>SOMO01000046.1:544338-562151 GCA_028128575.1 Paedocypris carbunculus | reverse complement strand
AAATTAAAATTAAAAATTAACAATCCAATGACTTAAAAACAACATTGTTATATTTTTAAAGCAAAATCCGTTGAACCCTCAAGCTGAAAATTTCATATTTTGTGTGACAATTACACAAACCTGTCTTGACTGCCAAATATATTACAAGGCCATGATTTACTGCAGGTAAAAACGCCCCAATAAAACAAAACTTTATTTGGTATATAATATTTTCATTATTTTGCTTTAATTACACCAAGGATTCGTCACACACAGAATTGAACTTGCGTGAAAACGATTGTGACGCACGAATCTTACAACAAAACTATTTTTAGGGCAGTGGCTGACAGAAAGCAAAGGGTTAAGTGTCTGGCACAGCGTGGAAAGCGTGAATGTGCGTGCGTGCATGTGTTTAAATGTGCAGGAGAGAGAGAGAGAGATGAAAGGAGAAAAAGAAGATCAGGAAGTGTAAAAATATATCTGCCCAACCAGAGTGTGAAAATGTTTGAAGATGGGAAGTAAAACAGACAGAACACGCATCCAGAAGAGAGTAGAAAAGAGTGTGCAAGAGAGTAGGGTGGGGATGAAGGGGGAGGGAAAGAGCAGAACGAGGGAAAGGAAGGGAGGGAGGGAGAGACGGGCAGTGTGTGTTTGAGAGAGAGAGAGAGAGAGAGAGAGAGAGGGAGTGGGGGAGAGAGAAGCGGCAGCATTCACAATTTTCATTCAAACTGACACAGCCTGTGTGTCCCGGTTTGCACTCCCCACTCCTCTCTCTCTCTCCCTCTCTCTCTTACACACACACACACACACACACACACGCACAGAAATAACAGACCGTCTGCAGTTAAGTTAGCAGCAGCTAGAGGACAGCTTTGGAGACACCACCAGGGAGAGACCGGTAACCGGAGAGGCTTTAAATGGAGGAACCTAAAGAGATTGTCTGCTGAAAGGTGAGTAGAGAATATAAAGAGTTCTGGAGAAAGGGAGGCGGACGTGCTGGACGTGTGGAAGCGAGAGACTGGGTGTATGCGCCGGAGCTCTGGAGGAGAGTCACTGTGGTAAGTATGTTTTCCTTTTCAAACCACTGCCACCTCCCAACACCAGCCGCCGCTCCCAACGCACGGAGAAGACTTTCCTGTGTCGTGCAGGATGTCACGCCACTAGATTGTGATGCAGATCCGACTTGACAAATGTGACAAGTTTGGCTTGTGTGGACGGACATTTCTGCAGGAGATTCTGCTGTGATGATGGTCACAAAGGAGTGTGTGTTGGGTTGAGCGTGCGCCGGTGGGCTAGTTCAAGGCTAGTTTCGCTTCGCTTTAACCCCTACCAAGCTCTTGATGTTTTCCACTGCTGTAGCAATTATAGAAGGTCCACTGGGTGCAGAACATGGAGTGGAATTGGGCAGGACGGCACTACGGGACATCATGCTCTTTAAATGGTGTCTTTATGTCCGTCTGCGCGTGCGAGGTGATGTCAATCCCTATGGATGTGAATGGCAATTGGATTAAACTATTGATCTAGTCTGGAGCAGGTAGACATGCACCCAGACGAGGGGGAAGGGCCGTCCACATTACTGCAGACATCTTCAATCTTCTCACCGAGCATCAAACCGGCGTGATGGCACAAGTCTCGCTTAGCAAAAGACCAACATCTTGATTTGCCATCGATTCCGAGGTTTTTACAATTGGGAGTTTTTACACATGGGAGTCTTCCGAGTAAAGTTTGCTTGATGCGAAAGTTAGACCTGACCAGGCGCAATTCGCTGCAAGAAATGCCGATCTCTTGTAAAAGTTTCACAGGGAACTTGAAGAGTCCACAAAACCGACTGTGCCTCCTATGAACTCATTCACCAGAGGGTCATGAGTTCAAGTCCCCAGTGGGGGTGGGGGCTGTCGTGGTAGCCTTATTTTTTTTTGTTCCCTTCCCCCTCTTTTCCGCATCCCGCGTTCACTGCGCCGGCTGGACAAACATGAATATCCAGCCGTGGCGTTCGCCTTCTCGCCTCGTCCAAACGTTTATCTATAAAAGGTGATTTTCGCAATCAAACGTGGCCTGCTGTGCATTGTCGCGCAGATATCGCTATTGATCGACGGCGTGTTTCACACGGTCATGCAATAATCCAGACTCCGCCAAACTCCTTTAAAACTCGCATCCAGGGCCGCGTTCGTTTGCACGTGTAAATACGAGAGCGTTTCTGAACTGACAGAGCGACAAACGGACGAGGCGCGTTTTAGACAGCCCCTCTTTCATAGGAAATGAGGCCCTTTGACCTTTGCCATTCAGTCTGTCTGGAAATGCCGAGCCTGGAATCGATCAACACCCCCTTGCCCAGACATGCACTCAGCACCTCCATGCTTCTGCCCGTTCCCTCTCTTCCTCCTTCCCCCTTCCAGTTCTCCCGCTCGACTCCTTCTCCCTTCCCCCCACGATCAGATAATAGACCCTTCACAGCTCATGCTATACTTCACGCCGAGCCTCACGCTTGCTTCGCCTGTGCGTATGACCCGGTATCTGTAGACTCCTGAGCCAATCCGCAAGAACGTTGACAAGCCGATGGTGCAATTCCAATCACTTATCCTACAAAAATACAGAGTTTGCAACTCCAGGTCAAGTATTTGGGATTTGGAAATTCAAGAGGTGGCATTCCAACCCCAAGCAAGTCCCAGTGAACATTCAACGCTGTCGGTGAGTTTGCCAGTCAGAGAAACCATCGAGTGTTGAATGTACCCTGATTCTTGAACACTCCCCGACCTCCTGAATGCCCGGGACTACGTGTGTGAGTCCGTTCCAAGATGGCTGCTGTGGTGTGTGTGTCCCAGCTGATCAGTGAAGCGAGAGACTGTGTTCTGCATCTACTGTCATAGCTTCTGGGTCCTGATTCACATTCATTGCTGTCGGTGGGTTTTATCTCTTCGACTCGCCGGACAATGAATGAGAACCACGGCCCCTCCTGTCTAGTATGAAGCCAACGCCGTGGCTTGTGAAATAAGCACCATTAATCTTTTTTTTTTTCTCTCTTTCTTATTAGAGGTGTCACTCAGAGCTTGTGCTTTACAGATGTTCAATAAACCGGAATTAAAAAGTCAACTGGAATCTGCTGTTTTTTGTTGTTGTCGATCATGTCAGAAAATTGCAGATCGTTCGGATGCTTTTTTTTTGGAAGTGCATTGTGTGTGTTTATACATATACTGTCTGTCGCAGGTTTAAAAAGCTGAAATCTCAAAGCGAACAATCAGGCTGACCAGTTTGACCCACACAGACAAAGACAGAGTCAACATTACTCAGTGTCCGAGCCCAGCATGCAGACACAGCTAAACACGGGCGAGGTGGATCACCAGGGAAACTGTCGTGATTCCACAGACTATAGAAAAGCATTCCAGTCCAGAAGAAAAGGCTTTGGATTTTGAGGCTAATTTTGGAAAGCGCTTGAGAAAACTTGGGCTATTTTTAGCATTAGCATTCTTTAATAAATCAACATATGCCTCAGAGATCAAAGATTTGAAGATGTTCCTCTGCTAAAAAAAAGAAGAATGATTATTCATTTTCAAGTTAATGTGAGCGCTATGGGATTGATGGCGGAGTCGAGAAACAGTCTAGTTGAAAAGAAATTTCCAATGAATTCTCATCACAGGGGATTTGACTCTTTCAAAAACCTGTTTAAACGGCAACACTATAGGAGACACTATTTTCTAGATTTGCTGAGACCTTTAAAATTCAAGGCTCATTAAAACTGACTTTAATCAATCCACTGTACTCGTCAAAGCATTCAAATATATTAAATCAGATGCACAATAATTTAAGTATGAAAAATTGTGCTGAGTTTGTCTCAAAATCAAGATTGTTTAACTTTAAAAAATTTCTGCTCAATACATTTGCAATCAATATTATATACTTCATTTTTTATACAAACATAACAATTCTGGTACAGTGTTTCTACTGTTTCTATTTAACGCAGAAATTCATTTTTCAGAGTAGTTGCCAGCAAAAATAAAACCTCACTCTTTCTTTACAAAAGAAGGCCTTTTACAGTTTGTCCTACTGTTATATTCCCTCTAAATACCATTTACCCTTTCAGCCATGTTAGCACTTTCCATTACATATAACAATAAACACTATTAAAGGAACGGCCATATTATACGCTCACTCTGTATAAATCCAGAGCGACTGTCTGCGCAAACATCTCCCACACGGCACTTAACTTCACAGGTCAGCGGGATTATCATCCGAGAGGTCAGAACCACTCGCCACACCGCAGACAGGTAGGCATAAAAACCCCCCTGACCATAATAGAAGACGCATTAAACCAACATAAACGTAGATATTTCACCCATCTGCGAACTAGATATGTGCAATACGGCAGAATGTGAGTTGTGAGGTCTTTAGTTCCAGCACAATGAGCGCACACAGTGTCCGGGCTGTGACAGTGGAGCTGGTCTGGGTTACAGTCAGAGCTCCAGGAATCCGAGCCTCCTGTGAGTTTCACACTAATCCTTTTATATAAACCATAAACAACCAAACGTCGCCAACGAGAACTGGCGAAAAAACCAATCCAAGCCATGGCAAAAGTGGCTATTAAACCCTACAAAAAAAAAATGAAACGGAAATGTTTTGTTGTGAAACTGGGAGGCAGTTGCACGCAGCCGGATGACAGATCTGTATTCATCATCATGGCAACCGAGCCGTGGCTTGGCGGAGACGGAGGCTGAGAGGCTCTCACAGGCCTGCGGGGCTGTTTCCTCTGTCTGGCCTGATGATCAACAGTCACTCGGTCATCTCCAGTCTGCACACGCACCAAAACACCGCCGTCCGTTTCAGGCACGCAGTCATAATTCATCCCGCCGCCAGCTTTGTAGGGGTCATCGCAACATAAAGAGCTGCTCATAAATGCTGCACAAAGGGAACGTTCTGTGATAGTCACACAATGCTGCTTCAGGAGCAGATTCCTGCAGGATTCTGCGAGGGAAGACTCATTTATTTCTGCTTCCAGAGGTGCCAATTAGAATCAGTCAATGGGGAAAATATAGATTTTGACGTAGATTGAGACGAGGACGTTCTGTAATTAGTCACTCTACGTTATCGTCCATGAATGTGCAACATCTACGAGAATCGTATTTTATGGATTGTATTAGGAGGCATTTATGTTGCATTACTGTTAAACGTTGCGCTTCATGATTCCTTTGGGAATTGAACCTGAGATTCCCCTTGCTTAAACCAGCTTTTCCGATTAAGTCGCAGGAAAATTACTGTTATTTAATGCCAAACTGACTTGAAACAACATTTATTCTTCATTAAAGTCTTTTTGATTCCACGACTTGTGATCTATTCTTCAGCTTTTTAATTTGTTATTCAATGTTCAACACAAAACTGTGCACTTGAAAACAAAATGACTTCTAATAATCCAGGAAACAATTTGCACTTTGAGTTTTTAGAGTAATTGTAAAGACTACAGATTAGTGCAAACTGTTACAGGCTTTTATAAACTATGAGTTCCTTTTCAGAGCACAAAAACAGAATTGTTACAGGGAAAATATATCTATACTTATAAGAGTAATAATTTGCATACTGTGACAAGTCGGTTGAGCGGCCGGGCAGGATGGATGTCAGTTGACACAACAGGAACAGACACTCAGAAAATCGTCTGACATGTTTGTCAGAAGACGTTTATTCGTCTTCACACCCGCTTCTTCCATTTCACGTTCTGTTCTTTGTCGCGCCGCTGACACCATCCAGACTGGAACAGCAGCTTCAGGTGTTTACCTACCGTCTCATTCGCCTTCCTAAAACAGTCGTTTGAAGGTGCACCTTCTCGTCGTCACCTTTCCCTATCATTACCGGGGAAATTAAAGCCTCTGTGCGTCTGTGCATCGGCCCCACATGCTGAAAAGAGACTGTTTATCTCCTTCAGAGAAAATTACACGCTTGCCAGGTTTCTTCGGCTTCTTCTTGGAAACAGCCGGTGGCTATTTAGGGTTGCGATCTCAATGCATTCTATTTCCTGCGTTCCTGTTCTTGTTATTAAGAAGCGATGTGATATTAATGCCCCAGATGAAGATGCTGAAATAGTTGCAAACCAATCCAGCTCTTCTGTGGTCACTCACGCAGCTTCCCATCATGTCTGTCTCTCTCACATGTAGTGTTTCTGGGCACTGCAGTCTCATTATGCATCAGTGTCTGCAGGCCAGATTCAGAGAAAGAGGACGAGGAACCAGATCCAAACGCGCTGACTGCGCCACCCACACCTAAACCTTATGTTGTTTGACCGATTAACAGCGGGCCTGCTTGTTCAATGCGTTATTGCCTCCCTTTGCTTTAGCGATTCAGCGATCC
Source organism: Paedocypris carbunculus (assembly GCA_028128575.1). Taxonomy (NCBI): domain Eukaryota; kingdom Metazoa; phylum Chordata; class Actinopteri; order Cypriniformes; genus Paedocypris; species Paedocypris carbunculus. The sequence continues at coordinate 555,842 of SOMO01000046.1, read as the reverse complement.
GCACTGGAGTTGCGTAATGCCGGACAAAGCAAGTTGCTAAACGGCTACTGCCTAAAATCTGACAGAGTTTGTTCAAGCTGACAGCCCCGGGTCAATAGCACTTAAGGACGAGACTCAAGACAGAATCAAGGTCAGCAGTTATTCAATAAAGTTCCTGCCACGATTTAACAATTGGTTTGACAGTAAATGTTTAAACTTGAACAGCGGTTTGACGTTTTTTAACCGAATAAGAAGTGCCATGTGATGTAATTGGCGTTTTGAGAATACATTTACATTTCAAACACTTGTTTTTTTGAGGACACAAGCAGTGGTAGTGGTATAAATAACACGCTTTAGTGTTATACGTCTCCAGTGTGATTAATTAAACACCTCCAGGAGTGAAAAATACACTATTAGCAATTAGAGTTCACCCAGAACACTGTCTCGGCGGTAATTCTAAATGTAGATTACTTAAAGTGTGGATAGTTTACTGTGACTTTACATATAACACAAAAAATGTGTTGGTTTTCTCTCTTTAATGATCAGTGCCGTTAGAAATTACATTTATGAAGATAATTTGCTCATTACGTGTGTAGATAACCCAGTGTTGATCAGTATATAAATGGTTTTCACTCTATGAGAGTCATTTCATCACTTGAAATTTTGCAGAGGATTTCCTTGGTTTTAAACTGTTGTTTCATGCATCGTTTTACTGATTCATTTAATAATCGTCTCTTTAATAATCTGTGCTGTTGCGAATTCCATTTATGAGGAGAATGCGCTTAATGCGTGTGCTCCCTCACTGGGTCGTCTTTGATTTATAGTTGGCAATAGATTAAACATTTCCAAAGACTGGAAGTGAATTAGCTATTGATCCCCCGGTGGACTGGGTCACAGTGCCGACTGTAGGGTGATTTGTGAGGTATGAGCTCCGAGCAGGTTCGAGAAACTGAATTAGTGTTACTCATTACGCTTGATCAATGAGCAATGCAGATTTGACTCTAGCTGCTCAAGCCCGACGGACACAGAAGATGCAAAAACGCCGAGAGAATTGACGCTGGCCACGTTCCAAACTAAACAGACCGAGGATGGGGTGCAGGCCGAGCTTTACTACCTGACAGCCAAGGTACCACCTGTTTGTCACGGTCGGTACACAGATTTTATTCCCCTCTTCCTTTCCATCTCTCCCTCCGCTCTTGGCGTGCGTTCGGAATGGGCATCTTGGAGCATCTGCGCCTGCCTGAGGCCTAAAGCTGTGGTAGATGTGGGTCAGAGCTGTAAATCCTGTGTGGTCTTAAAGCAAACAGCCATTGTAACTTCAGGAGTCACAGTAAAACCAGATGCCAGGCATCGCAGATAGATCACACGAGCGGCATGCAAAACAATGAAGACAATAATGAAGGTCATAAGTCAAGTTAATGGTTTGCATGCCTTTCCTCTACGGCGCGCCGTTTTTCCAAACGCATGCCGAAACGGAATCACCCGTGGGCTGAAACGCAAGTCCCGTGCTGCCCCCTGCTGGCCACGGCAGAAAACCCATCACTCTACAGGCGCTATTCTTCATTTGAATCCCGTTGATGACTCCATATCTTTATCTTATAAAACGAGTGAGATCAAGTGATATCATCAACGCATTCTGGACAGCCGAGCGTATAATTGCTAGCACTCCACTTTCTGTCTTTAGAGGCAGGGACTTTGCATAATAAAAAAGGCAGAGCTGTGAGAACAGACTGTGTCGAGCCGTAGTTGAAACTGTCTCTCGGTCTCACCCACTCACCCACTCACGCTGAGGAGCTTTGAGGGCCGAGGGCTGTTAAATGAGGAGGGAGATAATGAGAGAGGCAGCAGCATGGTAATCAGCAGGCCTCAATTTCCTCACTGATGCTCCAGATTAGCACAACCTCACAGGCTCCCCAAGGCATTTTTTCATCCTCTCCCTCGCGTTAGAGAGCAGTGCAGATGAAAAGCCGGACTGCTCCATCCAGTCTGCTGATAAATCCCACGCTGAGCCAAATATACATAATTGTGTTGACAATGCAAAGCATTTCTAGTGTTTTGATATCTTTATGGTCCATTGGTTCCACCTTAAGCCTCATACTGATAATTTATATTATTATTTTTTATTATTATTATTATTATTATTATCTGTTTTTCATTTAGTCTTTATAGTTTCCGCCTGAACAGAGTGGACAGAGTCATTTCACTTCCACTACAGCTTTGCTAGCATATTAATTGGTAGATTGACTGATATTGAGCAAGAGCAATCCAGAGCAAGTTTTCCACTAAAAGTCATTCATGACGTGTGAGAATTAAGTTTAAAAACCGCTGCTCTAACCATTGGAACACAACTGCTCTATTGATTCATTAAATGGTGGATTTAATTGGTTTAGTTAGTGGTTAGTTAGACTTTATTGATTTGGTTGATAGTTTGGTTTAGCTGGTTGGTTTATTGGTATTTTGGGTTTGAATGGTTTGTTTGATTTTATTTAATGGTTTGTGTGTTTGCTTAGTTGGTGGTTTTTTTTGTTAGTGTTTACTTGTTATAGTTGGTTGGTTGGTTGGTTTGGATTGTTGTGGATTAATGGTTGGTTGGTTTATTAGACTACTTTGTTGTTTAGCTGGTTTGGTTGGTTGGATGATTGGTTGGTTAGGTTATTGGTTGGTTGGTTGGCTGGTTGTTAAATTGGGTGACTTTATTGTTTGACTGGTTATCGATTTGGTTGGTTCATTGATTGGTTTGTGATTTGTTTGCTGTTGGTATGTTTGGTTGGTTGGTGATTTGGTTTGTTGGACTAGGTTGGGAGAGACTTTGGGTCCCTCTTGTGGCCTTTACTGAAATAGTTAGTCTGTCTTATACTGTAGTCATTGCATATACACCTACTAGACTGGTTATTTTGGTCTGTAAAATAATTTACCCATACAGCCCCTAAGGAAATAGCAAGCATTGAGTCCTTAAGCATTGAGTCCTTATTGTAACTTAAATAATAAAAATCATAAACTTTCTATTAATGATCAAGCATTATTCAAGGAAACCAAAGTGACTCATTTGTTACATTCACAGAATGGTGAATAGTTTGTTCAGTCTTTTTATGTGTTTGCTAACGGATGGATGTTACCCCTGGATACAACCAAAAGCATTTTGTGATTCGTATGATATGATGTGTTAATGCAAGCTGAATATGGGGCATCATGCCAAGTGATTGTGTAACTGGATGAAACATTTTATCAGATAATTTCTAGCCCAACAATTAAAGCACTTAGCTTTTCTTGACTTCTGTGGGCTCCCATAAAACATGTGAAGTGCAGCTGGATTTACTAGTTATTTCAGCACTCGTTCTTCAAATGTTGGTGAACATTATCCTCTTTTTTTGTTTAATTCTGCATGGTTGTCATGTGACAGACTAGTTGCTTCAAAAGAAGTACGGTATTAATTTCTCCCCGTCTTTATTTCTAGCATGCCTTCGAGCAGGAATAGGCAGCTTTGGCCGACTGAGCTGCATGAACAATAGATTAACGGAGCTTAACGCAGGCAGCTACATTAACTTGCTGCTATTTTCACTGAAGTGTTACATTTGCAAATAAATTTAAAAAATGAATTCTTCGTTCCCAATTTCTTTTCACCTTTTTTAATTAACCTGGTTTTATTTTCTACAAGTCTATTCATTTTCACCTTTAGTCATTTTCATATTTCTAGTGTTTGTAATAACACATTGGTTGAATTGTATTTGTCGATGAAATCAAATCGGGGTCTGAAAAGGTTTTCAGATGTGTTTTTCATACAAGCTTATACGACACCTTTATTGTCATTACAGAATCCCTGACTGTAATCTTCTTCCATCCTGTGAGCACTGACTCAGTACTTTTCATTTTCCAACATCTGCAGTTGTTTGTGTACATAAGACATACGTTTTCTGATATATAACGGTTTCATCATATAATTATTTTGCAGGATTTTTACTTATTTTAACTTTTTCTGTCTATAGTGCATTAACTATATGATTTCTTTACATCTATTTAACATTTACATCGCTTTCATTCAGACGAAAGGTCAGCTTTAATCTACGAAACTCATTTTTTATTATATTTTATACTCAAACATCTCTTTACAATTCAACCTTTCAACGTGCAGATCCATTATTTTTTACGTGGTTCCTAAAATATGATTATCATACATTTGTGTATGATTGATATTATTATCTGTAAACATTTGTTAACAATTGGCTGGAGCATGGGCCTACTGCAGAAAATCATCAAATTAATGCTTCCGATATTTCAAAATAAATTATTAATTTCATTACCGGTATTTAAAGTCTCAAACACTCATAATTTATAATTTGTCCCAATGTCAAAAGATAACACACTCATGTGCAGTCATAAAGACTATATAAAAAGGCTTCATAAAATTGCATCTGCATCCAAATGTGTCCTTTACTTTGATTTGAATATCTAGTGCAGTAAGTCAGTTAAGATCATAAAGGCCATGAACTGCAGGGATTCCTGGTGTGTGAGATCCGGGACACACACACACGCACACGCACACACGCACGCACGCACACACACACACGCACGTGGAGCTCAGGTGAGGCGTGAGCGCGGGTTTCATATCACAGAAGCCGTGGAACAGATACGGGGATTATTATTCCAGTCATATGGGACAAGTTTAATACTTCCTGGATTAAACGCGCCGCAGCCGGGACGGACAACAGAGCAGCCACGGGGCGCTGTGTTTACCGGGTTAAAAACATTTGATTGTCGGAGTGTTTTACAAAAGTGTTTTATTCACGTGTTATATTCTAACATACTAGATTTTGCAAATGCAAAGCATGCTCTTTCCAAGCCGGGTTTGACTCAAGCAAATATTCATCGCCAGCCGTTTCTTATGGGCGAAGAGAAAAGTCGTTTGTCTTCTTTTCGCTGTCATGATCACGACGCGTCCGATCCGGACCAGGAGAAGCGATGGGCCGAACTCTTTGACCAGCTGGATCTCAATAAAGACGGACGGATTGATGTGAACGAACTGCGCAGCGGATTAAACGCCAGGGGGATTGTTCTTAGTGAAGTGGACGAGGTAGGTCGTTATAAAAGCACTTTTCATTCCCGTGAGTTGAGTTTGACAGGTGTCAACATAGAAAGCACGCGCACATTCGTAACGGTTTATTTGCTGGATTCCACCTGGGCCACGTGACGAGGCACGAGCGCGACTAAACCATAAAATACGGCGCCTTTTACCTAAAGATAAGGGATCCTGTGTTATTTATTCAAGACTTGGACTCACCTCACTGCAATATTGAGAGCCTGCAGACTGATTCTTCGGTTTCTTGAGGGAAGTTGGGTGACATCGCCTAGTTTAGTGCAGACGTTTTTCCAGGAAGTGTTTTTGTGTATCCCTTACCTTGTGTTCATTAGTGTTTTCTAATTAAGCTAACATAACTGATTCTTGATATATTGCATCCATTTCTCTAACTGCTATTTTATTTGCGGGTCATGGGAACCTGGATGTTGAAGGTGGAATAAACACCCTTGGTTGGAGGCCGACCAATCATAGAGATTGACAGACACACACATTCACACTCTCACTCACACCTATGGGCAATTTTACAAACTCTAATTCACCCGAACACATGCTTTTTCACTGTGACCCAGGTAGGCCTTAACCGGGCTTTAGACTTGTCTCAAGACCGAATCTGGTCAAATTACCTCATTTGACCATTACGTCATTTGACAGACGCTTTTATCCAAAGCGACTTACAAAAAGAGGAGCAAGTGAAGCAATTTGTCTAAAATAGGCTACAGTAGATGCCCACAAAGGCTATATAGAGAAACTTACTAGACAGAACAGCATGCCAGTCAGTGAACACACACTTGTTTTCTTTTTTTAATCAGTGGTTAAGGTGAAAGAGCTCAGTTTTTAGTGCTTTTTTAAACGTTGAGAGATGATGGTAGACTTTCTTACAGGAATAGGTCAATTGTTCCACCAGACAGCTGCCTTCATGAGAGGCAGCAGAGAGAATCAATTTCGTTGCTATGGCTAAGAATATTTTTTAGAGTTGTATAATCCACACAACTTTGTGAAAAACAAGAGATTATGACTACCAATTAATCAACGACATACATTTTAATGCTATTAGTATTATATTTGTATTTTTGCTCCTTATGGGCATGAATATGGAAGCAAATTAAAAGGAAGTTTCCAAACTCCCTCAGTAATCATTCTTTTCCCCTTCATTTGTTTCACGCTTCTTAGATTGTGCGTTCAAGTGACACAAATCATGATGGCCATCTGGACCTGGAAGAGTTCACGCAGTATCTACGCACGCACGAGAAAGAGCTCAGACACATGTTCCACAGCCTGGACCGCAACAATGATGGTATTTCCTGCAAGAATCCAGTAAAAACACTGAATTGTTCATCTACATCTAGTAAAGTCTGAGCTTTACTATAATAAAAAGAATAACATGGCTATTATTTTATTGTAATATAAACTAATACACAAAAAATTGGCCCAGTGACATTCTACATATCAAGTGAAGTTTAAATCTTAACGCCTGCGTGGCTGATCCATTTTCTATGATTTCTTTTTAACTTACTTAAGTCAAACACAAAATGTAATGCTTATTTCAGAGAATAAACACAAACGTAAACAGTGTTGCAAACACAAAAACTGGCTGTTAACACAAAAAGGTAAAAAAATAAAAATAAACTCCCACGCTAACCTTTGACTCATAGTTACTGATAATAGCAACTGATAATTTACACAATGTTTTCCCCCCCTTTTGCATCACATTTTTAACAATACTGTGTTAAAAATAATTCTAAAAATCATGTTGGAAGAAAAAAATGAAGTGTTATATCAACTCAGGTCACATAGATGTTGCCGAAATCCAGCAATCCTTGCACAACCTTGGTGTAAATGCTTCAGCAGAACAGGCCTCCAGAATCCTGCAGAGGTCAGAGCAGCAACACTCCTTTAGTATCTTACAGTACTGTAAAGTCATAGACACTGTATATTCCATGCATAAAAAAAAGTTTCTGGACATCTTTTGTGTTTCAGCATGGACAGAGACGGCACCATGACAATTGACTGGAGTGAGTGGAGGGACCACTTCCTGTTTAACCCTTTGCACAACATGGAGGACATTGCCCACTACTGGAAACACTCTCTGGTCAGAAATAAGATTAGATTTTTTTGTGCAATAAATAAACATCACTTCATTTGTTTTATGAGTGGTCTGTAGATGTTGGACATTGGAGAGCAGCTGACTGTGCCCGATGAGTTCTCGGAGAAAGAGAGACGCTCTGGTGTGGTGTGGCGACAGCTGATGGCTGGGGCGATGGCGGGGGCTGTATCGCGAACAGGAACGGCTCCACTCGACCGGCTGAAGGTTTTTCTGCAGGTTAAGAAAAATTGTGCTTTTATGTCTGAAATAACTGCCTTCGATAGTCTTCAAAACTTCCGGAAGCTTTCTGTTGCAGTGAAGCATGTGAAGGGAATGAACAGCGTAGGACTTTTAACAGGTTTATGGCTCTAGTGGTGGCAGTTTGTGGAGTGGCTTGAAGAGAATGGTTCAGGAGGGAGGCTGGAGGTCTCTCTGGAGAGGAAATGGCATCAACATTCTCAAAATTGCCCCCGAGTCAGCTGTGAAGTTCATGGCTTATGAGCAGGTAAAAGCACTGGCATCAGATCTATCAGTATTTGCTGAGCCTAATTGGGAGCCTGTGGTTTTCAGTGCATATTCATGAAATAAATGGTGTCTTTTCTTTTCGGTCCAGATCAAATGGTTGATAAGAGGAAGCAAAGAAAGTGGAACACTGAGAGTTCGAGAAAGGTTCATTGCAGGATCCTTAGCTGGAGCTACAGCTCAGACTATCATTTATCCGATGGAGGTGAACTCAAAATGAAGAAAATAATACAGTTTTTTCTGTCCATCCAACCATCTGTCTATCTAGCTAGCTATCTATCTGTATAATTACCCATCCATCCATCCATCTGTGTGGCAGACTTTCTTAATTTCTCCTTTTCTCCTCTTAGGTGTTGAAGACTCGGCTGACTCTTCGGAAAACAGGACAATACTCTGGACTAGCAGACTGTGCCAGGCAAATTCTTCGAAAAGAAGGGGTGCGTGCTTTCTACAAAGGCTATGTGCCCAACACACTTGGCATCATCCCTTACGCTGGCATCGATCTGGCCATCTATGAGGTATGCTCATGTGTAGGCGTGCATTTGAGTTGTGCTTTTGCTGGCATCTCCACCTTCTATTCTACTTTATTGATTCTGCCCTTGCTTTATATTTAGCGACAGTCTATAAAAATAACATTTTGTCTGATTTTCTGTCTTGCATTTTGGGAATCATTGGGTTCATTTGTGCAGACTCTGAAGAGTGCCTGGCTGCAGAGGAACTGCACTGCTGACCCCGGAGTTCTGGTGCTTCTGGGATGTGGAACGGTGTCAAGCACATGTGGGCAGCTTGCTAGTTACCCGCTAGCTTTGATCCGCACACGCATGCAGGCTCAAGGTGAGATGCAATCAATTCTCTTCAAACTGTTACAGTACGTGTATATATAACAATAAAACAATAAAAATCGAATAGAATAGAAAAAAAAAAAAATAGAAATAAGAAAGAATATTGGACGTCTGACCTTCATGACTGTTCTTTTGTGCAGCATCAACGGATGCTCCTCAGCTGTCAATGCTGGGCCAGTTCAAGCACATCGTGGCACAGGATGGCATCGCTGGACTTTACAGAGGCATTGCGCCTAATTTCCTCAAAGTCATTCCGGCCGTCAGCATCTCTTATGTTGTCTATGAGCATATGAAGAAAGCTCTGGGGGTCAGATCCTAAAGTCTGACAGAATTACCATGAAAACTGGACCTTAGCATGACACAATATTGTTTTTTTTTTTACTAAATAACTGGCATTTTAAGATGGTGTCTGATTGTAAAAGATGATTATTATTGGAGTGTTTCTCTGATGCGCAGCTTTAGATTCTCAGGATTGTTTTACCTGCTGTATGTTTTCTCTCTGAATTTTATATTTTGTATTTTATTTTAGAGTAGTGCCTTAAATTATAGAGAATGGGACTGAGAAGCTTGAATAGACTTTTGCACAGATCTGATTCCGATGCGCATTATTTAATGAAATTAAAGTCTTTGTGATTTGTCATTAAGGATTATATTTACTAATATACTTACTAGTTTAAGTAAATAATGTGTCTATATATAGTTTATTATATATTATATATTGTACGTACGTACTTGGATTGTACGCTCGGATGGAAGATACAGGCAATGTTGCTTTTAATACGACAGCGCCATCTAGAGGACGGAGAACAATAAAAGCACAATTTAAAAACGTATGGTGGTTGAATAACTATTGTTATTAATTATATTTTTAATGCAAAATCAAAAGTAGCGTGCATGCGTTTATAGTAAATCAACCTAAATACACAATAGAAGAGACAAAGAACAAAGTTGTATTCAATTTTCAAATGAATATTCTGAAGCCGATTAAAATGCTATTCACCTCCTCTCCCGATGTGGCGCTGTGAAAGATTTGTATACGACGATCATGAAAAGGCGTCGTCATGACGAGCTCGCGCCATTTTCTTTCCGCTAATGTTTTTGTAGGTGGCAGTGTGCTGGTTTCGTAATCGTAAACCTGTATTTAAGCCATGGGGAGAAAAAAGAAGAAGCAGATGAAGCCATGGTGTTGGTATCCTTGTTCAGAGACGAGTCTAAAGTAGAACCGAAGTGCTTTTCAGTTTGCTTTTAATCGGCACAGCGCTACTTCCGGACAAATGTGCGCTAACGCATTGTTCGCGTGGTTGTGAGATCTAGGCCGCGAAGAGCCGCTCTTTAAAAACATAGTTTTTGTGGTGAATGTTAAGTTGTAGACGTGTTCTATGGCTTTGTAACACATTGTTACAAAAAAAACATTGAGGTTTTAAATTTAAGCTTGTACTTTATAATGTTTGCCACTTGGGTATACACAACCTAGCGCAGCACTGGTACAAAATGCAAAATGTGTTCATGATGGGTTCATTTTTCTATAACTTTGTGATTCGTGTGATAACCAGATTATATACACTATATAAATTATCAGATTCGATCAGGGGAGTTTCGATATTATTGCGGTTGCGAAACGTCGCGAGGACGTCGGACTGTACTTTACTCTACATTCCGTCGCCTGCAGTTTTATTGAAACGATTCACTATCACCAGACTTTTCCATCAAATGTATGACTTTAACAACAACATTCTCAGGTATTGCAACAGGGATTTTGACGATGAAAAGATTCTTATCCAGCACCAGAAGGCCAAGCATTTTAAGTGTCACATATGCCACAAAAAGTTATACACAGGCCCTGGTCTGGCCATCCACTGTATGCAGGTTTGTAGTTGGGATAATGTTCATTTTTGTTCCTCAAACTTTTCATCTGATTTATATATATTATATGCATTGTTGTTTCCCCAAAGGTTCATAAAGAAACTATTGATGGTGTTCCAAACGCAATACCGGGAAGGACTGACATAGAGCTCGAGATCTATGGAATGGAGGGCATTCCTGAAAAAGACATGGATGAGAGAAGGCGTGTACTTGACCAAAAATCACAAGGTAAGCTTTATTACACTGCGGAAGCTGTGAGGTGGGATTTATTTTTTTCCTTGTTTGCATCTTGTTTGAATTTTTTTTCTTCATCATTTGAATAACACTTATTCTTTAATGTAAACTGCAGCTGGGTAAGGATTTCCCAATGCCTACTATGCAGATTTGTAACTGAACTTTCATATACTTTCACTACAGATAATCAGAAGAAAAAACAGAACCAAGACGACTCTGATGATGACGACGACGATGACGAGGCTGGGCCTTCCTTCCAGCAGCCTACAGTGGCCGCACAGCCTCAGGCAGTCTACACTCCTATGACCCAGCCTGGAATGGGTCCTGTCCCGGCGCCAGGGATGCCACCTGGGGGCTATCCAGGTTAGCTTGCATGAAAAATACATTTGTTTCAAATACAGCTTGTAATGTATATATAATATTTGAATCTGTTATTTGAATGTGTTAACAAAGGAATGCCCCCAATGATGCCTGGTGTTCCCCCAATGATGCCTGGTATGCCCCCGGTGATGCCAGGAATGCCGCCAGGGTATGGTGTTTTATAATCATACAATAGCCTCCTGTATAACACACGCTAAACATTGTCATTTTTTTCTAAATAGCATGATGCCAATGAGTGGCATGATGCCGCCTACACACGGAATGCCTCCAATGATTCCTGGCATGCCACCAGGTACACTTATGCTACAGTATTGTACACAAATAATGCAGTACATGAAGGTTTTAACGTTTGTTCCTGTCAGGAATGCCGCCTCCTATGGGTCATCATCCGGGTATGCCCCACATGGCTCAGGTGCCACCCGTTGCCGCCCGGCCCGCTGTGCCCGCTGTCACAGTGTCCACGGCTCAGCCCGGTGTCTCAAAGCCGCTGTTCCCCAGTGCTGGACAGGTTTGCGTGGATTTAGTG
>SOMO01000046.1:518468-531968 GCA_028128575.1 Paedocypris carbunculus | reverse complement strand
TGTTTATTTTTTGCTTTTTTAAACTCGACTGACTCACATCCTCTTTCTATAGTGCAGGTAATTCCGGCATCACCATGCCCACGGGAGGTGCCCCAAAATACGACAAAGCAAGATCATCTTTCCTTTATAATGTTTAAACGTTCACGCACAGCTGAGATTTACTCGATGCGCGCGCAAGCTGACGAACAGTCTGACAGAAACCGCTCGCATAGATCAGAGAGTTTGGCAGAATCCTATAAATACTGGATTCAGATGGTGAAGGGGTAGAATCGAGATTGTGATCTTTTAACAAGTAATCGTGCAGCTCTATATACAGGAGCACTTTTGTTTAAAAGGAGCTTGCACATGCTTTTTAGCTCAATCACTGGAGCATCACAACACCTAAGGTCATGGGTTTGATTCCCAGGCAAGGTAAGTGACATTTACGCCTGACTCTAAATGAAAAGCTCCGGTGACTGACCTGTCTGTTGTTTAGGTTTTGCATGGCAACTCCAAGGCTCTGGCCAGGAAGTGCAGCACTACTCAATGGGAGCTTCAGGCTCGGAGAAGGCATAAACGGTGAGGTTTGGGCATCGTCTACTAGCCCAGCATCCTGGACAGATGAAAGCTTGACTGACTAACAGAACTCGAGAAGCGCTTAATTTGCTGAAAAAGAAAAGCACAAACCTTGTCCAAGAAAGGGGGTCGATCTGAAGAGGATTCTTTGGAGATGACTGAAGGCCTGCAGCCCATTGGTTTATTGACTAGGCCGTTGTTGTAATCAGAGATTCCCATTCCCCGTTTATCTAGTTCAGTCTTCTTCTCCAACAGAGCACCTGTACCACATCACAGGGAAATGTATTAGAAACACAATTTGGATGTATTACAAACAGTTTGGACACCTACTCATGGCCTGATCCAAGTTCATGTTGTTGCTCTTGAGGGCCTCTTCTGCAGGGTCTCTCTGGAAAGGCACAATCAAATGAGAAACAGTGACCCAAAACGTATGCAGCATATCGATAGCATCCTGAAGCTAAACTGTAAAACTATAATTCGGTTCACCACCAAAAACCACAACTCACAGGAAAGCCCATGTCCGTCAGCTGCTTGATGAGACGATTCATTATCCATGTATCGTCCTGCTTGCTTGGGACCTTCACCTGCTAAGAACAATAACAATAAATCTTCTGCTGATGTTGAGGTGAAGGTAATCCAAATTTTAGTCTACCTTAGGTGGGACCTTCTTGGGTGGGTTCCCCCAGGAGTTGCAGGAGGAGTTGCTCTCTTGAGATGCAGTGCTGTTCCACATGTCACCCTCATCCTGCTCCCATTGCCCTGAAGACATCCCCATGTCCTCACCACCTCCCCAGCCATCTTGCATAGATTTGGGGGCTTGGGGAAAGGATGAGCAAAAGAATAGGTTAAAATGATGAATATTGCAATAGAAGTAAAGTTAAAAAAAAGAGAAAAAAAAAAAACACAAAATGTAAATGTCAAAACAAAATGTTATGGACAACACTTTTACAATAACGTATGGCTGAATTTCAACTGGTAATACTACATGTAACTCATAAATCTTACCAGGTTTGCAAGGACCAGATCCAGGTGGTCCATTCCCTCGACCATAGACCTCAGGGCCATTTTCACCCCAACCACCAACCCCACCCGGCGGTTTGCCCCATGCCGAAGTTCCATTGTCCACGCTTGCAGAAGGGGTGGGTGGCTCGCCCCATGTGGGCTCAGGTTTGGAGTGGACATTTGACATTTCGGTCCATCCTGCTGGGGGCAGAAACAGATGTGCCACAGTGAGATTTCTCAGTTTAAGCGTGTCTGATGGACCGAGACAGAGTGTCGTGTCTGTTTTTATGCCTGGATTGTTTTGTTTTATTAATAATTGGAGTAAACCACAGCAATAGCATTTACATTTTCTAATTGATCGCTAAATAGCAGGCAAGAAACAACAACAAATAAATAAAAACAACAAGCAGCTGTTTTAACAAACACTATAGGTCTTGCTGTGGGATCACATGCTGCACTTGCTTTTGGCAATGTAAGTGCAACACCCGACTCTGACAGCAGAGGGCATCGGCTTGGTTTTATGGCTCACAGATGGTGGTTTAATTATAATTACACACTTCCTTCTGGGAGCACACTGTTTTGAACTAGAATGTAAACAGCATTTCGAAGAGCCACACAAATATCATAGTGAAACAGGCGATTATATATCTAACAAAACTAAATCTTTAATGAAGTGTCACATTAACGCCAGAAAAGAGACAAAGGAAAGACTTTTTCCATAAAAAAAAGTTTTTATGTTTGCTTACCTGGATTCATAAGGGGTGTTTTATTGTGAGGTGGTCCTGCTTGATGTGGGCCAGCATTATCAGGAGAAATGTGGTTATTGTTGGTATTTGTCCCCCCATGGCTGTGGGTCTGCATGGGAGGCTGGCTGTGGTGGGGGTGGTGATGATGATGGTTGTTGGGAACATTGTTGCCATTTCCAGAGCCTGGTTTGCCTTGCATCCCAGGGTTATTTCTGTCCCAGAGATTGACGGTTTTGTTGTAAGTGCTCGGGTCACCCCAAGCTGAGGTACCATCATCAATCTCCATCTTACGACGGATAGATGGTGGAGAGGGCTCTTCCCAACCAGTGGGATCTCCAATATGTTCAGGTTTAACTCCTCCCCCATTTCCTCCGCTCCATCCGGAGCCACTCTGCTGCTTTACAGAGCAAGGACCACCCCAAGAACCCATGTTTCCATTTCCACCATTTCCATTATTACCATCCTGAGGTTTGTTATTCCATCCTTGTGGTGGCACAGCTGGTCTCTGTGAATCGCCCCAGTTTCCTCCTGTAGCAGGTTTACTCCATCCTCTGGAGCCCTCGTTCCAGCCTGGTCCTTCTCCATCCCAGGACGAGCTGGACGGACCATTTTTCTTTACCTCTCCAGAGTCACCCCATTCTCCCCCAGACCCATTTTCTCCACTAGGTCCATTGCCCCATCCATGTGCCGGTTTGGCCCCCTCAGACCAGCTTTGTGGTTTGGTCTTAGCATGACTGTCTTCCCAAGTAGGAGATTTTTCCTCAGAACCCCATGTCTGACCACTTTTTTGCAGGTTGACACTTGGAGCTCCAGAGGGGTTATTTCCCCAGTTTCCAGGACCATTGGATGGTACCTTGTTGGTGTTGGGATCGGTCCAACCACAGGCAGACTGGGGTGTTTGCATAGCTGTACCCCAGCCCGCTGCAGGTCCAGTATTGGGGCATGAGCCCTCGTTTTTGCTCCCAGAGTCAGGTCTGGATACTGTGCCAGAGTTTGGGTTGGCACTGCTAGAAGTTGGAGTTGGTCCTACAATGGCTGCATTTGAGGATGAGCCCCAGGCATCAGTTCCAATATCATTCTTACGATTCAAGCGTGCGGCTTCTTCAGTTTCCCAGGCGGTGTGTTGGCGCACAGGTGTCTGCCCCCAGCCTGTATTGCACAGGACCCGGGGATCCATATCCTGAGCAGGCAGAACAGGGGAACCTTCATCTCTTGAGGAGCGGTCATTTCTTTGAGGGTGGCATTCCATGCTGTCACTGCTTCCCTCACTAGGTGGGGCATTGGCCCCACGGACCCAAGAGTTTATCTGCTGTTCTTGGGTGGGAGAAGCAGAAGATCCCCATCCCTTTGCCTCACTGCTGGAATGCTTTCCCCACTCTCCCGATGAGGCAGCCTGTCCCCAACCACCGGAGCCAGAGGCTGCTCCTTGTCCCCAGCTGCTCCCTGAGTCCCAACCAGAGTCTTTTGAGCAACTGACAGACTTGGCATCCCCGTTACCCCAAACAGGCTCTTCCTCGCCATTGACCTGTGAGCCTCCCCCAGGCGTTTGAACAAACGAGCCCATGCCAACAGGGCCAACTCCCCAGTTAGGCAGGTTGTGGCCAGGGCTTCTAGGGTCCTGCTTAGAGTGATTTGGTCCATCAGTGTTAAGGTTCTGAGGTTCAGAGCTGAAAGACACATTCGAGGATGGGGTGGAGTGTGGCTCTGAGGAGTCACTGGGCACAATGCTACCCCATGTGGTGCTGCCATTGCCACTGCCACCGTTACCTGCAGAGTTTCCATTGGCACCACCTAAACTGCCGCTAGAGCCTTGGCTGGGCAGAGACCCAGGTGGGCTACAGAGATTAGGAGGAGGATTGGTTCCCCCAGAGCTGCCGCCACCTATGCCAGTCCCTTCGTGTCCCAGAACTGGCCAGGCAGAGGGGTTGGCGTTGGGGTTTAAGTTCAAGTTAAAGTTGGAGGAGCCCCAACCCCGAGCTCCTACTGATGTGCTGGAGATGTCATTCTTCCCTTCTCCTCCATTGGCGGGAGAGAGGCCAGAGCCCCAGCCTCTGCTGGCTCCACCCTGACCAGAGAGCAGACCTCCTGAGTGGCTGGCATTGGCTTTGCTGGGGTGATTGGTGGAGAAATGATTTTGCTGGCCTGCTCCAGTGGCCATGCTCATGCTGCTTGTGCTGCTGATGTCACTGATACTTTCAGTGTTCAAAGGGCATCCTGCAGAGGTGTGGCTTTCTTTGCAAGAAATGGAAGGCCACGCCTCAGTGTCACTCTCGTCAATAATCAGTGGATCCCAGCCGGTGCAGCTGTTGGTAGAGGCTGTTGTGGTGCTGCGAGTAGGGGGAGTATTCTCATACTGGGCTGCCAGACCACTCTGTAGGGGCACCTCTGCAAAACACAAGAAAAGAAACATGAATACATATTAGTATACCAGTAACCTACATAATTAAATGCATAGTTTTAGACAACACACATGCCCAAAATGACTATACTGCACATTCGATAAAACTGTACTAAATCACTTCTTTTACACATAAAACCTAACCTATTTGGCAGATCATTAGACAACTAACACAATAATGTAAAATGTTAAAATCAGTGGAGACTATCTGATGAGGAACAAAAATCCAACAGGTTAATTGATCAAAATTTCCTGCCTTTCAAAAGCACAGAAATATTGAACGGGCAACAAATCAAAAGGTAAAAACATGACACTAGTGTTAAATATATTTATTAAATTCTATTACAAATTATTGCTTAATGTTGACTACATTGCTGAGTATCAGACATTTGTAAATATCTATATCAAGTGTTGTCCTCAAAATCCAGAAAGAATGAATACATACAATACAGGATTTAAAAATCAATTAATTAGCTGCGACTCGATCATATGGATATAAATCAGTCAAATCCCTTCCTTACATAAAACGCACAAAGCTAAACAGTGCACGGCTGCAGACTCTATGCTTTCGATTTTACGGTAACAGAAAGATGATTAACTATACAGTAGACGGCGAGAGACACATGCGCAACAGTGACTGCACGTGCTGCCTCGAATGTTTACGCTTGCATGGAGCCATCATTCCCCAGCGCTGTCACCACATGACCACAGCCCCTCCCTCTGCTGGACTAACCAATCCCAACTGCAGATTCAGCTTTCAAAACAACACGCACAACATAAAACAGCCACAAGGATAACATCATTACAAACGATTACATTCTATTCTATATGAATAATAAAATCCAGCTAATTGGTAACTGCAAATGCTGCCCAGCCACCTGCCACATCTTCAGCGCCGATGCTGTTGTTTGTGCGTGGCTTTGCATGCGCCAGCACGGACCCGTCTGGGTAAGACCGAACCAGCCGAGCTTTCCGTCACGATGCAGAACGCACTTCTAGCTGAAGAGAAGAGACAGAAGGAGGGCAGTGTGCTTCGCCACAATCGCTGTCCTTCTGTAGTCACTGCGTAGTAAAGGACGCCATTTTATCAAATTTGAACAGGAGCCAAAAAAGCTCCGAGCTGCCGTTCACATCTCACAATGCCTCGCCGAAGAAAGCCTATCAGATGACACAACAGACCTCTGCCTTTCATTCCTCCTCTGCCCACAACACAATGGCTTCAAGGATTCGTGGCCGTTTCACACACTCCAGAGTAAACAAAAGAGCGCAGCTAGTTTATTAAAGCATGCCGGGCGTACTGGGGGCTTGCTGAGAAGTGGAAAAGTACCTGAAGAGAGATGTCGCCCAACCATCCTGAGCCGCGCTAGGCTGCGTGCGGAGCGCCAGTCATCCCCGTTACAATATGTCTGCTGCTCGCGAGGCTTCTGAGGCTCATATTTGAAACGCTGCCAGAGGACTACAGCTCAGCGACCGCCCCGTTCGTCCCACACAAATTCAGCAGGATCTGATCTCTGCTCCCTCACACTGCCTTTATTTATATCTACCTCTGTGATTCGAAGAGGAGACTCGTGCGAGGGAGGGGAAGGGGGCTGCGTGGCGGTTGAAGGTTAAAGGCAAGATGGTTCCGCGCAGCCATTGGGAAGACAAAATAAGACGGGGATTCCTTTTCATGCAGTCCCCTCTCTTCTTTCATGCTTCCAAACTGTCAGGAAACATCGAGCTTAGGCCATTGAGGATGCAATTAGCACCCCTGCGAACAATGGAGCCGGCAGAATAGATGCACAAAGACAACTCTGTCTCACGGCATCGACTGGGGGGGAGGAAAAAAAAAAAAAAAGCGCACCAGGCAAATTAATTTAATCTGCATTTACTGCTGGAAGTGTGAAGGTGCAGCTCTGCCTGCTGCTGTCCAAAGTTTCGAGGGAAACACACACTTCAGTGGGTCCATGGGAAACCAAATAAACACACCAAATGAGGCGGGCAGAAGGCCAAGGGCTGGATGTTTCAAAGCCGTAGAAAAAGAATGGACGGAGAGAGTGACGGAACACTCAGCTGTTGGCATCAAGGAACGCATTGTTTACCCACCAGTGTGCACAATAGAACAGACTCGCATTATACTCAAACGCCAGGACGCTTTTGCCCAGCCACCGTAGAGAGTGAAATACAAATACCGCTAAAGCAATCATGCTAATAATCCCATTAAATAGCTTTAAAACTACTAAAAACTCTGCCAAAAATACTCAAAACACCCCAATGTTTTTTTATGAAGGCAAAACGAGTGCATGTGCCTTCAGTTATCGCTGCGTTTGAACGCACAGGAGCAGGAATGTGGGGCTTTGAACGGGGGCTTTGCTGTCGCTGCGGTGGGTGGGAGGGTCGGGGGAGGGGCTAGTTTGCATGAAGGTCTTATGCAACAACCATCACGCTCCTGTACATCCTTGGCACAGGATGTGAAAACAAAACAAAAAAAAAGGCCAGTAGAAGCCGACATCACACAACAGCAGGGGGCGACTGGAGCAGATGAAGAGCAAAACAAGCAGCTTACACAGTGCGGGCTATTTTTAAAGAAGCAAAATAAGAGCGCGTGTGCGTCTATATATACCGTGTTTGCGTAGAGCAAAAGACAGAGCTCCAAATAAAACTATAAACGGATGTGAGGGATGTCCTCAAAAAGATGCTCAAATTGTGAATTGTTCAGCATTTATCAAAAAGTACCGTAGTTTAAATATATTTTGTATACATTTTCTATATTTATTAATTTTATATAAATCGACAAAGTAATAGATATCTTAAATAAAGTGTGAGTCTCACATGTGCAGTGTTTCGTTGATTATCTATCGATTAGCTATCGATAATATCTCGCCACTTCTCGTATCTCGTAAAAATTCACCCACAACTAAATATAAAAGTGATGATGTTCTGGCAAAGTAGATGTCCCAGTGGCATCACTTACGCATTTTCATAAGCAGTTTCTGCTCGATTTTGAAAAAACTGTTGACAAAACCGTTGTGCAATCAAAATATATTTGAACTATATTTTGCACCTAAATATAAGACCTAGTCCCTCTTTTCAAGCAAAAACATGTAAGAAACTATTCTAAGAAACAATGTAAGTCTATAATGAGCTGTTTATTTCCCCCTTTAAATTCAAATGTAGTTTCAAATTGGTTTTAATCTAAAACTTGAGACCGCCGCTGTTCCAAGACAAAGTGCCACGCAGCAACGTCTTACACAAATCTGCTCCATAAAGACACAAGCGGTACAAAATTGAGAGAAACAGTCGATTTGGAGTTTTCTCGCACGCGAAGTGAAGGTTTTCTCGAGACAACACGACGTCAGAAGAAGCAAGAAAGACCACAGACCAACCCACTGAAGCAAAGCTGTGGGCTCCATTCCAGCTTCTTCCAGCAAAAAACCAAACTAACCTTATTCACGGGGCTTTATTACTCGCGGGGCTCCCCAAGTGTGTTAAGTAACATCCAGCAGAACCACAGTGGTTTGCATGTGCTGATCAAACCCAGACAAGAGCAAGACGATGCCAAAACTGGCTTCTTCATTAAAACAGAAAACAGAACGGGATTCTGGAACTGGCTCGTTCAAACGCTGCCTCGACAAAAAAAAACACGCAGCACAAAACCTTGGCTTCCATGCACTTCAAATCGCTATGGAAACAGCCCAAATACGCATCCCAAAGAGAGAAGCCCCCTAATGAATCACACACATCTACTATGAGCCGTGAATCATCGCTGCCCACGGAGCTGATCGCCTGCCATCGCTCTGCCACTGAAAAGTCACAGACGCGCAGTAGGAGACGGACCGGTCCATATCGGCAAAGCCACACACCTAGGCCAAAAACGACCACGTCAAAAGCTTATTTGAGATGGTTTAAATAGTCCATGTTAGCAGACGTTAAACCGTGCCAGATTGCCGCGCACTCTCGCTGTGCAATGATTAGCCGTCACACATTTACCTAAAGCATATGTTGACAACCATATGCGGCGAATTTGCCATCCCCTTGTTCACCGCCTCATGAAATCGGCAGATTTTCAGCGTAACACTTCTCTTTAATTTGATTCCGAACGCATCGCGCTCAAACAACAGCTTCATTAAATGGCTTATAAATCAGATTAGGCCTTCACATAGGCAGAATGGAGTTCGGCTGGTCACACCTGGCTGTTCCGTGTAAAACAAGTAAGTGACGCTGACCTGGGCGGGTCTGGCAGGAGAAGGACTGAGGTGATTGGCCGGAGGAGGCGGGCTGCACAAGAGCCGGGCTCCCGGCAGGAAGAGGTTGGCCCCGCTTCAGTAGCTGCTTGTGTTCGTGTTGGCGGAAACGAGGGGGAACCTCTCTGGGTGGGTAGCGTGGAGGTGCCGACGGCTGCTGCGGTTGCTGAATGCCGGAGGGTGGGCGCTTGCCATTGCCACCAGTGCTGCTGCTGGCTGGGGGTACTGATGGGTTGGTGGGGGGAGGAGGGATGGGGCTGGGCTTGGCAGAGTCTGGCACTGTGGACACAGATGAAACAGCGAGACAAAGAGAGAGAGAGAGAGAGGAGGGCAAGAGAGGGGGACAGGGAAGGATAAAGTTAATTTTAGCACATGCCATAATGAAAGCAAACAGGAAGTGTCTTCACAGGAAAGGCTATGTGGGGATGGGGAGGGATGCGGAGGTTTGGTACTGATGGGACAATGTTACACTAGCTGCTCTAGACAGAAAGCGGCCCACTGAATCGCAGACAAAGCAAAACATGTCGCTTATTTTAACCCTTCCGTGCTGGGCAGAAGTTTTTTTTAAAAAGCCACACAATTACCCAGCAGAGAGTCAAAGCCGGGCACATCTCAGCCCGAGGCGGAAGCAGCATCAGTGTGAGCGAGGACTCGACTTTGATAGCTCGGTGAAGTCACATGTGTGGCTTTCTGCCGAAGGATGAAGTGTTGCACTGGAGCGGAGCGGAAAAACTGATGCTTTTGATTCGTCTCGGTTTGTGTCATGGAGTTTGAGTGATGCTTAGTAGGCAGAAAGGCCTGAACTTTAAAAATGATGGGTGCAATTTTCAGCTTTGTTAGACAACACACAAAGATGGAAAATACTAATCTGCTACAAAAAAGACCAACAATAAATATGATTTACTACTAAAGTGACCAATCCTCCAATCAACAGCCTCTTTCCTACTAAATTGAAACGCTAAAAACTGCCTGGCGCTACAGGCCGAGTGCTAAACGAAACGCTATGAGCGGATCAGTGCCAATGGTTCTGGTTCCTCCTGTGGAACACACTTGCGTCCCCGCCGCGGCCCCTCGCTCTCCCCTCGACGGCATGTTTGCAGCGCAGACACTCTCCAGCAGCTCGGTTGCACTGCTAAGCTGAAATCAGTGACGCCACAATCCGCGATTATTTCCAGCTCATCTGAGCCGACCAATGGCTACCCACCCTGTACGCTCCTCCTCCTCCTCCTTTCTCCGGCATGTTGACCTTTTATTCTCGTCAAAAAAAGAATGTTACAAAAAGCAAACGGGCCGCTACACACAAGTTAACGAGAAGTTTAGTGCCATCATCCCGAGGCCTTGAGCTCCCGAGACAAGAGCTGCAGTGGTGGTCTCCTGGTGAGGAGAGTTCCAGAAGCTTATGTGGAAAATGTCTGTGCTCGGCCAATCAGAGGTGGGGGGCGGGCTTTGCGTGAAGAGGGGGTAGACGGAGGAAAAACATGCTTGTGTTTTCAGATCTGAGGTCAGTCACCTGAACGTTTCACAAATCCTCAACTAATATAATGCTATTAGGAGATTTATGCGTGTTGCGACACTTTAATTTTCGACAACTCGACAAGTGGCTTATTTGAATACGCAGGTGTTAAAAAGCATTATGGGTAACAATAGTTTCAAATGAGAAAGTACAAAGTAATAATAATAATAATAATAATAATAATAATAATAATATTTGTAAGGCGCTTTTCACAGTTTGAACTGTCTAAAAAGTACTTTTAAGAAGTCCTTTTTAACAAATGTAAACGTCGGCTTTTTACTGTCTATCTGTACTTGTGAGTTGTGATGTAATACAGAGTGATGTACCACAAAAGGATTGTGTAATAACTATTGATTAAAAGTGTAATGCTAGTTTAACGGTTATTTGTATTTATATATATTTTTTAATCTTCTGTGTCTGCTTGATTGCATAAGCTATTTTGCAGTCTATGTATCTATTGTATTTTATTCTATGTATTTCTGTCTATTCTTTCTATACTTTGTTGAACAAAGAATTCACGGCACAATGAAAGTTTGATTATATTTTAAACCATTTTGGGAGAAAAAAGGTTCATTGAAATTCAAAAAGTTTGATTTCATTCATTGCATCTTTTTGTGCACCAGTTCGTCAGGTTTTGTTTTAAAATAAGTGTTAGGAACCGTTTCATCAAGAAAAGCACATTAAGCATCAGCTTGAAATACAACTTTCACTTTCACAAAAGTCCAACTGATGCGAGACGATGCTATAACTGTTGAATGTCTCTTCTTCACGGTGGTACAGAAAAACAGAGTAGACATCTTCACTTTAATTACAGCTTTCTGACAGCGCTGCCTCCTGAAAGAACACACTCCGGTTCTGTTAACCAGTAAAGAACGGCTTTCAAAAAGAAGCCATGACTTCAAACGAAAGCTGAAAACATGCTGAGTGTTTTTATTTGGAATCAACAAACTTTCCTGCAGATTTAAGATTCTAAGTTAAAGAGGAATTAATCTCGACTTTGAAAAGTCCAACGTCATATACTCGCTTATTCCAACTTAAATGCGCTAATGTGTTTGTAAATGTTTCATATAAAACAGTCAGTAAAGTGTAAGTCATTTTTTTCTGCTTTTTAAAGCAGAAATCCAGAATGAAATTCTTGAATTATTCCGACGTTAGTCCACATCCTGATTCTAAGTTTGTCCCTGAATGTCCCAAACATCTGTGTAGGAAACGTGAGTGATGAACAAGCCACAAGCTCATCCAATCTAAAGAGCCAGACGCTAATTCTCCGCAGGGCAGCCTTCACACACATGGTGATGCTCTGTAAACCCCAGACTACAGTTGTTGCTATGGAAATACACACCTTGCTGTTGTTTTTCCCAGATCTCATCGCAGCAGAACATCTGTCAGCTCCTCTCAACACAAACAGAATCGAGCTTCAGGTGCTTCTGATTCGATAAAATATAATATTCTCAAAACATGCTAATCACATCTAATATTACTTGCTTTTATATTTTTTAGTGTAAACTAGTAAACTTTTTACTAAAAAAGTTTCCCAGACCTAACACACGAGCTAGATGTGTGTGTCTTGCTCTGTGATTGGTAGGCCACCATAGAGAGCTGTAGTTGGCTCCAGCTCCCTGTGACCCAGAAATGGAAAAGCCAACCGCTATTTTCCAAAAAAAAGAAAATATGTAAGGATATAAAAACGCAGCGGCTTTTGGAGAAGCTCCTAGAGAATGGAATCACTACACCAACTAGTAATTATAAGCGAATCAGTAACGCATCAATTAAACGCCAAAATTAACACGTACAGCTAATTAACATAACATCCAGGACAATTTCCAAATAGAATCTCTCACATTAAAAAAAAAAAAAACGATTTTATTTAAATAAAAGCGTTGATGCATGAGCTCATTTACTGGAGTGACCCATCACGGCGAAGAATCTTTAACTCTCGCCTATGACACAAAGCTCATCGTTTCCGTGTTTAACCTTGCAGGAACGCAAGACGTCTGGAGATCTTAATTAGCGGGGTTTAAATATGCAGCTGTATTTAAAGCCTGCGGTTTCTCGCGGAGATGAAAGATTCGCAGGAGAGGAAGGCGGGGCTCCGCTCTACATGAAAACGCCGGCGACTGGGGACGAGACTCGGGGGACGAGGAAGTCTACCATAGTCACCCTCAATTAACCACTTTTCATTTAAAAACCCTCCTCGGGAACCTGCACTACGACATTTAATTAATCTGCATAAATGTAGATTTTTACTCCACAGGTTTTTAACACCCTCATTTTTTCCTCATGTCGTTTTCCAACTTTTCTTAATTGAGATGTTTTGAGCCTTGTCGTTGAGCAGGGTTTCATTTCTCATCCATATTTAAACGCCATCGTTTTACTAAACATTGAGACATTTTAAACTCCTGGTTTCCGTAAGGAGCGTCACACACGGAGGAATCTCAAGTCTGGACCGAGGCCATGTCTGAAAGCAATGCAATTCCCACAATCCTCTAATCTGGGATGAAGCACGTCTACCTGTTAAACCTTTCGGAACCACACTGAGACCCGCTGAGTCCAACAGCCGAGCTGGAAACGGTTCACGCCGGGCCATACGAGGCAGAAAGGTGCGATCAGACTCCAGGTCGCAAAACCAATCGAGTTCTTCCAGTCGGCCATTGGCTGAACACGTCCTTCCAACATTCTTTGGTCGCTATGGTGCTGTCGTTACGGTTGGCAATGCTTCAAACCACACGATCAAGGACGGCTCATATGCAGGGAGACGGTTTGAAAGAGAGGATGACATAAACACGGAGCAGGGAAAAAGACAAGATGGCGGTGAGCTGAAATGCCTTGGGATGCTATAAATACTGACCCAGCCAGCGAATCTCTCCCTCACTCTCTGCCTCTATTCACACAAATCACCTTCAGCAGTGCTTCTCTCTCTCTCTCTCACACACACACACACACACACACACAGAGAAAATTAACCGCTGCATGTTCACCTAAAACACAAACACGAGAAATGTGGCAATTAATATAAAGCATCAAGAATTTTAACTACTTAACAGAGAAACCTTTCATTTGCAG
>SOMO01000046.1:499692-510224 GCA_028128575.1 Paedocypris carbunculus | reverse complement strand
AAAAAAAAAATCTATAGAAACAAGCAAATGCTTAAATACATACATATACTGTACATACTAATATTAAAACACTAAAGAACAACCAAAAAAATACATTAAAAAAATCTATTATTCCATTATCTTTACATTGAAAAAAAAAACATTTATTTTTATTTATTAAAATAGAAATAAACAGTGCATATAAATGAGTGTAGTATGGTTGTGCTGTGCTGTCATGAAGAGGAATGTCACAGCACACACTGCTCCTTTATATCCCACAGGAAGAAAGAGCTTGATCCCTCCATCATGTGTGGACAATGACTTGTGGTGTCTAAATGAACATACTAACAGCGAGAGCTTCTTTCAGATGTTCAAGTCTCACACAAATTTCTTCTATGGGTTTCCGTGTGAACAGATGAGTTCTATATAGAGGTAAATGTGTTTAAAGTGATTTTCTGCTGTGAACTTTCACATCAGAGTTTAAACCAAAATTAAATACCAGCGAAGCTGCAAAAGCAGAGGAAGTATGGTAATTCAGCCTCAATCTCGAGTCTTTCACGCTGTGAGGCGACAGCGCTGCCCACTGAGCCTTTAACAAGCTGTAATCTTCTGTTCTGACCAAACTAAATGGCGAAAAAAGGTTGCCTTTTTTACTTCTATATTTCTTTTAAGCTCTTTTTATCTTGCTTTAAAGTTCTATCTCACTCTGAGAGAGAGAGAGAGAAAGAGAGAGAGAGAGAGAGAGAGATTTATTCCCCTTTGAGAAAAAGACAAAGAGATAGAGGTAAATGCTAAGATTACAAGAGAAAGAGAAAGTGAGTGAGAAAGTGAGTGAGAGAAAGTGTAAGTGAAAGAGGAAAATAAAGAAAAGGAGAGAGAGAATATGGGCATGTGAATGAGAGACAAAGAGAAAGCAAGAGAGAATGAGAGAAAAAAGTTTGACTGAAAGACCTTGTGAGTGAAAGAGTAATGATAAAATTCGAGAGTGAAGTGTAGACAGACAGACAGACAGAGAGAGAGACACAGAGAGAGAGAGAAACAGACAGAGTGAAAGAGTGATACACAGAGGGAGAGAGACAGACAGATATACTGAGAGACAGACAGAGAGACAAACATAGAGACAGAGTGAGAGAGTGTCACAGAGAGAGAGAGAGAGAGAGAGATGAGCAGTAGAGTTAGTGAATGTGTCAGTGTGTTTGATCAGTTGCTCAGGGAACGTGGCGGATTGTTCCGAACAGAATGGTTTTGCTGCTCAAACGTTTGCCGTTTCCTGCGGCTGGAGCTTCTGTCTTCTAGTCTGTCCCTTCACCCCGAGGACAAGCAGCTCCGGCTGGACAGCAAGAAGCTCCAGACAAAACACAAACAAAGACAACGCAAGAGTTGTTTGTGCTCTTGTTTCAGGGCTCGATTAGTCCAAAATATAAGCACAAGCAGTCGAGTCAATGTGGCGGAAATATTCCCATCTTCCTAAAGTTTGTCTGTTTACTTACAGCAGCGGAAAAAAGTTAGCGGATATTAAAACGAATAAGAAGAATGAGCAACTATTTCATCTGTTCTTTCTGATGAAGGGATAGAGATGGAACACGGAAGAAGAGACTTGATCATCAAAGCCTCAATAATTAATTCATCATAAATAAAACATCTTCAACTGAAAAACCTTTACGTAACGTCACTGACTGCGCTGCTGAGTCGACACTTCTCATCCCACTGCTCACGCCATCCTCATCCTCATCCTCTTCACTGCTCGATATACTCTGTTCTTCATATACGTATTTGTCTGTGTACCACGGCCTTACCATCATCCTCCTCTCTTCGTTCTCCCCTTCCTGCATGTTCTCCATCTTTGTCTTTTCCTCTATCCAGAAGAAGCTACAGAATATATTTTCTTTCGTCTGCTGTCAGATATTTTAACCAAAAAACTATTTTCAAGAGTTAAAAAAAAAAAACTATTAATTTGGATTAGTTATTTAGGGTGCATTGTTTCTTCACCCTCTTGCGCCATAATATTATGTAATAACATAATTTATTTATTCATTATTTATTCATTATTCACTTCATTTTAAAGTGAATAACTGATTTTATTCACATTATTCTTTTATTTGCTTGTGTGGTTGCTGCTGCAAATGAATTTCTCATTTGTGGGACAAATAAAGGTTTGTCTAATCTAATAAAACCTAATCAAGGCTAATCTAATCTTAATCTCAATTTCTTCCTTCCTACCCAAAGGATAGCTATTTAAAAAAAAAAAAAATAGGGTTAATGCACAGCACAATCATTTTCAACCACCAATTCACTAGTTAGGCACAGATCAGCAAAAGTTACACCACATGTACTACATTAATCAACACGTGATATGTGATGCATCAATTTGTAATTAATTTTGTCAAATATCATTATTGAAATTAAAAATTCTACTTGAAATACTGCCACCTTTCATTCCACACTCCCTCTCTTTATTGTAACAAATCCAAGTTGTTGTGAATAATTCGGCAAGTTTGCGAGTGGAGAAAAAGTGATGAGATCGGATGGTAAAGCGTGTGACAATTGTCTTATTGTACCTCACTCATCCGTGAGAGCCACTGCCTGGTCCCTAGATAGAGAGCATCTGTATTGTTTCACTCATTGGTTCATACGCTCCATTATAGGCCTCACCTCGCATATGCTGGCGATTGTTCCACGCGTTTTGTGCAAGTGCATCTGTTTGTCGTGTTCATTTGCATGAAAGCGCTGTTGTGCTTCAGCTGCAAAGCGGAGCACACATCCAACATGCATAACTGTATTTAATAATATACGTATCAGATATTTGTTTTTTGCACTGTGCTCACTTAGCTTGGGAATTTATTTAGCTTTTTTATGCTTCAGAAATTTCTTTGTACTGCACTGCTTTAAAAAATGTTTTCATCGTTTTCCATCTCACACTTGTTTCTTTATCTTGTCTCTGCATCTTGTTTACACCTCTTTTCTGTTTTTAATTATCTTGTTTTTTTCCATGAGACCCTGATATTACGTTCATTAAAAAAAAAAAAACAAGGTTAAAAAACCTACTATATACAACCAGAATTCCAAAAAGAAGTCTGAAATCACAAAAGCTCACAAATGTGCCAAGCATTTTGAAGATTCAGCTAGAAACTACAAATACTTGTAAAAGTATTTTTAACAGCCTAAAAATTAAAAGAGAGGTAGAAAATCTCAAAAGAAAAGATGGGAAGAGGCTCACCCAGATGAAAGAACGTGATGGTCAAAAACCCAATGCTTTAGAGTCTCATAATCTACAGAAAGAAACATCACCGACCTCTCTATTCCCTTATTCTATGCCCTTGGTCTTTCTCGATCTGTCATTAACTTTACTAAATGGGGAAACTCTGTGTAAACACAATCTGCCGTGCCATCTACAAATGCCAACTAAAGTTATACCATGCGAAAAAAAGCCATTTGTGAGCATAATCCAAAAGCGCCTGCCAAGTACTGGAGGTCAAGGCTCATTTAACATAGACAATCTCCAAGTGTCCTATGGTTAGATGAGAACATGATTTTCAACAAGTTTGAAAGCTGTTTTTTTTTTTTTTTTAAAAAGGTATACATTATGTTATCTGAGTTTAGTTCAAAAGTCGCCATCGTTGATAGTTTGAGGATACATTAAATCAATACAGGTAGCTTCCATATTTTAGAAAAAATGCTTTAGAGATTTTAAAGCAACAAATTCCACAAAACGTCTTTTTCAACTCGCACACCACAGCACAGTATTTTAGTAAATGCCAGACCATATAAATTGAATTTGAGAAGTCACTACATTCAATCAAAATCCAAGTCGACCACAAACACTTCAGCAGATGGACAAAAATAAAACTTAAGACATGTTATGCTTTCAAAAAAAGCATGTAAAGCTTTCAAAAAACAAAATACACTGGTTTGGGTCAAATGTATTGACTTGCCACAATCTTAGATTATTCCCAGATTATCGTTGAGGCTCTTCAGAATATTTGATCAGATTGTCGAGGTGTGATAAACGAAAAAAGCCGCTTTGGAACTTCAACTGCAATTGTTCAATATGTTGAAATGTAATATATGAGACAAAGACAAATGTGAGCGTACTTGATCATCAGAAAACCCAATAATATCAGGAAGAAAGTTGACGGTAGAGGAAAACCGAACAAGTCACCATGTCAATTCCCATGAACATCAATTTTTTAATCTTACATGTGGATTTATAACAGACACATTTCCAGTCTGAAATAACAATGATTTCCTTTAGGCCAGTGTGTGAGCACCAATGACAGACAGTGATGTAACTTCAAAACGTAATTTGCATAAGTGGATTATCATTCATAGTTAATTAGCGTCTCACTTGAATGAGTCAGAAAAAGAGCAGAATTACAGTAATCCAGTAATGAACACGAGATAAGCGCCGAGGAAGATTGTTACAGCCTCTAATGGCCTGAAACACATGAGATGAATAAAAAAGGTGTTCACACTCGCAAGGTCAATGTCGGCTTAAACATAATAACTGGCTTAAAGTCATTTTTTCATTGAATTCAATCCATTACAGGGGATTTTGCCCAATTGTGTTGGCATTCGTTGGAGAAAATGATTTATCACCACTGATGTGTGTGCAAATAAAAGGTGGAATTAAAAACAGTAGGATTTTATTTCTTATTATTTTTACTTATTCACACACTCATATATAATAGAGAAAAAAGAAAAATAATAGATAAATGAGACAATTTTGGTGACAACAACACACTATACTACACTAGAGTATCCACATATTATTTTTAAACTTCTATTTCTTTAAATGAAATGAAATGAAATGAAAATAGCCTTTATATATCGCATACAATATAGACACAAACAATTACAAAGAGGATCTGAGTGGTACATTAACGTTCCTATAATGAAAAAGTGTTTGAAAAAGAAAGTTAATGAGATTTAGGCTCCTCCCCAAACTCATTCATTGGTTGAACTGAAAGACCTAGCATCTCTGGTGACATCACAGACACCTGACCAACCGGGGAAAATAATATTTCTTGGAACAGCCATGAATTAATATCTAAAATAATTCTTTGGAAGTGGAACACACACACACACACACACACCCACAGGTTTATTATTATGTATAGTAAAGGTTTTAGCAGGTCGCGTTTAAGACAGGAGTGTAACAGAGACAGATCAGGGGCAGTGAAACGACAAGTGGTGGATGTATGGATGGACGGATGGACAGATAGGGAAAAGCTTGGTGAGATAGGAATACAGCAGATGGTCAGGATTACTCTGGACTAAAATACTCCCATGATTCTCGGAGGGAGAGACGTCCAGAAAAAGTCCATCTGTCAGAAATACCCATACAACAGATATGGGGGGGTGGAGAGGGCTTCCGTTAATGCTTGCGCTCTCAGCATCAGTCAGCAAACAGCCGGTAAGCGCCCAAACACACGACATGTGAGATTACAAGTGTTCAGGAAGGTTCGGAGATGTGCAGGATGAGAAAAGAGAGAGGTTTGTTTGCAGACGTCTGTCAAAACCCAAGCGAGAGACTCAACATCACAGTTAGGCCATGTTGCGGTTATTTACAGTCTAAACAATCCAGGCCTCTTCAACCATTCACACACACACACACACACACACACACGTGAGAAAGCTCTGAAAATGATCTAATTCCTGACAGTGCGGTTTTATTGTTATCCTCGAGAAATGTGTTCGCAACAACCAAGTGAGGGGTTCAACTCTCCAACTCTAGTAAATTCCTTCTTAAATGACTGAGTCTTTCTGCATTTCTCCTATATTGACCCCTTCAATAACCTTCATCCTCCATTTCTCAATCCGTATCCATTTTTTTCTATTAAAAACCTCGAGAAGTCAGACGTTGTTGAACGGAGTTGGTCACACAATCCTCTTCTCTGCTCACTAGGAACAGATCGATCTCTCCTCATGAGCGACTGCTAATTAAAACTTCCCGATGCAGCCTAGTTCATCACGAGTGATGTAAGTGTCTGGATCATCTGTGATGATTGTGTTATTGAGTGTTTCCTGTCAGCTGTGAGCAACTCCATCGCCTGCTATTGATTCAGCAGCGCCGTCGGCTTCATTAGCATGTTCACCAACTAGCGAGAACACAACTTCAAAACCGGTTTTTCCCTCTAAACAGTCACTCTGGACTTGGGAGTTGGTGCTAGAAGAGTTTCTACGTCTCAAAGAAATTTTTAAACAGAAAAAAAAAAAACAGTTGAACTTCATAAATCAGCACCGTATTTAAACTAGACAGAGAAGAACAAAGACAAACAACTTATAAATAGGGGTAAAATAGATATGCATTTTTGTATATTGTACTGTTCAGTTAAAATTCATAATGTTTTTGGATTTAATTAAACATATGTAACTTAAAACGTAACTAATTGATTCACTTTTTTTTGTAGTATAAAAAAATAACTTTCTTCAGTCTATTTATTATTACTATTCATTTTTCCTTTTTTTTATAAAATACAAAAATATAAGATATGCAGATCTCAAAACAGAAATAGGCCATCAAAAAACTCTATTAATTAACTATCAATTACATTTTTATACTATTAAATTATTGGAGGTGAATCTAAACAAGATTGTTTGCTTTTAATCAAGATTTATCTCATTGTAATCTTGGAATTAATGTTTTACAGTTTTTAAAGGAGCTCATTAATTTAACTATATGTCACGGTTAGAGATTAGTTTAGAGAATTAATAAAAAAAAATTTAGATTAATATCTTACCGGAGCAAATAGTCATTCCCCCATTAGTTAAGGGAATTTGTGTGTTCGAGTTGTAATCCCAACAGAAAAATAATTCCACAATTTACAAGATGCAAATATCTTTGGTCTTGTCGACTTCTCAGTGCAATTCACCACTACAGTTTTGCTACTCTGTGGCAAATGAAAGGCCGAGTGTCTGATTAGGGCTTTTGGTTTTTGCACATTCCGTGTCCTTGTTGTGTAGTATATAAATAGCCATTTCGAGTTTTTATTAATATATGCAATACTGATTTTTACTCCTAATTATAAACTGTAAATTAGGTGAGAACAACTAAAATAATGAATGGTTAAACTATCACTAAATGTAATAATAAAAACATTACTTTTTGTTTTTATTATTTGGTAATTTTTAAAAACAAACAAAATTCAAATTGTTCTGTCTAATAAAATGATTAAAAAATAAAACAAAACAACAAGAGAGAAATGTACATTTAAAAAAAAAATTCTAAATTCTATAAAACATCTACCTATAGCATTACTGTACATCAATCTAATTTTAGTCGTAGAATGCTGCCCGATGACGTGTTGCACAGTCAGTTCCTACATTTTGGCAGTAAAACAGTGGAGAATGTTGTGTAGCTCAGGCTGGTGGAAAACACCAGTTTCTTGGCACAAGCTGAGGTGAGAAAAATCCCGAGCCATTTCACAGTCTTGTTCAAACATCCCAACAACCTCTGGTCTATTTTCTTTATGTGCTAATGTTTTTTCCCTTGTTGAGTCTCACTGTTAAAGTACAGTGTGTTTGTGAACGTCTGCTCTGGTGCTAAAGTTGATTTCAGCCGGTGATTCACTTTAGACTGAATTCCTGCCCATTACCGCAGCAAACAATGGTCGCTAACAGCGCAGGCTTCGGAGGAACGTCTGTTTCCATGACTACAGCAGAACACTTGAGCGGAACCCCGCGTTCTTGGAGTCATGTGATTCTCTGATGGAACATAAATCAGTAGGTGCTGACTTCACTATGACACTGGCTTTTATACTTTCTTTTTTTTTCAACATCAAAGTAGCTTTGATGAAACTCACAAGTCAC
The DNA here is from genome assembly GCA_028128575.1 of Paedocypris carbunculus. Taxonomy (NCBI): domain Eukaryota; kingdom Metazoa; phylum Chordata; class Actinopteri; order Cypriniformes; genus Paedocypris; species Paedocypris carbunculus. The sequence continues at coordinate 502,436 of SOMO01000046.1, read as the reverse complement.
AAGACATTGTAGATTTGGCCACAATGAACATCAGATTCATTCAGGACTTAGTATTTTCCACACTTGCTTGTTGATCAAACCCACAAGTTAAGAACTTAAGGAAAAAATAAAAGTTTTGAGCAGCAGAAAAGCTAATTTTAAGTACGTACTTTTCTGTATTTTCCAGTGGTAATTTCCAACGTGGACAAATAAAGTTTTATGCATCTTTTTCTCCTATCCTTCTATCCATCCATCCATGATCATTAAAGACCATGGACGCCAATTTGCAAATGCTATATAAATTTGAAATACTTGTTATTTTACAGTCAATATAAAATAAATATTTTATACATTTAAAAAATATATTTTAATCTGTTAAAGCTTTAATGATTAAAAGTAACAGCATTGTGTTACTCGAGTAAAATCTGTGTCACTTTCAATTGAGTCAATTCAACAATTTACCAATAACCAATAACATCCATTGATTTTCAAGTCCTAAATTTGTCGACTTCCTCCGTCATTATAAACATCTCAACTGGTCAGACAAAGCAATCAAACGCGTGTTTGTAGAAGACGCCTCAGTACAAGAAATCTGATCCTTTTTACAAGAAAAATGGTTGTAAATGGGTCAGACACTCGGTTTCTATTTCTGTTGCACAGACACTCCAGACACTTTTCCCCATCTGTCATATGTGTAAATTGATTTTTTTTCTTAACTTCTTAATCTAACTCTAGTCCAAATTTAGATCAAGTTTAGCTGGAGTCCAATCACAAAAACTGCAATTTGATTCCGAGAGCAATAAAACAATGACATGGTTTCCACCAGCATCCGCTGTGTGGCTCGCTAATCTCAGAACGACCCGTGTTCCTGAAGAGCCTCATCCATCAGTCGAACACCAGGTCTTAAATCAGGATGCACAAACACGCCGTCCGACGTCTTCGATCTTTTCGGGCTGGATGTTCATGATGGATGAGCTGGGAATAATACACAAACAGACGGTTTAGACACATCGCACAAACCAACAGCGATGAAAGTCTAATCCCACACGTTCAAAGCACTTTATCCCCAAAGTCAGAAAACTGAACAGCCCTGAAACACCAATATCATCACCACCTACTTCAGCTTAAGCTTTTTATACTAATGGAGCTCTGCTGTTTAAAAGGAAACAGCTTTTCTACATCTCGTGTCAATGTACATCATCTCAAAAATTCCCATTTCTGGTTTTCCCAACGAAAGACTCTGAGTGCACAAGTGTTCCCCTATGAATATTGATTTATTTTTTTTTTTAATCTCCAGAGACTCAACCTAGAATATCCTGCAAAGATCATTAATCATTTAAAACACCTTTCAGAAATGCTCATGCAAGCTTAATTTGGACGTAAGAGAACCATGTGCACATTAGCGCAGCACAACTCTGGTGAAAAATGACAACGTTTCGAGAATGTGGATGAACCTGAACCAGAAACTTCATGAACTCTTGAGAAAGTAGATCGTTTCCACAGTTCTTTAGGGGATATGAAACAGTGCAACGGAGACAGTAACAGGAATTTTTTAAATCATCTTTTATTGCGCCAAACATGTCCATCCTGAAAAATCCAGGGCAGGAAAATTAATTTACCCAAAATAAAGTCAGTTCAATGTGCTCAGACAGTGATGGACAGTTCCGGTTGTATTCGGTAAAAATAATTAATTACTGTATTTACGTGAATATAAGCACCCCCCTGATTTTTCAGGCACAAAATAAATATTTAAAATTAACATTTGTATTAAGGTATCTGGTTCAATTACATTAATATTCTCTTAAAATACGATTTTTTCTTTATTTAACAAACCTAACTTGTGACTTTTTTACTTGAATAAAAGATAACAAAAAGTCGATTCTAGTGGTCAGGACTTAGTCGGCTCTGCAGTCAGACTCCGCACATGCTCAGGCCTATTGGTTAAAGAGTTTGAGTTGTGATTACAAGATTTCATAATCTCGGGTCAGTTGGAAACACAACCAGCCTGACTAATCAAACATGACTGAAAAGTCACTACCAGCTGAAAACCTGTGGACACACAAACCTTAAACTCAACCTTCAGGAAACCAAGAAACTGTTGGTCTTCTCGAGCAAAGAACTATGATGCTTCTCTACATCTTATTGCATTGATTTTATTCGATGCTTCTACAGATTGAATCATTTCAGTATATAAAGATCTTTCTCACTAATTGCGTATTATAATAATTAAAATAATAATTCATTTTTAAATATTATAGGAATATTCTTGGATATTGATGTCGCTTACAGTTAACTCGGGTTAATCGGGACCGCATCATTTTTGCTCTAATAAGCGGCTTTCCAGATAATGATCTCCACACAAAAGAGCTTGTGTAGCGACAACTTAACTCTTACCAAGAACACACAGAGGAACACTACACAGCGTTGAACGTGTCCATATAGCAACAACAATGCTGTAGTGATGTGTTGGTCACGATCCAGTGACTCGAGAGTAACACGTCACGGCTACACGAGCACATAGTAACACAATACTGATTCCAGATCAATCAGGTCTGTACGATAATCACAAAACTTTCTCCGTCTCTGCCAGTTGTGTCTTTCTCTTTTTGACAGCACAACTGCATTTGCACTACAGAGGCTGATAAAGCACTAAACGTCATAGTCAAGCTAGGTTCAGGATAAATTATAATATCACATAACCTGGGGTTTTCATGTTTTTAGATCAGTCACGGCAGAACAGTTTGCCGCTTTGCAAGAAAAAAAAC
>SOMO01000046.1:485076-499664 GCA_028128575.1 Paedocypris carbunculus | reverse complement strand
AAAAAAAAAAAAACTATCTGAAACGTAACAAGATAAAGCGATCCTGCCAAAATTGACATGTATAATCCATGTGTTGTTTGGAGTCTTGAGTGGATTAAGTGCATTCCGTGTTCAGGAGATTATACAGGAAGCATTTGTTCACACAGAAAGGAAAGGCCCAAGCGCAACATCTCCCCTGACAAGGTAAGACTTCAGAGTGGTGTTATTTACAGCTCACACTTCCTGTCCAGAGGACAGCGCTTTCAGGAAGTCTGTTCGCTGGTGACGCTCATGAGAACTGAGGAACAAACCTAAACACTTTTACTGCTCAACACGGCGACTCTACAAATGCCAGGACCATCAAACAAGTGTGTCCCATTTAATCTTGGGCTTCAGCATGTGAAAGCTGTCACCTTTTCTCCTTCCTTTCTACCATCTCACCAAGTTTTCCAGTGTTTTCCTCTTTTAGGAAAAAAAAAAAAAGTCTTTCCAGTCATTTTCTGTCTCTGAATGGGTTTCCTATCTTTCCTCTCTCATATTTTATTCTCCCCTTTCTTAGTTGTTTAAAGACATGATGATTTCTGCTGATGGCGTTAAAAAATAGGTTACATTTACTGAGAGCTATAGCACAAATTTAAAAAAAAAAAAATATTATTGGGGAGGGGGTCATAATCTTGTATAATTTAAATTGTGATATTAAAATAATATATCAGAAAGATATTAGTCAATAAGTTAGTTTTAACTTTTCAAAACAAACAAAGCCAATGTTGTTAAAAGATTCAAAAGTCTTTTTTGTCACTGTACTGTTGAGTATTGAGTGCAGCAAAATTAAAACAGTAAAAGAATAAACAAATTAATAAATTAAAAATGAACAAATAATTAATAATAATCAACACCCACCACCATGTATGTATCTCTTGTATGTATGTATATATTAGAGGTGAGCACAGGTATATTTTTTAATATAGATTAAAATTTCATTGTAATCTTAAAAATGTATCTCGATTTCCTCATATAAAGACAACAGATTAGAGAAAAAAATCTTTTAGCATCCTTTACTGAACTTCCCGTGCAATTTCTTACCAACCAAGTTGATGCAGAAGGAGAAAACCAAAAGTTAACAAATGTTGGAAAAATTACAAGAACCACAACAGCAGACACAAACTGTGATCTCAACACGGGCACAAGATGGAATCACATGACAGCAGAAACCGTTAAGACCCCTCTGGCCCTTGGGTCCAGCTTGTGGGGAACAGGGACACCGTTGTTCCACTGAAACTCTTCAGCAAGTGATGCATTCACATGCTAATACACGGGAACAAAGACCACAGCCGTGTCTGGCCCCAGAGCCTTCGCCACGACGACCATCGCCACGGAAACTGTCTGGCAGGGGTACGGGTGCGAAGAGAATGCCACAGTGTTCAAAGCGGGCCGCTTCAGGCTGGCTTCTTTATCAAAGCAGAAAAAACACTCGAGGCTGAAGAGCTTCTCACAACAACAAGACCCATCTTACTGTGGCAGTGGTGGTCCAGTGGGAGGCAGACGTTACTGGTTCGAATCACGGTCCGGTGGGTTTCAACCCTTCATGCTCCCTGGGCACTATGGCTTAAGGCTGCCCACTGCTCCGGGTTTGTGTGTGTAACTTCACTGCATGATTAAATGCAGAACACAATTTCNGCTGGAGCGTCAACAGTTAGAAAGGCTGTGCTAGTCGAAGCATGAAAAAAAAAACATGTTAAAACCGTATTCGCCACAACTGTGTGAACGATTACGGCTGATTAAGCCTTTTTTAAACAAGTGAAAACAGTCATTTACGCAGAAACTGTCACAGATTCAGTCTGAACTGAAAATAGAGAAATAAATACATATTTAAATAAATCACAAATCAAACATTGTCCTGCGATCACAACATTGAGGAGCAATTTAAGCAGGTAAACCAAACTCGTACTCAAATCCAACTTAAATGTTCTTGGTTGTCAGAAATATTTTAATGACCTTCTATTTCTTATTACCAATAGGCTCTTTCTCACATATTTGTTCTAATTTTACTAAAGGATTAAAAAAAAACTTCACCCCTACTATTATTATTAATCTAAAGATTGTGATGTCTTTTCTCAAATTATTTAAAGAGTACACCCTTACACAAATTTGATCTAATGTACGTAGTTTATTAAAACGTTTTGGTTCAAATTCATTGTCAGACCTAGATATTATTGTAATGTGATATTACAGTCACAATAGAAATTGGTAAAAGTCATTTTGTTGTATTTTCCTGTAGCTACCAAACCCAAACCCTAAAACGGTAATTAACAATGTTTTACATCATCTACAATTTTCCATTACTACAATTATATTTTTCTACATCCATCATAGACCTTAAAAACCCAGAGCAAACCAAAACTTTGCTTAAACCCAAGAAGCACATTTCATAAAATGTTCCTTTTCATCCTTCTGTCCTCCTTTTTTCTCTTTTCTTTCTTTTCAGCATCTACCTTCTCTAAACTTCTCTATCACCCCATTGAGCAAACTTGATTTCCCTGGGAAACAAACCAAGCCTTTCAGCATCACCAGCTTCTCTGATTGAGATAAACTCTCCTTCACCTTTTCGTTTCACTCTCCTTCTCCCACTCGGACTCCCACTCTTGGTCTCTGTACTTTGCTCTGGAATCTGACTCGTCTTTAACTTTTCCCCTACTTTCTTTTCCGGTCCTTTCTTCTTTTGTCATGCTCTCCCATGCTCTTGCTTCCCTTTCTTCTTCCCGCTCCTCTCCTTTTCGGTATTAAACTGAGGCAGCCGCTAGAATCGGCCTTACGCTGACGTGTAATTAATTCCTGCTGCAGTACTTAAATCAGGATTAATTATAATTGAGCTCATTTTCATGGAGTGAGGCCGTGTAATCATCTGAAGGGGAGCCGGGGGTTTTATCACTTTTTCTCAGAGTCATTTTTAGAATCTCTAATATCAGGTTTCACGCTCCGGTCATGTGCTGTAATTTCATAAGAGTCAGAGCTCAGGGAACGATGTGGCCTGTTGTCATATTAATTGTTTAACTGTAATGTTCAAGGGATTTGCTTGTCAACATACTAATTTATTCATGAGCGTCTGGGTATCTGGGATACTATAGTGCGCTGATTTGTAGGGAATGCACTCGGGTTTACAAAAGGAAAACAGTTGTATTAGTTTGGAAAAGTGAACACTGAGTCAAAGGGGAGGAAAAACAAATGAGAAATCACTCGCCTCTATTCCTAGAAAGATGTGACCTGGGAATAATGAGAGAAAGCTCATCTATCACAGAACAGGTTGAAGTTGGTAGGGGAGGGAGGGAAAGACAGAGAGGGAGAACCGAAATTGAGAAAGCTGTGGAGAGAATGACGTGAGAGATGGAGGGAGGATTAAAAAGAAATCGACAGAGACAGAAACACACTTAAAAAGTGAAGGTGAGAAAGAGAGAATAAACAAGCGAGACAGACGGAGATCTTTGAAGAAGAAAGTAAACCGGTGTTCCGAACAATTTGTTTTATAAATAAACACAATTTATGGTAATTTTACTTTACGTTTTGAATAGGGAACAATATTCATCAGTTTCAGTATCTAACACTACAGGACATTCGCACAAGATCATTGGTCATGTTAATCCGCTTCCGGAAGCAAAATCGATGCAAAACAACTTGAATTGATGAAAACCAATGGACAAACGACTAAGAGCACAACACTATTTACCGATCAAGTCTGTACAACCTAAAAGAATGACTTGAACTATCAATGCTTCACTTCCAGGAACTAGACAAGGACTCTGAAGAACTTTGGTGGGATAGGTGAAAGCAGCTGATCAAAAACGCTAAACCAATCCGTTGGTTTGTTTAAACATTTCCTCATAGGCAGCAACTCAAAAAGTTCCAAAATTGTGTGTTTCCTTCATCTGGTGTAAGTGTGGGCATTCTTTGGAATAGTTTTAAGACATTTAGTGAAATGTCTTTGTTGTTCAATACTTCGGCTAGGCATTGTGTAGAATGATATGTGTGTTTCATGCCAAAAAAGCAAAAAAAAAATTGAAATGTATTAAAAACGTGTATTTTTAACATTAAAAGCGTGGTTACTTCTTTAGGTGTCAATACAATTTCAAATGTCGACCGACTTTAAAATGACTCAAATCCAAGTTTTTTTTTTTTTTTATTGCTTTTGAGATTTCAGGAACCACAGATGAAACGTTCTGCCAGGACTGGGCTTAAAGAATAATTACTCTCAAAATAATAGAGAAAACTGACCTCCTTAAGCTTTCTACCAATTATTCAAAGCAGAGAGAAAGGGAATTCAGGAAACGCCAAAGAAAAAAAGTTGGTAGATGGATATACAGCAATATAGAGGGATAGATTGATAGATTGAGAAGCAGATCAATGTGATTGCTGTTTGACTGATACATAAAACCAAGAAATGAGCCATAATCTATAAATCTATAAATCACTGGCCTGTAATCTGCTCAGATGGGTTTGTGTTAGCAAAAGATTTAGCACAAATACACAGAGGAATACTCCGCTCTGACACACGCACACACAACTTCCTGCGCAGGATCACACTGCTGGGACACACAGATCACTGACACTAATGTCTGTACTGGGGTCGTTACTTCTCTCATTATAGTCCTAATGATCTCAACTCGTGCCGTCAATCTGGGTTCAATCTGAGAGCCGGACTGTCAGATTGACAAATAGGAGTTGAAGACGTGTTCAGCGGCTAAAATAACACAGATTTTTCAGTCATAACAGGAAGAATAATCCAAGTTCAAGAAAACAATTACAAGTCACAGCATGAAGTGCACAATAAATGATTATTACAGCCGTATTACACACTGTATGTTATATTCCATAAATACATATGGATAAATAGTCCATTTAAAATGCATGTACAGTATAATACAGTGTAAATAAATGTGTGATTGCTCCTGACTTGAAATATTAAAAAAAAAAAAAAAAAAAAAGCAAGCACCCGCACGTTTTTAATTGCTGAAAATTTAAAAAAAAAACGGGTGCTTATATTTGCGTAAATACGGTAGTAATTATTACAAATAGTATATTCACAAGACACATTTTGGGATGCTCAAGTTTGCCAAAACATTCAAATAATGGATTTAAAGATGCTTTAAATGTTTTACCACTTTTGTAATTTTTGCACACTAAATTGTTTTTTAAAAGGAAAAATAGATGGACCACTCTCTACTCAATAGATTCAACAAAAACCAGAAAACACTGTGCCAATAAACATTTGCATACATTCACTTAATGTCAGTGTAATTACAGCTACTTTTGATGTTCACCTGCATCCATTAAGACGTTTTCAGGCAGCGTTTTCGGGCGACTACAGTTTAGAAGTCGTCATTACAGCTCATTTAAACGTTTTCCGGTTTGGAACAACAGATACAGACAGATTACTTTTATTCCTCTAGTGCTGAAAATCAGTTTTGGTACCGCATGAAGCAAACAGAAGGACTCAGCTGCATCTCACAACGTCTTCAGTTAGAAATGAAGCATCCGGTGCTCTCTCACACACACACACGCGCACACACCTCATCAGCTCTTCCTGTGTCAGAATGAACAGATTGATAGAGGGAGATGAATCTGACAGGACAGATGATCTTCTGCTGTTCAACATTTCAATATGGTGGAGAACTCTCTCTCTCTCTCTCTCTCTCTCTCTCTCTCTCTCTCTCTCTCTCTCTCTCCTCTCCCTCTCTCTCCTTCTCATTCACTCTCCATCTTTTTTCCCCACTAGCTCCCACAAACTGTGTGATTCTTCATATATACAGCCCTGACCTGCAGAACAGTACAAAAATGGATGAATGGGAATGAAAGATGGATTGAAGAATAAAAAACATTGCTTATTTAATATAAAAAGCAACAAAGAAATCTCTGTTCAACAAACAAACAAACGTCAACAATCCTAATCTGCAAAAAAAATTTACTCAACCTTTAAAAATAGGAGCACTTACCATTTTGGTACATATTTTTTTAAAAGTTAAGACACCTAACAATTGATTCAACAATCACAACATAAAATTGATTAACACCAAACTTCACAGTTAAAAAAAAAAAACAAAAAAACTAAACATTTGATTGTATAAAGCGCTTTTGAGACATGCAAACAAATCACACAAAATGAAATATGCAATAATCATGAATTATTATTATTATTATTTTTATAATCATCTTATATACTAATCATGCAATTGGGTTGTTCTATTAACAGAAATCAAAGCAAATGCCCCTAGAAAGCGAAAAGCAGAACCCTTCACTCGTCACGATCAGAAGCGACTGTAGATCGGCGATGAACTTGAGAGTGAGAAAAGCAGAAGCTGTAAAAGAGCAGACATCTCTGATCCAACACTTGCCTCTGGGTAACCGCGACTCCTACACATCGCACACAACACGCAACAACAACATGAATAAATGAGCAGACGCGCATACACCTGCGCTAACAGCCTCTTTAAATCAGTAACGGCTATTGATTAGCAGCTAACGCCTTTTTCAGGTTAAATGCCCATAGAAAGAGCTCGGAGGCCAGATATTGATCTACTGTTAAAGAGAAAATGTGTAAAACGCAAGCAGGACAAAACAGCTTGAAAATGACTCTAGCTTTCATAAAAATATTTCTGTGAGCAAATATCCATCCATCCATTTTTGCAAACACATTGGATTTTCCTTATTGCTTTCACAAAATACCAGTCGAGAGCTGTGGATGGAAACCATTTAGCGTCCATGTTTGCGACAATGCTAGCAACTATAGAGTCGTAAAACACGTTCAATTTGGTTTTGTCGAGCCCTATAAAGCGTCTCCACGTTCTCCCGACAGAGAAAGAATAATGCAATTGGACAGGGCACGGTTTTCATTCTGCACACGTAATTATGATTTCTGAACTGAGGAGAAGAAATTCCCGTGAGGACAGTACAGGAGGCTGCTGAATTTAATCAGTCTTTTCTCTGCTCTCCAGCACTGTGATTCTGAATTAAACATGCCGTTCACACACATCCGCTGATGCTGAACATGTTCTCACCACACTGTTTCTGTACGGAAATGACTTAAGGTTAAATAAAAATTCTACCAGCCAGCTCGGAACAGAATGAATAAATAATAGCATGGAAAATGGGAATATTGCACATTGATATAGAAGCTAATAAATTACGGCCACGCCGGAAAACACTTCACATTTTTCCTGATTCTGAAGAACACATGCGGCCAACAAATTACAGGGCATTTATATTAAGGCAAAAATGAAAGCTAACAAATTATGCTAAACGTGAGAAAATGTGTCAGAGAGATGTATACATAAAGAGATAGAGAGAAAATGCAAGGAAGAGATAAATTAATTTTCAAATGAAATTTCAAGGTTAAAATGCACTGAACAAAATTGTTGATGTAAATGTAACGTTCATGTGCTCAAAGGTTAGGTTCCTTGTTCGAAAATCTATTTGTTGCTATAGCGATTGTGTTTCAATGTTTGCTACCCGTTTCATTTATTGTTCCAAAAACAGAAAAATAATGTATGGTATACCACAACAAAATGTAATTATCTTATTCTTTACATTTCTGAAGGGTAAAAATAGGACAATAAAATGTTATTAACATAAATGTTAAAATGTTATTCCTAAACATTTCAGCAAAATGTATTCTAGACATTCAGACGCACAGTCTTTCTGTGTGGAGTTTGCAAGGACAAACCAATAACAAGCTTTCAGGAGAATTAGAGTCTGATGCAAAAATATTCATAGGTGTTAGTGAAAGTGTGTGTTTGTGCATCCTGCTTTGTGATTGGCTGGCCACCAAAGCTGCGTCCCGCCTTCAGGTTCAGAGGAGCTGGGATTGGCTCCAGCTCCCCGTGACCCAGAAATTAAAAGTGGTTCAGAAAATGCATGGATGGAATCAGACTGCTGCAAATCTCTACACTGTTTTTCCAGCATCTTTTCATTCAGTTATTCTGATGCACACATCACACTAACCCATCGATTTATTCTCTGCCAACCAAACCAAAGCATCAACAATGAATTGCACACACAATTCACAGGAATCACTGGAAATTATTTCTCTGCACTACAAATTGATGAGAAGATTTAATTCATCCATCTCTCTATCTATCCATCCATCCATACATCCATCCGTCTGTTATCTGGGACAGAGCAGCAGTCGGAGCAGAGATTCCCAGACTTCCTTCTGCCTTGATACTTCTTCTAGGTTTTCCGAAAAAATACCAAGGCATTCCCAGGCCATCACTGGGAACTCTGAAGGTACCCAATTCCAAGCCATTCCAGCTGACTCCTCTACTCTACTTCCCCTAGGAGTTCTTCACCCCATCACTAAGGGTCTTCAAGCCATTCTGCGGAGAAAACTCATTTCAGCTGCTTGCATTCGAGACCTTGTCCTTTTAGGTCACATGCTTTGGGTCATGACCAATGACCAGGGTTGGAGCTTCACCAGTAAATTAAAAGCTTTGAGATCAGCTCTTTCTTCAATAAGACGGACCAGCATGTTGACCGCATTACTGCTGCTAATGCACCGATCCATCTGTCAATCTCAAAAAAGTCAAGATATTAAAAAAAAAAAAAATGCATGTGGTCCAAAGAAAATCATGTTTGAATAAAAAAGGCTTTTATCGTCCACCATCACTAATCTTGGGGATTTATAAGAGGAGACGTCACTCTCCGTCAATCACGTTTCTCTCGCAACACATTTAGAATCTATTGTCTCATTACAAGAGTATTATAAGTAGAGTTTTCTTTAACTCAAACTTCCACACGACTATGATACTCAACATGAAATTGAGTATAAAATCTGAAATCTAGCTGCAAACCTGCCGAACGAGCCCTAAGAGACCAAAAAGCACAAAGGGAGAAAGAAGAAAAAGAATAAATCGGCATCTCTAGCCCGGAACAGCCGGGCGAATCTCTGATCATCCCAGATCCTGAAAAAAATATCCACTTTTCACTAGAAAAAGAGTGAAAATCCTCTTCAGAGAAAGCTGGTTCAAAGTGAATCCCAACTCGATACTAAACGGCTTTAATTCAGAAGGAAACTCGGATGAGATTTAAGCCATTTAGTCGGAAAAATCCCAATGCATGTGTAAAGTTGAGATTTTATAAATGTAAACGTGTGTATTTTGCTTACAATTTAGAGCGCTTTTGTCTCTTGTAAACTAGTTGTGAAAACATGGTGACCCGGTTGTGAGCCATTTTAGGTTGGAGGCTGACATGTAAAAGCAAACGCGATGAGGGATAAACGTGTTAAATGTGATGCGGGTTGAGACCAGGTGGTTTGACCCAAGACACTTTTACCTCACGATGACTGAAGGTGACTCGACGTCTCTCAGAAACATCACATGACTTATTCATCCCTCTTCCCCGAAACCGAAAGATGGCAGGCGCCCTATCCCGTGTCCCTCTCAGGCACTTTACGAACAGTCCCAATGGTCGTTTAATTTTTGAGCGGATATTTTTAGCTGAAGATAATCGAGGTGGAAACTTCCATCTGTCCTCTGCATATTCCAGCTGCTCTGCTTTTCAGCAGGAAAGAAGAAATCAGGGAAAAAGGGCCCTGATTATGGCTTTTTAACCTTCCACAAAAAAAATCCCAAATTGAAAAGGAATTAATTGCACCACGTGGCTATAAGGCTCTATGTTCGAGCCTAGATTTCAGGGTTCAGGCAAAATGTCTTTACAAAAACACTAAAATACTTATCTATACAGGAAGCCGGCTAAGGAAAAACCCTAGAATTACTAATATTAAAACACCATTTTTAAATAATAAATAGAAGATAATAAACGAATAGTATAAACACTTCTTTTGATTTGATTTGCTAAATGTCAAAAATAAAGGACTGCAATGTGTGCCCAACTTATCATTATATGGCTTTTCTATTCATAATTGACTTTGCTGTGAATTTGGTGAGCATCAATTTGAGTCTAGTTGTAAAAGGTGAGAAAACATGAAAAATCAATAAGGTGGACACGCCATCTTCCATGGGCAGATCTGGAAAGTTCCCTGGCGACGGTATATCTGTATATTTATTTTAACATTTTTCTTCTCGATTTTGTCCTACAGAAACATCTAAAAGTCGTCTCCGATTGAATTCATCCCAGTCTTAGCGCAGTGTATCAAATTAGAAATAAAAAGGACAGAGTTCAAGCTCCAAGTCTCTGAAATAAGTTTTTCCTAGCGTTTTTCACTCACAGTCCACGGAATGATTCAACTCTAAGTCACCAACAGGAAATTTGTACTGTATGTCTGTTTGTCTACTCTCTCTTATGGACCACTTGCGAGTCTGAAATAATAATAAACTTTATATAATTAGCAAGAGTCACCGTAAATGACCGGTGACTGATCAACTAACCTGCGTTTTACGTCTTCAGGCCTAGAGGCTCCCAGTTACCCATAAATAGAAGCGGCAGTGAAAAGACGGATGTTAAAATTGTACAAAAATTGTACAAATGTAATGTTTTTGTTATTTTTTTTATTAGCGTATTAACACGAATATAATCACCTCGCGAATATAAGCACCCCCTGATTTTTCAGGCACAAAATAAAAGTGAGGAGGCCTGTCGAGCTTTGCTTATTCGACCCTGTGTGAAGAGAATTGAAGCAAAGGATTAGTATTCCCCGTTTAGCAGACTCGTTAAGCACTCCCAAAGTTATTGAGCTTCGAATATTTGGGAAAAAAAGGGGTGAAAAAGTTACAAAATATGGCCAAAAAATGTGACAAATTAATAACCCCCTCCACCAAGCCCCCCCACACACAAACATCAGCAACAAATCAAACAAATTACTGTAGAAACTGCTGTTTTAGTTTCCACTAGTAGTATTATTGAACGGCGGGCGAGAAGCGCTTCACCAGTACGAATGAACTTTAATTGATCTGTTCTCTGGAGTGATCCGGATCCCTAAAGGCAGAACGATCCATTGAGGGAAACCAGAGCACAGATCACTTTCTCTCTCCTTCAAATGCTGAAACAAATTCTTCATTTCCGCCTGGGACATGCTGTCAGGGACAGTACATAACTCCGGCTCTTATCTACTTTCTAAAGTTCAGAATGGAATGTAGTTTTTTTGCATCTCATCAGGCCTGGAGGAGGCCATCTACAGCCCTTCGTGTTGCCTGGGCATTTCAATGACAGGAGATGCAAAATTAATGTCCGAAGATCCGGCGATCATGTGCAAGGACGTGTCCATAAACCGACATCCATGTAGGAGGACAAAAACCAAAGACATTCGGCTCGAAGACCAGCCACTCGAGACACTTTACAACGACGGTAAAGTGAATCTGACTCGAGAGACGAGTGTAAATGGACCCTGCGCTGAAGACGACAACATTGCACATCTGTTGAGTGGCTGTACCGTGGCACACATGCATGTTTTAATACAACAACCCGGCGTAAATGCACACAAGCAACTGTTATCTCACTGGGTCAATATCAATATGCTTTAGAAAGTGAGTGGCGTTTATAACCAGAAGAATTAGGCTTAAATCAATGCATGGGGAAAAAACGCTAATAAATATTGACTACAAATGCCTCATTATTAGTCCAAGAACACCACTACTAAAATAAAAAATAAATCTGAAGAGCAATAAAACAATCAATACGGTCAGACAAGACGCACTGCCCGGTGATTAGATCACGTTTATGTTCAATACCAATAATTATTGATTGTTGAGAAAGCGTAATAGATGCTTCAAATAATATCAATTCATCTAAATAATCCAAAAACGAATCCAAGTCTTTTTATTCCTTTTAGTTTTACATAATAAAAGTGGTTTTATCACTTATTTGTTCATAAAACCAGACCTGAATGATCTCAAATAATCATATCAAATAATAAGTCTGAAAATCATATATGCCAATTGTTTGAAGGCCTAACGGAATGTTAATACATTTTAATATTCAGAGCAAATTTTGGTGTGAATTCAATCCCGATAGACATATTTCCATCTAATTTCAAATAGAACAATCCGTTGTACAGTTGGCGTCTTAAAGAAAAAATTAAGAGAGTGAGTTTGTCAAGGTGGCCAAGTCGAAATTGTGCTCTGGATTTAACCATACAGTGAACACACACACACACACACACACACACACACACACACACACACACAGAGTGAAGTGAAAACACACAATCCTGGAGCAGTGGGCAGCGTGTCTCAAGGACAATAGAACCTACCAGATTGGGATTCGGTTCTGCTCCCCACCACGGGACCACCACTGCCACTGCTTTTCCAAGTTATTGCATCTTGAATAATAGTGTCTATTAAAAGAAAATGTGCCAGCCAGACACTTTTATTCAAGGTGAATTGTGAAATGAGGAGCATTGAAGCACATTATCCTATAATAATGCACGAGCAGGTTGCAAATCCTGATTTACAGGAAGATCTGAAGAAACTGACAGGAAAGAAAGCGATACTCAGCCTTCTAGAACATTCACAGCGACATTCTGCTTTCTACATTTTATTCAGACTCAGCTTTCCTATTCAGTGTTCCAGATATCATTATCAGACACCTTTTTGAACTGTTATTCCCAAAACAACATATCGTTTCAATTAAGTGATGCCAATAGTGCTTTGCTTTTAGGTCTTTAAATCCGGATTCTGAAACCAGAGTATTTATCGGCCACACCAGTAACAGCGCAGTCAAGACAGACTGAATCTGCCAAGACGTCAATGACCTAAAATACATCAATTCTGCTGGAACATATTCATTTCCTTTACATTTTTCATACAAACGGTGCAAAATCCCAAGGTGATTTCTAAAGACACGATTATTTTGACCGGATGTAAAAAAAAATCACATTAAAACACACACGCGCGCGCACAGGCACACACACACGTCTTGGTGCCAACTGATGCTCGTAAACTCATAAATTTTGCTTCAGTGCTTTTGCTCAAGAAGAAAATGTTTAAACTGAAATAAACAATTTTTTTTTACATTACGAAAAGTTGTATGAATGTAACCATGAATTACAGTCACGCAAGTTAAGAAATAAAAAGTGGTCATCCAGTTGAATCTGAGAGCCACTACTGCGGTTTAAAAGTTTGTAGAGTGCATGTGTTCTCCATGTGCGGCAATAGTGGATTGTCACTGAGTCACGTGGAGCTGTGCTATTCCTAATCCGGCTGGATTACGGCTCTCAGACCTGCACCGTCTGGCCTGTCCGTGAGCCCTCGTGCATCACTCACAATTTCACTTTATGCAGTTCTCTTCCCATATGATCGTGGTCATACTGATGGCAGGAATATACACACTCAAACCCCAAATCTAGGAGTGTGTATTGGATGTATCATAAACTTTAAACTAACAGTCAGATTAGAAACGCAAACATTATAATGATTTGTGGGCAGTACACAAAACACACTAGTTTACAAATGACCTTTGTCAGTTTATGCACAAGATAAATCAGATATAAAAGTATAAAAAAATATAAAACGAAAAGGGTCACGTGACATCCCATAAGCACCCAGTGACGTCAACAAATAGTGGACAGCTGGACATGTTGTGGCATTTAAAAAAAAATACATTTACAAACATCGAGAAAGCAAAACCCAAAAGCAACAGCAGCAACCGAACAAATCTGTTTGCAAACGGAGTGCTCAAGCATCTCTGTAGTTCCCTTAGGTTTAACTATAATGAAAAAATGTATAAAACGCAAACTTACCATCCACACAGAAGAAAAGCACCCAAGCAATCCAAAGGTCAGAATTGTGAAATTTCACCATTTTGTTTAAAGGAAAGTTGTCGCAGATTCAAGTTCAAAGTCAATCAAATCTTCTCCTCAGTTTGGTAATCGCAAAACATGTGTCTGCACAAAAACGTACAAATGTGTTAAAATGAAGAAAGTAACAAAGCACCGCCATACAAATATATACAGTGAAATGACAAGTTAATTTAAACCGCCAAACAAAGAAGCATGTTTACCGTGTTTGTAACATTCCCTCAGACAAATCAGTAGCACGCGGATCCAGGTAAATCTGTCCGGTTCTGTCGGTTCCGTGAGCGCTTTCTCTACTCACATGTCGCTCGGTATATTGTAGGAAAACAAACCGCACCGGTTCCGACGTGGTATCATGACCGCGGTCGTCGCTCCTCTCTACTCGGATTGAAAAATCTGACTGACTGACTGTGTGACTGCCGGCCTGTTGCCTGGAGACCGTTTAACGCCATTTGCAGCGCGAGGTAACTGTGCCCTCCGCTGGCGCGAATAGTAGTCGGCGCGCACGTAAGTACACACGCACGACGGAGCCGCGCCTAGGTGTGAACGCGCACACGGAGGTTGAAGGTTGATTAGAAATAATAAAAACGAAGATCCATTCTGTGTGTATTGACATGCCGCTAATAACATTCAAATTATGAGAAATGTTAATATTGTTTTTACATTTTATAAAATGCAGATTTTATATCCCCGCAAATTACATTTTCGATGCGTGCGAGTGCATGTGAGTGGCTGCAGTGCTGATTACTGCTCATAACTGTAAATATTTATTTACTAACTGAACGCTTACTCCGAATCGGATTGAAGACTCGCCGTGGGTCGCACGCCCGCTTTGAAGTTGTAATTTCTTCTAGAAAAGAGTGTAGTACGCTAC
>SOMO01000046.1:453684-475403 GCA_028128575.1 Paedocypris carbunculus | reverse complement strand
ATATTCAATCAATATTTTATTTTTATTAAATTTTCCAAGTAAAATTTTCTCATTTCATTGGCAGATAATTTCACTTGATTTAAGTCTTTTTTATTCATTTTGTTTTTTATTTTATTAGTTTTTCATATGCATTTTTTGCAGTAAAGTTACTTTACGGTGATCATTGCTCCATAGCAACTGCGAATCGGTTTCCCTTTTTGGTGAACATTTTAAACATGTCTTTTTTTTTTTTAACTTTTAATTGACTATGAATTTAAAACAATACAAAACATGCACATAATAATACTATAGACCCTAATTTAGTGCATGCATGTGTAAATATGTGTTTGACAAATATATGTTCGACAATGTTATACTGCATCCTGGCGCTTGTTTAATTTGGTCTGTGTTGTTTGTTATAGGTTTAAAAGTTTTGCAAACTAATAAAATAGGTCCTGTTCTAAACTGGTTAAACTTGTTTTCTCATCTGACCACAGAGGAAGGTAATGATCTCATGCAAATATTAGAAACACACAGACACACACGCACACACATATACATACACACACACATACGCACACATACTTTTATGCAAAAACAAAAGACACAAAGACACAAAAACTGCTTGTTTTATTATTAAATTGCTTTTAATTTTAGTCTTTTAACATTTTCTTCTGTTTAAGCTGTTCTTCAATGTGAAAGCTGTCACCGTTCCACCATGATCATTTGGAATCCTGGTTCAGGACTGAAAACAGGGAAAGGATGAGAAACAAATGCAGAAGATCAGAACATTTAATCTGATCAAGAGATACAGGAAACCAGTTGTTCTGCATTACAAGGGAGACTTAAATGAAAGCATGAATGGTGTATTGGAATAATGTTTTAACCAGTCTAATTGTGTAAGTGGCTTGACCTTTAATACCAATTACCTTGTTCTTGGAGGAGGAGGAACTGTAAAGGTGCCGGTGCTTGTATTAATCGCCATGGTGGCCATGATGGCCATGATGTCCATGATGTCCGTGCCCATGATGCTTGTGCTCATGATGCCCATGCTCATGATGCCCATGCTCATGATGCCCATGTTCATGATGCCCATGTTCATGATGCCCATGTTCATGATGCCCATGCTCCCCGTGATGTTTGTGCTTGAGAAAAATGTACCATACATTTAAATTATTTCAGCAATTTGAAACACACTAAATCACTTTCTTAGATGATTCCATTTTGTTATCTTCTATACATTCTTCTATGCAAAAAGCCTTTGCATCTCCATTCTAAAAAAAAAACATTTTATTTGCCAAGAATTCTTGTTTTAATATGAACGTTCCCGGCATCTTTCTCTGTTTATGTTTAATGTTACACATCTAAAAATGACATATTCCGGCATTCACACAAATAAGACTGCAAATCCTTACGTGATCTTTGTGCTTGTGCCCAAAGATTCCCTCCACTTTCTTTCCTTCCTCCTTCTTTATCTCATCTCCACAAGCTGGAAAAAGGCAGAAATAACAGCAGAAAAATGTTGCTCGATTTGTTTAAACAAATTTTGCACCCACATTCTCATCTTCTTACCGGAATTCAGATCAAAGCTCATGATTCCCGATGTTTCAGTTCTTGTTGTAGAGGCTGAAATGAGTAATGAAGGTATGGTTGTTTTTTGCAGAGATCCACCCCAGTGCTCCGCCTCACACCTGCAGAAAAAACAACTCAGGAATGTTTTTAAAAGACGGTTTGGAGGCGGTGGGTGTGTTTTATAATAGTGTGACGCTATTCACAGAGATGAAAGAGACAAAATGCAGCTGTTGAGTGATTTTTCAGACACTATTATACATGTAATGCAACATGAACTCATGAGATTGTGACTTTTATATTGTAATAGGAAAAAAAAACAGCAAAAACACCACTCTGAAAAAAAAACATACAAACCATTTTTTACAAGAACATTAATGTTGCATATTTTTTGGATCATTTTCTTATAGGGTATGGAGCAAAGCATTTTTATAGACAATTATGTGCCAAATAAGCATTTCATAATTGAATTATAATCAAATTAATAATCCATATTTTTTTAAACATAAAACAAACAACAATCACAAAACCAGGCAGGGCAAGAACTGGTCAGACCACAGTTGTTAGCATTTTAGCTTAGCATTGATACAACACCAGAGAAAACAGGAGGTTGGCTTTGTTTGTTTGAAGTTTACAATGTGAGAGATGGAAGGGTTAGAAGATAACATGAAATAAGAAACTCAAAGAAACCTGTGAGAAACACTTTTGCAACTCCTGTGAAGGTGGTTAAAACATATCTCCAAGCAGATTCGTTAGTGCATCTCCAACCACTTATGTTTAACCCGCTCCACTGGTGGGATGCAGACCATTTCGTCACTCTCTCTTGCTACACTAAGGTAGTGTTTATTCTTGCGCTCTGTAACACCCAGGCTGTAGTGACCGCCTCTCTGAACTCTTTCATCAAGTTTTTGCCCATACTTCTTCCATGTTTGTTAAAACAATCTTTTCACCATTCACAAGGAGACGTTATCATCCTAACGTATCATATCCTATTCTGTTGTGGCAGGGTGATGCTCTGAGTCTGAGCGTATGCAATGTGCTGTATGTCTAATGTGCATTTTGCGAAGAGTCATTCGAGACATTCCCTTTGAACTTGTGTGTCATCGCCTCGGGTTCTGAGACTCGTTCCTCCTTGGTCCTATCCTATCCTATCCTATCCTATCTTGTCCTAACCTATATCCATTGTATATGAATAGTGCAGCCTCTGTACAATTTTAAACATGAATACGCTGACGTCTAGCTGATAGAACAACAATTATTTTTTTGTAGTGTTTGATTCCAGATGTCACCACTGAGGTGGATACCTGTATCTTCTTTTAAGATGCTTTGAGATACCCAGAAGAAATGAATTGAAAGACTATCTGCCTAGAATCCGGAACTTGCCGCACAAGGTTATAGGTGTCACAGATTGATAGACTTTTACGCACGAGCCGTAATTTTGACGCGGACTGTTCATTTGCGTCACTTCCGGTTCACGCCGTTGTTTATGTTATGTTCAGCTGACATCCGGTTCTTCCACGTGTGTTTGTTTTCCCGATCAGCTGTTTTCTCGTCACTTCCTGATTTCCCGCGATTATGTTTATTGCCTTGTTATGTTCCAGGTGTTCGTCGTTTGTCTCGTCATTTGTTGGGTATTTAAGCANTTTCACAGTTCTTTGTCAAGTCGTCAGTTATGTATGGTTGTGTTTTGTCTTGTCTCGTCTCGTTTTTGTATTTTGCCTTGTGTACTCTCGTTTTTGGATTAACACCTTCACTGAGGAGTTAACCTGTTGCCCCCCGACTGTTTTAGTGCCGTGCACGGGGATCCATCCACGTCCTGTTCAGAAACAGCCATCACCCGTCACAATAGGACTGGTGTTCTTCTTCTTGGAACTTCAAAAAAGAAAAAAGCTTGCTGAACAAAATGATTAGTCTGCAAGTAGTGATAAAAATGAGAATAAGTAAGTTTGTGTTTACTACGAATGTGATCAAAAGAGGCAAAGAGGCCATCATACAATTCCCTAAATGTGGAAAGACCAATATTACTTCACAATTGAAAGATTGCCTGACTCAGGGCTGGTGTAAAATTATGATTCTTACAAATGTGGGAGTACAGAGAGGGCTGTTGGATCTCGCTGTTAGGTAACAACTGGCCGGTCAATTAAGTTAGTTTCATACCAGAGATTCTCGTTTTACCATGATGTGTTTTGTTTTTTTCATGCCAGAAACATCCTAAAGACAATGTTTTTGGACTACAGTCATCTGTCTAGTTCCATGTTTGTGACACTCATTAGACACAGCTGCCATTATGAGCAGTGTGGAGGCGAGGCATGTGGGAGATTGAGTTCTCCAGGTGACTGGCACAGGCCAGATAGCAGTCGATTGGTTAAAACCCATATTGATCTTGTGCATACATGCACCAAAACTACCGTATTTACTCGACTATAAGTCTGAAAGGGGGGGGGGGGTTGACTTATACGCGCGGTCTACCGAAATAGAAAATATTTAGATTATATTTAAATACTCAGAATAGTGCGCAGATATTTCACCCTTTCTCACAAAAATAAACAGCAGAGAGACACAAGCCGAGCAAATGAGTAGCACTCCGCTTACCGCTCATCTCGTGCTGGCTGCTCTGCTCACACACACACACGCAGAGTCGCACACACTTTCGTCTCAGCTCTCATATAAGAGCGACTCTTCTGACTCCAGTCTCTATTAGGCGTGATGCTTCACAAATAAACGAGTCACACAATGGATTTCGAACGTAGTATTTATTCCCAAACCAAGAGTTAGCATTAGTCGTCGCATCTTTCCCCTTAAAGGGGCAGAGCACTTTTCCTACAATTCTTTAAAATTATAATGCAGCCACACCAATTACAGTTTAAACCTTAAACATAAATTAACAATAACCTAAATAGATTAATACCAACATAAACAAACAGGGTTACTTGGTTTTTAGGTTACCACCAAGGATGTCTGAATAGTTTTATTATTTCTACAGGATTAAAGAGCATCTGAACAGGTGTTGTATCATTTTTTCCCAGCGCCGCTTTAGTATCCCAATGGGCCCCAAATAACCACAGTTGACTTTATATGAAACCCAAAATTGGGTTTCTACTCATTTCTATTTTTTCACTTTTCTCTCATTTCTTTCCCCCGACTTATAAGGGGGTCTAAACTAAATACCACAATCTCACAGCTGAAGTGGGGGGGGGGTCGACTTATAAGCGGTCAAGTTCAGTAAAATCAAAAGTTCAGTACAATCTTTTTCTTTAAAGATCAAAAAAATATCTTAAAAAATAAGAATAGTGAATATTAGATAGATAGATGTCATACATTCTACTTAAGCAGAAACAAAGGACACAGTTTGCTTTGTTTTGTTTTATTTACCAATCTTTATAAATGTATAATTTTTTGCATTATACAAAGGCATTTGTGATTAAATGCAGACTGCAGCGCATTTAAAGCCAAATCAAAGTAATTCATCAATTTTGATGCTGGTGCTGCTCAGTCATCTTAGATCCTGGTTCAGTCCTAAAAATGGGGCGAGAATGAGAAAAATGTACAACAGAAGCTCTAAACATAGACATTCTCTAAACATAAAGACATAGACATTCAAGATACAAGAAACCAGTTTGTCTGCCACATAAGGGAAACTTAAATTGAAAGCACAGATGCTGTGAAGAAATTATTATTTGTTACATTTATAACCAGTTTAAAATCATTGAAATAACTAGTAAATAAACAATAGAAGCTACCTCTTCACTGGAAGAACTGTGATGATGATGATGCTTGTGTCCATGGCTATGATTATGCTTATGATGCCAATGTTCATGATGGCCATGCTTATGATGGCCACGTTCATGGTGGCCGTGATGTCCATGTTCATGGTGGCCGTGATGGCCATGTTCATGGTGGCCATGATGTCCATGTTCATGATAGCTGTGATGTCCATGTTCATGATGGCCATGGTGTCCATGCTTGTGCTCAAGAAAAGAAAGACAAACCATATTAATCATAATAACTGTTTGCTGCAATCAGTTGTTAAAAGAAAAAAAGAAAGTTATGTTATGTTATGTTTCTAATACAATGTAATAACACATCCTGTTAAATTAGAATTTAAAGATCATAACTTCATCTTATTAGCACAAAAGGCAAATTATTACGTGATCCTTGTGTTTCCCAATGCCAAAAATTCCCTCTACTTTTTTTCCTTCCTCTTGTTTCACCTCATCTCCAAGAGCTGTGCGAGGAATAATACAAAAACGTCAAGGAATTCCAAATGTAATTTACAAATTAATGATTTTTCTTCTGACCAGGTATTTCATTTTCTCACCTGAATTCAGATCAAAGCTCATGATTCACGATGTTTCGGTTCTTGATGTACAGAAAATGTAGAGCAGGAACAAATGTTTTCTGCAGAGCTCCTCCTCACACCCACAGAAAGAAGTTATTTTTTGGCCAAACTAAATTACATAAAATCCATTCTTGGTGAAACGCTACTCATATTAGGGTAGCCACATTGAATATACCTCAGTCATGATCCAACGCAAAGCACAGCAAAATAGGTGCTTCTAAATATTTTTAAAATACAGTATTTCATTTTAAGGGATAAAACACCACATATTGTTCTTTTATGTAAGAACTCTACACCACAAACAACTTTACAAAACAGGGCAGGGCAAGAACTGGTTAGACCACAGTAGAGTTAGCATTTTAGCTTAGCAAAGGCAAACACTAAACGCCACTCAAACAAAGATACAACACCAGAAAAAGCAAACATATGGTTTACAAAATGGATTACAAAAGAAAAATCATCTTTAAAGGAACAGGTGGGTGAAAAATGACAAAAATATTGAATTTGGATATGTGAGATGTATGTAAAACCTTATAGTAAAACCATTGGTAGTGAAAACATGTCTAGAGTAGAAGTATAAGGCGACATAAACACAAGCTTGCGCCTTTACAGTCATTTGACAAACAATTGAATTCAAAGCAACTTACAAAATAGTGGAGATCGGAAGCAAACTCCTAAAAGTAGGCAGTAAAATATTTACATAAGGCTATATCAAGAAATACACCAGAGTGAAGATAATGACAGTCAGTCAACACACAGATTAGGTTTTTCCTTTATTCTTGAGAAAAAGGCTGCGTTGCTACCAAGACGACATTACATTAGTTCAGACTTTAGATTAGCACAGCCTGAGCTACATGTAGATTAGCATGTTGCGAGAGGAAAGGTTGTATATTTCTGATGCAAATTTTCCCAAATTTACTTAGACAATAAACACAATCTCAAGGTGATGAGCCCATTAGGTGCGACAAGATCTGAAGATCAACTGACTGGATCCTGACTCTCAGTGCAGTTGCGTAATAAATACTGTCATTTTTTATATTGTTGAGTAGATGTGTTTTAAGTTGACTACAATTACTTATTTTGTCTCTTTCATCTTAGTTTTATATTCTCTATATATTCCAGACTGTGACACTGACAATGCTTTCATTGACAATGCAATTTTTGGATTACAAATGTTGTTATAACCAATTTGTGTTACGAGTCTGCCTGCTCTCCACTGTTCCCTCCTGTTCCAGGGGTCTTGAGGTACTTCCAGAGTTTGTCTTGAGCCCATGTGTTTTATGATTAAAACCCCTGTGCACCTACTGTCCATGTTTGGATCTCCTCGTCGCTCTCAGAGCGTGACAATTTGTTGTAACTGGCTCAAGTGCCTCTTGTTTCTCCAGTTGTACTCTAGATGACGACACTGATCTTGGATAAAAATTCAAACATACGTATTTTCACATAGTTCCAACACAAAATTGTTTTTTGTTGAAAGATACAACAATGATGACTCAAGTTTTAAACCGGCTTTCATATTCTTTTGTTTTATTCGATTTCCTGCCACAGTGCAAGAACTCCAGAATATATTCTCGAGATCCGTAAATGGTAATTTGCCTATCGGTTTGAGAGTCCTTATTTAAATGTCCTTATTTTTAAAAGAAAAGCACTGTTTTTGTCAATGAAAATAACTTTAAACTAATCTGAAATGTTCTCTATACATTGTTAATGTGGTAAATAACTATTCTAGCTGTAAATGTCTGGATTTTGGTGTAATATCTTCTTAGGATGTATATGTGTATAGAGGCGCATTTCCAGCAAATGTCACTCCAGAGTTTTAATGGTAAAATGTGTTTGCTAATTGTGTCAGAAGGATAAAGGATTTTTGGAAAACCCTTGTTTGATCATGTTAGCACTGCTGGAAACTGTTTAGCTGGTTAAAGAAGCTATAAAACTTTCTTTGGTTCAGGTTGACTCCACAAAGATTGAGCATCACATTTGTGAAGTCAATCAAATGCTCGAAATGGCCAGAAATAGAGAACTTTCATGAAACTCGACAGTCTATACTTGTTCTTAGAAATGAAGGCTATCCATGAGAGAAACTGCCTAGAAACGGAAGATTTGACCCCAAACTTTTGAACGGTAGTGTATTCAGGATGAGTTCCACCTTCAGCCCAGAAACAATTTGATTGGATCCAGTTCCTCTTGACCAAGAAATTGAAGAATCAACTTGAAAACCTGATTGCAGGATGGACAAACCAGTTTGCTAAAGCAAAAGCAGAAGTCTGTACACAGTTGGGATTTGCTGGTTTATTTTATAATCCATATAGCTTCTGTTTTCCATTTGAAGTAACTTGTTGGTGTCTTCCAAGTTGTACAAAATGGGTGTTTTAGCTATGGCGTTTTCCTCCTTGTGACTGCTGGCAGCTCATGCCCTCCGGGATCCTCCACCTCAGCTTAGTCCTAAAAAACAGGGTGGGATTGACATAGAAATGCAGCAATGCAGGTTCTGAACGTGCTGAGTCATGAGTTACAAGAAACCAGTTCTGCATCTGTCAGCCTTTCAAGGGACACATCAATGAAAACACAAATAGTGTTACATTGGCTAGACTTTGAATAAATTGTACCTCGTCACTGGAAGAAGACCTGCGATGATGTCCATGCTTCTGCCCATGTCCTTCATGATGCCCATGCCCGTGTCCACCATGATGCCCATGCTCATGCTCATGTCCACCATGATGCCCGTGCTCATGTTCATGTCCACCATGATGCCCATGCTCTTGTCCTTCATAATCTCCATGTTTGTCAAAATGATCATCAGATTTGTCCCCGTGTTCAATATGGCCTTTATCCTAAAAAAAAAAATAAATACATTGAATTTAACATGTAAACTGTTCAGAAACGAGTTTAATGTTCTACCGTGTCTCTTCAAAACTGCTGCATGTTTTGGCTTCTACAAGATGTTATGCTTTAGCATGTGTACATCTTTTGCATCAATATTAAAATGTCTTTGCTATAAATCAGAAATGTTCTTCAGAAGATAGCTAGATACTTATTTCAACAACCCAATGTTTAAAAAGCAAAATATTTTATTTACTGACAATTCTCTCAGCTTTGATAAGCATTAACACATCAAGAAGCATCGATTATTTCTTTCAATGCAATAGTGTGAAGCTCAGTTATTCATAATGTAGTAAATGTATATTAACTTATAGCATTTTTATATAATCATTCATTTGCAGGTTTTCGTCACATCTGATAGTTTTAGACTGAACACACTGCACATCTGAGGAAAATGCCTTCACCTTTCTACCAATTAAATTGGAGTAATTGGAACATTTCTGCACGTTTTCTTACTTTATCGTCTTTCTTGTGTTTTTTCCCAAATCCGAATATTCCCTCTACTTGCTTGCCTTCTTCTTTCTTCACCTGATCTCCTCCAACAGCTGGAAATAAACAAGATTTGTCAGTACAAAAAGTATTAGAAAATGTAGTAAACCTTTGCATTCGTCAAATTAAGTTAAATCTTCTCACCAGAGTTCAGATCAAAACTCATGGCTCTTGATGCTTCAGTTGGCAGTGTCAGAGCAGGAAATGTGCTTTAGCAGAAAAGGTATTTGATTCAATTTACCCCAGTGCTCCACCTCACACCTGCGGTAAAACAACAACAAAGAAATGTTATTTGTAGGCGGGGTTTATGTGTGTTGGGTGTGGTTTAATCAACGAAGCAGAACATTTATCTTGTGAAATTGTGCCCAGACCAAAATGTATAAAAGGATGTTTCCAGCAGTTTTGTATCATATAAACAACTTTTTTAATAACTGTTTAATTTGCTTTTTTTTATCTGTTGCTTTTGTACAATACATCAGTTTTTGAAATTTCACACATTTTTACAGTGCAGGCTTTGCTTGAATAACACATACGTTTCAAGCCCCCCCCTCTTTGCTACTTCACAAAATTCCTCTGTTAAAATTACTGTCATTTTAAAGTGTATTGCAATGTTGAGGGAGGTCCCGAGTTTTATTGCCATTTTTAAAATACGTGACAAGACTATCCTGTTTGTCCTGTCGGGTCTTACAACAATTAGAGAAGTGGTGTTTCCAAACAATGTCTGTAGCGTCTGTAGCGACCTTTCAATTATTTGTGAGACGGTCAGACCGGCTCTGCTATGGTGAAGAACCGGTCCCTGATACAATCAAGACACCGCAGAAGTTATAGAGATTTGCACATTTTTATGCCCAGCTCTTCAATAGCATTTTTTTAAAGATACTTCTCCTGTAACTACTCTAAACAACATTACGGTGGGGCTGGAACGTGGACCTTGAAGAATTGGACTGGTTTAATCTTTAACTGCTTGTTATGCCAGTTTGTTGATAAAGCTGACTCTTTGTTTGTTAGGGTGGGCATGGTCCTTTTTTAATGTCTGGCATTGATCGAAAGGCGCATTCGTCCATCCATTTTCTATTTGGAATAACAATATATAGTGAACAGATAGGTCAATTACAAGAGCACCGACAAGACACAGAGAAAGTCGAATGACTATACGCACACCAACTAATGAACAAAAGGTTGTGTAAAAGAGGTGTAAAGTGAAGTCCATATAGATGTAGGAGTCCATGTTAAGCTTCACTCATAGAAAAATGTGTAGGTGGTCAGGATGGGCGATGGCAAGTGGGATTGCTTCTTCAGGAAGTACAGGCACAGTTGGGCTTTCCTGGTGATGGAGCTGGTGTTGATTGACCAGCTGAGGAATGAGAACAAGGAATGAAGTGCTCTTGACAATGTCCGTCAAATTCCTGTGTTGAACGGTCACTGTGATCTCCTGTAGTCAACAGCCATCCCTTTTGTCTTTGCGACTTTGCACTCAGAACTCAGATGCTCCACCTTGTATGAACTTCCACAGTTCTGGTTGGGTCGTGTGGTGATGGTCTTGGAGACAGTCATGTTATAGGAACTTGCTCTTGTAACCAGACACCAATGTTGTGTACTCTTCCAAGTCAACAGAATCGCCTCCTTAAACATATTCCTGTCTTTGCATTTAAAAAGAGTCTTGAAGAGCAGAGTTGACCCCTACTGGCCAAGTTGTCATCTTCCTCACAACCGTTTTTGAGCATGACTGGTCTATGTGCAGGGAATCGCAAAATATGTTATGCTGTGATATTACAGTATGTTTGTTTCATAATTATCCGTCATGTGATTGGGGTATCCAAGTTGGGGCGGGCTCTGCCTGGTATGAGCTGGTGATGCTTGTGTAAACATGCTGAATCACAATCCACAATTCACATGTTGATGGAATTTAGAAAGACTTCAATCTTCAATTTTAGATCCAATAAATCTAATTACTAACACTTAAAATCCAAAAATCTAATAACTAAAAATCTGTAGTGGTGGCCAGCGTGGTTTTTATTCAGCTCTCTAAATTCAGGTTGTACACAATTCACTAAACACTTCTATAGCATTAGCGCCCGGTGAAATGTACCCGCAATGCCACTGCAAAGATATAAATTAATATTAACACTTTTTACATTTTGTAATTATTACTACATGAACTAGTCACTCAAAAATACACAAAACTTGCTTCAAAGCACCCTTTTTATTAGTATATCCCAAATCAAAATACATAATGATATTAGAGATATTTAATTTATTAAGTTAAATTATTAAGTTATTTTTGCTTAAATGAGTACAGACAGACAGTGATATCAACCTGATTGTTTTAAAACAATCATGGTCTAAAATATTCATGCATCACACTCAGAAAACATCTAAAGTAAATCTATAGTGAATCACCAAGTCAAAACATCCATGCGTTATAATGGATTAAAAACAATCTCAATTGTCTGTTTTTTTAACATCAAGAAAACAAGTGACATGCAACTATTAATTGTAAAACCATGGAGTCTTCCGTCTGCTTCTTCCTCTGATCTTCTGGGGTTCACTCTGGAGCTCCATCATCCAGGGATGGAGACATTGGATGATCAGTTGGTTTGGGTGAGAGGTTTATCTCCTCTTCTTCCATGTTCACGGCAGCATTATCTCTGGGTTCATTGATCTACAAATGAGCAAGGGTTGAGAAGTCAGCAGAGGAAGAATGTGACTCACAGCAGCATGAGAATCAATGGAAATACTTCAGTGAGAGACTAGAGACCATACTGTACATGTTGTGTATGAATGTATGTGTTGACCACAAATATATAATGTGTAGAATATTAATATGAACTAGATATAGAATGTACAATGGCTTTAAGATTTGTTTGAATATTCATGGTTTTTGACATTTGACAACTAAGTTAAATGCCAAAAAACGTAAATTAGTATTAAATATTGCCACATTTAAAATACATGAAGTTTGACACATGAACCGTGGCATACTACAGTATTTAATTTTTTTATGTGTCTTTGCATTGGTTTTACTGCCACTTTTTTGTATTTTTTTTTATTGCGCTTACTCTTTCTATTTTTGACCTTTCAAGTATGTATAACAAGGGGATGAGGAGCTAAACTCTCTTACTGATTTAACTGTGATAATACCCATGTAAAAAAAAAAAAAATCTTTACCATATTATTCTTATGTGCCTTCTGTTTCTTTTTCTTCTTTTTCTTTTTTTTTATGTCACTGTCAGATGATGAGCTTTCTGAAGACGAATCCATCTTCTAAAACATCAAAAATCTGGATCAACTAAACAATTTAACAGTTGTCCTTCAACAATCATTCGAAAAAATTACCTTCACTTTCTTATTCCTTTTTTTGTTTTTCTTCTCTTTCTTTTTCTTCTTCTTCTTCTTTTTGTTATTTTCACTGTCAGATGAAGAAGAGCTGCTCGATGATGAATCCTTCATAAAAACAAATATGATTTTATGTAAATTAATTATACTTACCGTATTTACTCGCTTATAAGTCGATATATATAAGCGGATCGTAATATATATTATGATCCGCTTATAAGTCGCTTATAACCCCCACCCTACTTCAGCTGTGAGATTGTGGTATTTTGTTTAGACCACCTTACTGTACAAGACGGGGGAAAGAAATAAGAGAAAAGTGAAAAGATAGAAATGAGTAGAAACCCAATTTTGTGTTTCATATAAAGTCAATTCCGGTTATTTGGGGCTCACTGGGACACTAAAAGTTGCACCGGGCACACACCCCCTTGCGGAATAAGACGAAGTAACCCTTAAGATATCATTAAACACTTATTTTTCCAAACTTAAACGTATAGCACAGAACACCGGTTCAGATGCTCTTTAATCCTATAGATATAATAAAACTATTCAGACATTCATGGTGGTAAAGGAAACCTAAAAATAAAGTCACCCTTCGTTTAAGTTGGTATTAATCTATTGAAGTTACTGTTAATGTATGTTTAAGGTTTTATTTGCCTTTGGTGTCATTGCATTATACTTTTAAAGGTTTGTGGCAAATGTGCCCTGCCCCTATAAGGGTAAAAGAAAAGAAGAACACGGAAGTTAATGCTGACTCGTGGTTTGGGATTAAATAAGTGTGCAAAAGAGTGTGCAACTGTGCTTGTGTGTGGGCGTATGTTTGTGCGCGTGTGTATGTTTGTGCGTGTGTGTGTGTGTGTGGAGCAGCCAGCACGAGAAGCCTGAAATTTTAAGGAAAAATCCTCGACTTATCTTCGAGTAAATACGGTATATACATATTTATGTGCGTGTGTGCGTATGTATTTGTTATACAGCATCAATCATTTTGTAATAAAATGTAATTTATTGTAAACAATGTAAACACCCTGCAATAAATCTGCATTTTTCAGATTTTTTTCTTTTAATCAAATTCTCTTCTATTTTAGGTTAAATAATCGCTGTCAAATTAGTTCATCCGTTACTTTTAGTTTAATTGAATTTTGTTTTTACCTTTTTTTTCTTCTTTTTATTCTTGTTCTTCTTCTTTTTCTTCTTGTCATCTTCACTGTCAGATGAGGAAGAACTGCTATCTGATGAGGATGATGATGAGTCCTTCAAGATAACACACAAATATACACAAAGTTACACAAAAATACACAAAGTTTTTCTGAATATCTAACTCATCAATGTTGCAAGCACTTGTTATTTTTTCACATTAAAAGTCCATTATTCAATAAAATGTTGACCTTTACTTTCTTCTTTTTCTTTTTATGATCTTCACTGTCAGATGAAGAAGAGCTGCTATCAGACGTCGAAGAGTCCTTCTAGACGACAAAAACATTTTACAGTTCGCAAAAATGTATTATAACCTTATCTAGTTTATTTTAACAATATGTATAAAACAATCTTGAAATAAATTCTTATCAATGTGACTCAAGTCGCTTCATATTTAAGTTCATGACTTCACAAATCCATGATTTTGGTGTATCAAGCAGATATTTTAAATACTTCCTTCAAAATAATTCATACCTTTGCCTTCTTTTTCTTCTTTTTCTTTTTTTTTTTTTTTTTCTTTTTCTTTTTTTCATCTTCATAGTTAGAAGAGGAGCTGCTTGATGATGAAGACGAATCCTCCAAGAAAGCAAAATTGTAGAAAAGTGTTACACGTCAGCATCGCCACCTAGTGGTAAACTGAAAGTTCGATCCCAAGTGCTCAAGTATTGTAGTTAATTTTCATGTTGTTAGCAAAACGGCAAAACATTTGAAAGGGTTGATGGCAAAATAAGTACATCATTATCTTTTCGTATATGAGTTACATTTACCTTCACTTTCTTCTTTTTTCCCCTTTTCTTGTCATGTTCATTGTAAGATGATACAGATTTAGAATCCTATTAAGATGAATGTATTCAGCTTTTTTTGTAAACATGGCTCAATTAACCAAAAATGTAATTGTTATTCATGAAGGCAACACAAACCTTCTCCTTTATGCTTTCATTTACCTCCTTGCCGTCATCACCAGCAGTGCTTTGCGTGGTTAAATCCATAGTCTCATCCAGAACTATCACACAACATATTACACATCAATTAGCCATATACTACAGAAACATATACGTAGTAAGTATTAGAGCCTGGCCAGGACAAGGCCACTTTCTTATGCTAGAGAACCCAGGTTTGAACCAGTGGACAGACATTCTCCTTCAACATGTTTTCCAAGTCCCAAAGCAGCCCCAGAGCATTACAGTACCACCACCATGTTTTACTGTAGCTGTGATGCTTTCATGTAGTGCAGTAGTTTTTTTGACGCCCCACGTAATGAGATTCAAAAATTAGAGTGATGTTATGTTTTGATTTAATTTAGGTGGCGAACCCTTTTTCAGTTTATTAAAGAACAAAGAGTTGGATTTACTGTATTTAAGAACATTTAAAATCTGCATAATTTGTTTACTTGTGTGATATTTGACAATTACATTTTTCAAATAGTTTGGTTTATTTAAAAAGAAAAATAATTAGAGTAATCAGTGTTAAAGAAAATAACACTTTCAAACTACTGTAAATATATGAGTAATTAAACAGTTTTTACCATCTGAAGGAGTCCCAGTCATCCCGTGTTCCAGCAGCTCAAGCACCTGTGACAAAAACAACGCAATTAACATTTTTCATTAGACTTCGGTATCTTCTTATTTAGCACAGTAGTGCAAGAGTTGCGCCCAAGTTTCAGGCCCAATATGTATAATTTTGTTATTTGTTACAGGCAAAAACCTGATTTTTGACAACGATTCACTGAAAAAGCTGATCAGGTAGAGATGAAGGCGTTGGATAAGCTAAGCATGTTGGTGTTGAAACAACAGCATGTACAATACATAGGTATATACGTAGCTTTATACATCCTAGAAATTCCCATACAGAGATTCGTTCTTTAATTTTGTAGTCATTTAGCAGACGCTTTTATCCAAAGCGACTTATATTTCATTTTTACAATTCAACAAATTCTTGCTTTTCCTGGGAATCAAACCCATCATCCAGTATTTTAAAGGCCAGCACTCTACAGACTGAGCTAGACAACACATACATCTAGGCAACATTTAAATTAATAAAATAAATAATTTTAAATATTTAAAATTAATATGTTAATGTATATAATGTATATATGTTCTGTTAATGTAGAAAACACTTGTAGCAAGTGTACCTTCTTTTTCTTTTTCATCATCTTCTTCTTCTTCTTCTTCTTCTTCTTTTTCTTCTTCTCTTTCTCTCTGAGGTCAATTTCACTCTCTGAGGATGAAGAGGAACTGGACTCCTGTGAAAAAGATTTTGAGATGTTTCAAAATCTCATGATACAGTTCAAATGTGGCTTTTTTTTAGGTTTTTTTCTTTTTTCTTCATCTTTTTCTGCTTCTTCTTCTTTTTCTTTTTCTTCTTCTCCTTACTGTGCTCATC
This sequence comes from Paedocypris carbunculus, assembly GCA_028128575.1. NCBI lineage: Eukaryota > Metazoa > Chordata > Actinopteri > Cypriniformes > Paedocypris > Paedocypris carbunculus. The sequence goes on along the minus strand of SOMO01000046.1, from coordinate 459,238 downwards.
TTCACTCTCTGAGGACGACGAGGAACTGGACTCCTGTGCGGAAGATTGAGCTTTGAAACATTTCAAAAAGCAAAGATCAAAAATGCTTTTTTAAGCTTAATGCCTTCTTTGACTTCTTTCGATTTTTCTTCCTTTTCTTTTTCTTCTTCTCCTTACTGAGATCATCTTCAGACTCTGAGGAAGAAGATGAACTGGACTCCTGTGAAGAAAATAGAGCTTTGAGACATTTCAAAATGACAAGATTAACGTTGTTAAATAAAAAGTTATTTAGGCATCGAACCTTCTTCTTCATCTTCTTCTGATTTTTCTTCTTCTTCTTAAAACAAACAGAAGAAGCTGAGCAGGGATGTATTATTCACATATCAACATGTGCAAACAGATCGGGAAGAAACGATGGGGCTGATGGAACTACTGAAACCAAACTGAAACCAGACAAAACATATCTTGAAGTTCATCATTAATTACATACAGGAACATTTGAATTATTCTCTCAAATGCTTTTAATACTTTCTTCAAAAATGTAAACAAAATGGTTTTGAGTTTTCTGCAAGCATTATAAAATAAAAAATATATAAAATAAAATAAAAAAAAAAACAAAAAACACTTCTGTGAGAAAGGTACATTTACTTCATAATAGTTTGAAAGACATTAAAACAATTACTCTATTTTTATTCTTCTTTTTCTTCCTCTTCTTGTCCTGCCGGTTGAGAATTTCTTCCATTGGAGAAGATGCCTGCAAACCTGAGGAGGTGGATAAATGACCTTGATATCCCAATAAACCAAAGTTTAAACTTTGTTAACTATGTTTTAGGGAGATAACACACACACACACACACACACACACACACGCACCTTGACATTCGTTAAACGGTCTGTCTATCTGAGCTGGGTTACTGGTATTAGATATCATCATCATCAGCTCCATCTTAGATGTCTTCTTCCTCTTTTTCTTCTTTTTCTCATCCTGTTATGAATTTAAAGCAGAACATGTATTATTGCTTGTTTGTTTCTTCTGATACTTCTCTGTGAAATCGATCTTCATGAAGTCTGATACTCTCTTGAAGAAGCCCACCTCACTGCTGTCACTGTCCGAGGATGAAGATGAGGATGATGATGATGATGACGACGATGAGCTGGATCTCTGCATGAACATGACACAGATTTACCACCCAATATCAAACAAATTAATCTCTGTTTTTGAATTGTGAAATTCCGCACCTTTTTTCTTTTCTTCAGCTTCTTCTTCTTCTGACCGTTCTCCTCATCCTCACTGTCAGATGAAGATTCTGAGCTGTCGCATGTCCACTGGCCTTTCTGAAGACACAAAACAAACAGCTTTTTAATATTGATTTATAATACGTTATTTTTACGTCAGTGAATATATGTCATTATTTGTTTAATTTAAACAAATATTATTTATTTGTATACATTTATGTTGTGAACTACATTCATTTTACCTTCAGATTCTTTCCACTTGAAGATTGTGGGTCGTGTAAACCTTCTTCTTGACAAGCCTCTTTCTCCACCTCATTCAGACACTCTGAGTCCGCCATACTGACCAAATAATTAAGGAAAAGTATAAGCACAATTTTATTATTTCTTCAAATACATTATTTTTAAACCACAGATGTTTTAGATTTGCTGCAACATGTTTTATGACACCTGCCGTCGACAAAAAGATGAGACCTGAGATCAGGTTCTGCCAGTTTCAGGATTGCACCCCCTGCTGATGAGAATGGGAATCAACAGGCGCTGTTGAAACCCCAGTGTATAATTCTCTCACCAGCATGATTTTTAAGGCCTATCGAGTGTGTGTTCCAGGACGTCTGTCTATCCATTCTGTGTACGTAACAAGTAAACAATGGCAAAAAAGTCCAAGTTTACTTTGCTTACTTTGATTTTAGACTATTGAGTATTTCTGTAATTCTACCCAGTGACTGAGAAAGTCTAATTTTTTGCTAATAAAAGTTTTTGCTAATAAAAAATTCCTGTGAAACCCTGTGTGTTCTCTCTGATCTCACAGACAATAGTGATGCTGTGAAAACAGGTTTTATTTGCATAAAACAATTTTTGTTCATATATATATTTATGCTATACCATTGCTCTAGTAAAATGAGTTTAGTTTTAGTAAGATTATTACTATTATTATATTGATTATTATATCAAAGAATGTGTGTTCAAATATATGTATATTAAATATGTATTTGGAGTGTTACGGGTTAACGCTGGGGCCACGCCTCCCTAATCTCTGGTGATTTGCCTTTTGTTCTGTGGTTGTGTGCGTACACATTCTCACTTACACTTAATTCAGTGAAAGAAGTCACAACCTTCGTGGCTTTGTGTGTCATAAACTGACGTATTTATTAGTTATATCATGATAATGGCTTCAGTAATTGTATTGACCAAAAACGAAATATCTAAAAATCAATAAATAATTTCAAACTAAGGAAACAAAAGACTAAACATATAATTTACTAATTAAAATACTAGTGGATCATTGTTTAAACTGTTTACGTATTAAACTACTTTAATATTAGATAGGATTATAATCTTGCTTCATGATAAAAAACCATTACAAATATTGTAATGAAACAGAATTGTAATTGAAATAAAAGAATAAAATGAAATGTAGATAACTTGACATTTATTTATTTAAATACGTACATTTAATACTTAATTACATTAACATATTCACCTTTACATTTCAAATATGAAATGTTACTTCAAACACAATACTTCAAATACTTGAAGTAAGAATAGTGCTACTTCAAACTAATTTCAACAAAGTTATCAAAATAAAACAAATTCAAAATGAAACAAGGTTACTTTTGACAACAGTTTGCATTTAAATAACACATTTTATGTAAGACGCAATTTTACACACAACAAAACTGTGTTAAATAAAAAAAAAATTGTAATAAAAATAAGAACTTTACTTTGTAAAGTACCTGGAAACTTCTTGGTCCTCCAGTGTTTCTTCAGTTCTGCTCTCAGACAGCTCAGGACTTTTATACACGCAGAAGGGGGCGTGGTCTTCTCTCAGCTACTTTACATCAACGTCTTTTACAGAAGCTGATCTGATCACCCTGACAGTCATCGTGACTGTGAAGAGAAAAGAAGGAACAATGTATATTGAAATCAACTCTATGTAAATATCTGACAAATAAACTCCCTCTCACGACACTATAGAGATAACTATTTTTTTGCTTCTTCTGCAAACAGACGAGTTGACATTTTCTCAGAATTCAAAATGTACACTTGAAACTCAATCCTGTGAAAAGACAATCCCACTCTGTTGACAGCAGATCCAACTGGACTACAATGTCAATAACATTAGTTGTGTCATTACTAACTAATACAAATGTCAATAAAAATCATATAAGCCCAAAACAACAATCAACAGTAAATCTAACAATCAAACATATTAATATGAATGCATCTGTAAATTGGTTTTAATCATTTGGAGATTAATCAATTGATTTAATTAAAAAATTTAGAACAACTTTTCAGACTTTGTAGAATGACACACACACACACACACACACACACACACACACACACACAAGTTTGTTCCTGTTATTTAGTTTGTCTTTTATTCTGCACTTCTGCTGAGTCACTCTGACAGGACACCAGATGCTGACGTCTGTGCCATCACTGTAACCAAAATCCCCAGGCTCATTTGTATTTCCAGTCTTCCAGGTTTCTAAGTGCTGGTTAACCTTTCAGTTCAACTCAACCATGACCAGAGAAAATTCAGCAGCTAACATTTTTAGATTTAGTCTATACATAAATAGTAAATACATACAAAAATTACAATGAAGTGTTTCAAATAGTTTATTTATTTGATAAAATTTGAATACAATTCTAAAATGCTGTATCCTAATTAGTTCCACAGATGAAAAATTGCATCTCACAACAGCCAAAAAATATATATAGAAAAACTGAAAATATATATACACATAAAAATATATAAAAATGCATACACAAATAAACAGAAGAATTATATTAACATAATTATTATGCAGTATTGATTTTCAGAATTTCTCCTTTTCAGAAAGTAATTCATGAACACAGCAAATCAGATTTTCTTTTTCAAACATTCTACAGCAAATTGACGCACTACTATTATTATTTAATATGCAACATGAATCACATAATAAACTAGATCCGTCGCTCAGTCGCGTTCCTGCCTATTATTCATGTTTTCCTCTGACAGCAATTTAGTGATTTTCAGCTTTGCGTTATTTGCTTGTCTTGTGTATTGAAGGTGTTTCTCGTGTTTTTTTGTCAATAATGTTTTAATTTTTAAGATTTTGATCAATGGTTTTCTGTCTTGCACAAGTTTGTCTTCAATGTATAGTTCTTCCATATCTTCACTCCAGTGCTTCAAATCTCCTGTTCCACACAGACCATTCGACCAAGAGGGAATCTCCAAGAGGGACCAAGAAAAATCACACCCGTCACCAGCCCAGATTCAGGGCCAAAAACTGGCCCAGCTTTTCATTAGGAGAAAACACTGCTGTTGTTAGACCCTAGAATGCAGCATCTGCATCATTCTTCACTCCTCAATCAGACTTCCTCATCCTGCCGGCTTTGCCTTGGTCATTCATCCCATCGATTCAACCTCATGCTTGCTTACTTCTTCTACACTGTCACATTCACTCTTCCAGCAGCGGACTACAACAGTTTGTCACGGAACAGTTGAATAACAGCTTATAAAATGGAAAATGAAGACACACACACACACATACACAAATATAATATAATATAATTAGGGCTGTCAAGGTTAACGCGTTAACTTGTGCGATTAATAAAATTAGTTTGTCGCATCAAATTTTATTATCGCCGTTAATCACTTCCGGTTTTTTTTTACGCGCAATAAATGGACATTTAGACGGATGGTTTCACTTTAAAACGTTGATAACTTTGTATATATGTGTACAACATTTTGCAAAGCTGAAATCACGGCGCACTTCGCTAATAAGGAAGAGAACAACATGGAAACATTCAGCCGTCTCTCAAACGAATCATGGAGAAGTGTAGAGAACGGCGACCCCGACGGCGCTTAAAACACAGGTTTTCTGCACTGATGACCGTGCCGCACATTTTACTCATTCATTAGTATTTTACTTGGTTCATTTTCTTTTGTAAACTGTAAATACTCGCACATGCGCTTGGTACTCACGCCTGTAAACGCGGACGGCTAGCAGCTCGTCTGATTGAAGACGCGGGTGAAAATTGAAAATTTGAAAATTTCAAAAACAACCTGGGATGCTTGTTTCAAACAACATCCCATATACATACATGTATATACAACATACAACAGTGTCTATGTTACGAACCCAGCGGTCATGTAAAACCTTTGTTTAAAACGGTCATGTAAAACCTTTGTTTAAAACGCTGGTAAATTATTGAGTAGAGTGGGGGTGAGGGGATTTTTGATGGTTGGAATCGGGGTCGGGCGTGGCATAATATTTGTATGTAAGCCAATCCCCCTATGTGTATGTATAAAAGCAAGTATGTGTACGTTCGTGGGTGGTTGTGCTGAGGGGGG
>SOMO01000046.1:376759-390287 GCA_028128575.1 Paedocypris carbunculus | reverse complement strand
GGTTTTTTGTTAGAAAGGACATTCGTGTACCACTGTATATAAAAATCCAGCCAAGCCAAAGAATCCAGAGAAGTCCAAGTACGTCAAGAGAATTCAAATCCGGTCAAAAAGCTAGATCATGGCACTAGCCGCACCAAGGGTCATGGGTTTGATCCCCAGAGAAAACCCAGAATTATTCCAATGCATAACTTGCTGTAATGTAATCGCTTTGCATAAAACAGTCTGCCAGTTGCATAAATGCATGTCAGGCCAGCTGGCAGAAGTCAAGCCAATGGCAATAACGCTTTACATGGGTGCAATTGCATTGTAGATTCCAACGCAATAAATCAAGCGTCAACGGCGCAGCGTCGTGCAGGAAGTGAAGCAGAGAGAATTACAATATTGCAACACAGCTCCATGGAAGTTCCATCAGTTAGCGCAGGCACATCATTTGTGTTGTAAAGATACTGGAAAGAGCATAAATGGCGGGACATTTGTAATCAGAAAGCAGAGCGAGAGCGTGTGTTAATCACGTCTGTGCTGCCCGCAGTCATTTGTAGAGATAAGGGAGCCACTACAGCCTCTGCTCCAGGCCGTGGAATCCAATAAATCCCTCTGACAGAACTTGTGCCCACAGAACGAAACTCAGCTGCTGAAAGCACAATGATCTGGAGATTCTGGGGTGTAACTGTGGGCGAGATAAATTACACCTCATGTTTAAAGGCCGTCATGTTTCTTTCAAATGGCGTCATGAGACATTGTTCCATTATGGCAGCTGTGAAATTCAGCGAACCTTGTTTCAAGTTAATAAAGAAAATGGCTGTTTTCCTCAGACCTGTCGTTCATGATTGATTTCTCCATAGCGGTTGCGTTGCTACGTGGTTGCTAGGGTGATCCGGGTCATTGCTGTTTTGTACAAATGGAACAAAAATGGCCCAACGTGAATTCATTTTTATACTGTAAATATGCTTTATTTTAAATTGACACAATTCATTTAGTTTTTCACAGTGTTTAGTGCCACAGACTGACACTAGACTAAAGAATAAGGTTACAGCGGGGCAAGTGTAAAGGTTTGGCACTTTTTGAATTGTTTGAATGGCATACTTCTTTTTTATTAGTTCATGTTTTTTTCCTAGCCTCTGTTGCCTTAGGCTTGCTCACATGGCGGCAACTCAATGCATTTAGGCATGTAGACATGGTCCAGACAATCTGCTGCAGTTCAAGCGGAGCTTCAGAATGGAGAAGAAAGATGATTTAAGTCACTTTGAACCCGACATGGTGGTTGTTGCCAGATGAGCTGGGCTGAGTTTTTCAGAAATGGCTGATCTACTTGGATTTTCATGCACAATCATCTCTAGGGTTTACAGAGAGTGGCCCAAAAGAGAAGAAATATCCAGTCAGTGGTTGTTCTGTGGGAGCAAATGTTTTGTCAGAGAACACTGACCAAACTGCTAAATGTCTGTAAAGTAAAAAGTAACTGATTTGACAACTACTGTTATGCAGAAAAAAATCTCTAAACGAACAACACGTCAAACCTTGAGACAGATGGGCTACAGCAGCAGAAGACCACACCAGGAGCCATTCCTGTCAGATAAGACAATTCACAAAGGCTCACTGAAAACTGTACAACAGAAGTTTTATAAAATATTTCTTGGCCTGATGAGTCTCGATGTCCACATGGTAGGGTCGGAATTTGGTGTCAACAACATGAAATTATGGATCAAACCTACTGTCGCACTGGTATCACTGGTTCTGGTTGGTTCTTGAGTAAATGGACTTTGTTACTGTACCTAAATATTTTTGTGCTACTTTGTACTTGTTTAGAGTGTCAAAAATACAAGCAACTTTTACTCTCTACCTGACTACGTTTTTGATTGAGTATATGTACTCTTTACTCCACTACATTTGAATGTATCTTTTTACACTGTGCGCATCTTTTTCTATCGCGGCTAATTTCATGGGCAGACAAGGCTTTATCGCCATCTGCAGGATGCAGAAGGTACTTAATGTTATTTTTTAAGCTAAAGAATGTGAAAGTGATTTAGCGGTCGCACTTTTTTGTATGTTTGAGTTTGACTGAGACTGACTTTTTGTTCTTTTTTCAGCTATTTTGTTCTGCCATTTTGAAACATTGAGGTGTTACATTTAATTTAAATGATAATTCTAATAAAGTAGCTGGTGAGAGATACACAAATACACTGTATAAACACAGCAGTTTAATTTTAGCACATAATTTCTCAAAAAAAAAAAAATTAAAAGTTTGCATTCTACACACAATAGAATTTAATATTCAGTGAACAACTGAAAAAAGCAATGAACAATGCGCTTTTAATATACGAGACAAGACAATCACCCCAGAGTTAAATCAAACTTTTTTTTTTGTCCATGGTGTCTGTACGTTTACAGATCACTTGAAATGCATTCTGGGTAAATTGTGTAGCTTTGATGGAAATACACGTCCGTTGCTCAATAAATATTTGGACCGCCATAGCCTGAAAGCAGAAAACAAACCAAAAGCCCCAACAAGCGAACGTCGACATTAAAGACTCAACTCAAAGAGCATCCAGGCGGAGCTGCGGCGCGCTTTGTTTGTTTGTTTACAAGCGCTAAAGAGTAATTAGATGGCGTATTGTATGTTCTGCGTATTCAGATTCCAGCAGGTCAATGCTACCCCGCCTCGGTTTGACTGATCTAACGCATCAATCCCGTGTCTCATGCGGAGGAGAATTACAATGCCAAACCACAACTGGCCTGAACGACTGAATGCATCAGGTTTTACGGAGAGGCATGATTTGTTTTGACACAAATCTCCAGCGTGTAGGTGCATAATCACCAGCTTGTTATCACGGCGAAACAGATTGTTCAGCGGCTACACAAAAATTGTCCTATAATCATCTCGGGAAATCTCTGACCGTGACGAGAAAGAAAGGCCTGGGTTCTCCTCCACCGCAGATAAGGCCACGTTTAGCCACTACTGTTTGCTGACGCTGACTGGATTAAACCAGTGACACATTACAAAACAAGACACAGAAGACTCATGTGGTTTTCTTTGCTCTTGGAACACTCCGTGAGATTTGAACAATGGAAATGGGAAAACCAACCAACCAACAATCAATGGCGCTTACCATAATATCAATTCGCTGGCATGAAAGGCTTAAAAGCGTCTACTGACTCTCAACATGATGCAAAGTAAAACCACCCATGGACTTCTCTTTAATATTCATTTTAAAAGCCTCAAGCAGACATGACCCAACAGAGAAGAACAACGGCAAAAAAATCACGTACAGTATTTTCAAATGCAATTATGTTTCTATATCGGCACATGTATGGAAGGAAATCCCTGGGAAATCGAACTGATTCGCATTTGTAGTTTATTTTTCGGCAACAGAGTCTGTTGAAACAGAGAAATCCTTGAGAATAATAAGTCCATATATATTAATTAAAACAATTTCCTCAGTTGGATCAGGACAAAATGATCTCCACAATAGCTGCCATTAGATTTAATGATTCATGCAATCGATTTTCGCTTTCACACACGGCTTCAATGTTCTGAATCAGAGCGTCTCTTCACTGAAAGTGTTTGCACTACATTACCCACAGATCCTAGCACAATACAGCATCTCCAGACTGAGTTTGGACTCTGTCCAGCTAAAAAAGTGATACTCTATTTCCCTCTTACAGTTTCTATACTGTAATGTGGCAATTAAATACTATTTTATTTATATGTCAACGAATGTTTTGCTTAATGTGTTTTTCTCAATGAAAACTTTTCATTAAAAAAATTTGTACAAATATGTGTGTTAAGTCATATTTTAATGTTTTAGACATATTTGTGTTTAAGAGTAAGCTTTTAACGCTATAAGTAATTTTATTTTGCATTCAAGTTAAAGCAGCTGTACGACTTAATGTTTAATTTGATTCATTATTTAACACCATATTTATAGTATAACAGCACATGCAGTATTACGATATACGGTATTATAGTATAGTAATACTTTAGACCAGGGGTGTCAAACTCTTTTTCTTAATGATAAATAACTCATTATTTATTGAATATAACTTGTTCAAGTGACAATTGCAGTTGCGTAGGAAATCTATGTTTGCTTGTTGCTCTAACATAAATCCTTTATAAATTTTGTCAGCTTATGAAAACCCACACAAGTCCAATAATGAAGGATCAAACTGTCCAAGTGAGTAAAGGAAAATAACATAAAACATAACAGTGGAACATAACAGTGGAAACACTGCCTTGATTACCGTAGACAAAAGGAATTGTGGGAAATGCAGTTTTTGGTCAACGCACGCTCTTAATTCATTTTTTGGTATTTCTTTTTAGACACTCAAAACTTTTAAGCTCTTGCGGGCCACATAAAATGACATTGAGTTTGACTAATGTGCTAGGTAGCTATAATCAGAGTGCAGCTGAAAGGCGACAATGGCTAGGAAAACAATACTCTCAAAAGTTGGAGCAACTGCCTCGGGAAAGCCATTTTCTGCATCAAAGTTCACATCTACACATTATTTTGGCATTAAATATGTACTGAAGACCGAACGGCCTTTAAAATGAACGGTACCTCATTTGAAGCTCTTTTTCAGGCAGCAACCCTTCATCAAACTGTCACGTTTAGTCAGCGAGTCACGCACAGATACGGCCACAATTATCTCCGGCTTCCTCTGTCAGACTCAATCTCTGCTGCCTGATGTAAAACACGAGCCCCCGCTTCAGTCCTGCTGGAGTCAAATGACTGTCATGTCCGACGGAGCTCTGCCGCCTCCGCCATCACAGGCGGCCCTTTATCTCCAGCTCGTGGTGTGAATGGTCTATGAGATGCTTCCCGTCACGACTTCTGTTCTTCCGAGAAACTCATCTGTGACTTCTGAAAGAATGACATTGAACTGTGTGTGAAAAGAAGCCGGCCTGTGACTCCCTTGACCTTCAACCATGCGTTAAATGTGTTCATATGCGTTTTGAATCAGTCACACAGAGGTTTCATTGCAACTGGAACCGTCTGAAATATTGATGACAGCCGGAAAGTGTCATTTCATTCTTTTCCGCCACTGAATTTATACATTTTAAAATGCTACTATTCTGATAATTCTGTAGCTTGTTATTACTAATAATTTACAGTAGTCGTGTATGTGTAAGTGTTTTGGTGATTTTGTGTTGCTCTGTTCAGCTGCGTTGACAAGCGACAGACCGACAGACAGAAAGATAGATTAAAGATTAATGACCCTGGAAGTGATAGTGATGATAATGTTGATGATGATTATGATGCTCTTCAAAATTTCCAAGCTTTATCCAATCCTGGCTATGAGGAGCTTGAGCCAATCCCAGCCATTCTGGAGTATGGTGGCCAACCAATCACACAGAGAGACACACACATTTACACACTTACATTTATGGGCAATTTTTCTGACTCCAATTTTCCTGAACACAAGCATTTGGCATATGGAAAGAAACTGGAGACACGGAGGAAACCCAGAGAAAACGCTAATTTCCACCACAAAGACCACAACCAGACCTTAAACTTGAACGTCTATCAAGTTTCATTATAATATTTTTTTTCCTTATATGAATGACAAAAAAAGTCTTTCATTGACTAATTACTATAAGTAAAACATAATACGTATATATCAAATACTAAATGGAATTGTCAGCCGTGCTTCAGCATCATTTGTCTATTCAGACACGCATAAAGAAAGTGAATTAAATCAAACTCAGCTCAAATCTGCTTTGTGAGTTACGTCTAAATTTGCATGATGAATCCCCTTCTCCGTCTCGCACTAATAAAGATTCTCTCTGCGCCGTGGAATCGGCAGCTTTTCTAAACGAATTCTTATTATATTAAATACAAAAACCTCAGAGCCTCCTGGAAGCGCTTTCATCCCTCAGACTTCTGCATAATAATCATAAAGCACCAGGATGGCAACCATCTGCCGCAGCAAGCTGATTGGTGCAGAACTGGGCCTGCACCTTTCATTGCTACACACACTTACAGCCCTGAAACCAAAACACACAAAACACAAAAAGTATATAAGCTGCTAAAGAGATAAGGAAAAACAAGAGAGAAAACCAACTTAAAACTGTCTAGAAAGTTGTTGTTTTTTTAAGAGGTCTCATCTATACTGATAAGTGTCTTGAATTAAAAGTGAGAAGTCTCTGAAGTCCCAAGTTGTTCTGATATTACTATAATCAGAAAACAGTAACAGTAAAAACGGCATAATAAAAGTCTTGACAAATTCATTAAAAATCACAGATTACACAACGGTCTGTTTGAGACATGATTCCTACTAAACAATTATGTGGGACTGATTATATTTTAAAGATCTCAGTGAATGGTCAGCACAAATAGTGCAAGAGATGCACAGCTTTCTGCAAATCTTATTATTTTTTATGGCTTTGTGCATGTCGCAATTTTTAAGCATCAGAATAAAGACTGTGGCAAAGATCACCTGAAAATGACCCCAGAGATGTTCTTTTTCCATCACGAAAAGACAGAATCCAATATTGGTCTAAAAGTGCACTAGTCAAGAACATTGTTCGGGTTTGAGTTGTGTTCATTTACACAGTGCATGTAACCAATCATTTAATGACAGTTTTACCAAACAATAATTATCAGCTGGAGCCAATAAGCAATTCAGGATGAAGGCAGATGCACGCACTATAATGGCGGTCAACCAATCACAGGCAGATAATAATCATTTGCATACACAAATTTACAATACTCAAACTCAATTTCAGGGTGAAGTTCACTCTATTTATGCAGTCATTTTTAAGTCTTTCTCAGGGAGTTGTGCAAAATATGAAAACAACAACGCAAAATTCATTATTTCATCTTGACTGTGACATTGAAAATTGAAAGGAAGTAATTTTGCACATACACCGGTTGTATAGTTTTCTCTTTTTGTGTTAATAGCTTTTGTTATTTTTAAAAATCAATGTGCTTCTTTATTATTTAGTTTGTGTCTTTATTTATTTGTGTGCTGGCAGTTTGACATTGAACATTGTAATTGTATTCAAAGTTAGTGTGTGACCAGTGAGCAAGACATTTTGGCATTTGGCAACTGTCAATGTCGTTTCGTCATTCATACAGTAGGCTTAATACTGTGTGGCTTTAATCCTAAAATAAAGTAAAAACATTGATGAAAGATCCGCAAAGAAAAAAATTGGAAAGTGTACAAAATATTTGCCAAAATGCCAAGAAGGTCTTTTGAGAAAAACAGTTTGGAAACCCAAGTCAGTCATTAAAAACAGAAACATTTGAATTGGAGTTTGAGAAGTATTCATTACCAGCTCTTTTTTTCAAGTTTACAAAGTTTATAAATCCTACTAAAATTCCCCAGTTGCACTGGCCTTTCCACTATATTGGTTTGTAGTGTGCTTATAATCGCCAATTGTAAATTTGCACGTAAATATAAGCGCTCATTTTTACATATTTCAAGTCAGGAGCAACCACAAATAAACGGAAACCTGTCATCTTTATGCAGCAACTGAAAACAACTCCAGGACACAAAAATGCTGGAGCAAAAAGAAAACGAAAGAACAGTGTAAAACGAAGAACACTCGAGTCAAATGCAATCAAATCGCTCTCTCTGCTACACAGCAAAACAATACTGCTCTGATATTTACACAAAAAAAATCGAGCTCAGCTTTGGTCTGGCGACACTGGAGGCTCATGTGAGCTTAAGGCCTCAATGGAGGATTATGGGAGTTGGAGTTTTAAAGACTAGAATAGATTTTTTTAAACTATTATTCAAGTAAAAACGACATTGAAGTGATACGAGTCACAAGTGAGGCTTGTTAAATAAAGAAAGAACAGTATTACTCAAAGAAAATGATTGCAATTTAGCAAAAAAGGTAAAATTTGTGTAAATACAGTAATGACACTCTGATATTCTCTGCTTTTCCAACTGCAGACAAAAATGATCCACTTGTGCTGTGCCCAGCGCCGCATCCCTGTAGAACCGGTCATGAAAGGCCAGTGGCTCTGACCGTCCCTGAAAGTTTGTCCTTCACACAATAATAGCTCACAATAATAGCTCCCTCATCAATGCAAGAACACGCCACGGTCAAGTTTGGAAATGCACCAAGATTCATATTTATACACTTAAACACACATAATTACACTAAACTTGCAACTTATCTNATGTAAAACTTACATTTAAAGCAAAACACAGACAAAAAATATACCTGGATTGGTGGCCAATCACAGAGGTGGACAGTCTCACTCACACCTATGGACAAATCTCCAGAACACATGTTTTTGGACTTAGAAATCGGAGACCCAGAGGAAACCCATTCAAACAGACAAACTCCACACAGTTGTGACTCAAACTTCTTGCTGTGAGACATCGGATAAATGAATGAGTGTGCTGCTATATTCAAGCTTAAGTACAGCTGTGTTGAAAATGCTTTACAAATCATCTCAACTTGAGACGGATTTTAAATTAAACTTAACTGGCGCATATACGGCATTTTAGAGCCCACATCGTGTTGATTGATTTGGACTGCGGATCTCTACGGTGCAGGAAGATTGCTTAGAAATGAAAACACCAATTAGTTTTCACGAAGACGCCCACAATTACAATCTGATCTACACATCATCTGAATCTCAGCTAGCGTCTCTTGACAGCCTGTGATTTGCGCAGGAGCTGAGATTAAACAGACCGGTGACACACACAAAACCGGAGCAGGAAAACCCAGAAACACGTTACCCAGAATGCCTCGGGGTCTTACTATAGCGATGTGGATGGAGCAAAGCACGAGTGTTTCCATTTTTTAATCTGGACCACAAACTAATCACCAGCTTGACATTCATCACAGTCTGTGTGAGAAATTATTTCTTACAGCGTTTCGGCTCAACTGGAAGATTTTTCCCTGTCAGAATCGGTTGCCCGGCGCATTTATACCAGCGCTGTCGAGTGCATGACATTTACCCAGTAAAATGGATCCGGCCGACATATGTGAAAATCCCGAAGCATATGCCAATAGTAAGAGCAGACACATGCTGTACATCGCCGGTTTCATCAGTGTTTGGACGCACAAACACACTCTGACAGTTCAATCCTCTCTGACCGCAGGGTGAACTGAGCAGCAGACCACCCTGCCTGACGTAACACACCCTGACTGATGTCTCATTTCAAGCAGAAAGTCAATCGGTGAGACTGACGTGTAACATTGCTACAAACTTTCTATAGTTTGTCGTGAAGAAAAACAGTGTCTTATAATATAAATTATGACACACGTTTTCATTTTCACTTAATTTAACTCGTTACTTTTTAAGGTGTGTTCATATAAAGTCTAGTTTTTATTGTCAGCCAATCAGGACTAGAGAAAGAAAGGTATACATAAACAGTCACGCGCACACACACACACACACACACACACACACACACACACATTGGTAGAACAAGAGCTGTTGGAATTTCACACTTTGAAATTACACACACAGCCCAACTGGAAAAATTCCAGTCCATGAGTTGCCCTGAGAGGATTTCAAGTGAATTAATTAAAAAAGTGAGCGAGTCATCCAGTAATGGGTTAACTAATTAAAAAGGGAAGAGGGTGTAATAAATGATATATCAATTTGCATTTACATTCTTCAAAACTAATAACCTGCGCTAATGAGACAGGCAGAGAGCATTTTATTTACACAAACACACACACACACACACACACACACACACACACACACACACACACACACAGCTAATATGCATACCCGAATGTTGTCAGGTTTGAAAGGTATTCCAGACAATGGCGGGACTGCATAGGCTGAAGATTGAAAGGTAAAGCTTAATCAGGTGGAGTGAACCAGGAAATGGACATAGACTAAGACTGTCACATTGACGAAAGGCCAAAAATGGCAAAAATGACAGTTCGTTGGGCCATGGTGGTGCAGTGGGGAGCGCTGTCGTCTCACAGCAAGAAGGTTCCGATTGAGACTCGAGGTGTGAGTTTGAGGTGTGATGTTCTCCCTGTGCTTGCGTGGGTTTCCTCTGGGTGCTCCGGTTATACCCGCAATCCGAAAAACATGCGTTTCAGGTTAATCTGGCCGTGTGGGTGTGTGTGAGTGTGTGTGGTGTGTGTGCCCGGGTGAAGTGGACGCTGGCGCAGATTGGCTGCCGCTATTTCACCGGGCAATTGGTGTTGTGTGCATGTCGTGTGTCCTGTAAAGCGACTTTTAGTGTCATGACAGGGGCCAGTAAATAAAAAATTGAATGAATTATTATTATTATTAAAAATACAAATGACCCAAATGAGCCAGAAACCATTACTTACTTGGAACTAGTTTAAAAAAAAACTAAAAATCAGAGAGATTAGACTGGGCAAACATGTATTTATTCCCAAAGTTGAGAAAAAGAAACTTTTGCCAAACCAAACCAAAAGACCAAGCTCAATTCTGTGCATTGCTAAAATCTTTCTTTTTTTTTTTTAATCATTTTGTAGACCCAAAGGAAGATCTATTATAACAGTTACAGAACATTAAAATGTATGTCAGTTTTATGATTTTATGATTATATGGGCCAAAGGAAAAGTTTAAAGGGCCGGATATGGCCCGCGGGCCGCAGGTTGGCTACCACCGTATTAGATTGAACTCTTTTCCCCTTCATACTTTCTCTCTTTCTCTCTCTCTCTCTCACACACACACACACACAATGTATAAATATACTGTGATTCACTTATGTTCAAAAAACCACGAAAAAAACATTATCTTATAAATGAAATCTGACATAAACTCTAGCACAGGAATGATATTTAATAACTGCATCTGAACTGCAAGATGCGAAAATTGACCTATTTTCTTGACCAACATAAGAATCTGCAGAAACGATCACAAAGCGGAAAAACAGATTCTTTTTGCTCTTCAGCAGAAAGCGAAGCAGAGGAAACGTGATCCATCTGCAGAGCAAGTCTGTGTAAAACGGCAACTGATGGCAACAGTAACTCCAGAAACACTCGCAATGTGTCGCAGTCAGATGAACACACACACTCCCAAACTTCCTCCTAAGGCTGCACGCAAGCCATCGGGTGACATCGTTTTCCACTCGTGTTTGCGATGTCTCCGCCATCCGATGAGAGTTAAAAGGTTTATGGCGGCTGTCGGAGTTCATTCTCACGACGAAGGTCCCGCTCCGAGCTGCGGAGATTTGGCTTGATGCAGTGGCTGATGGGAGGGACTGCCCCACTTTCAAGCAAAGCCTCATGGGATGACCATCACCAGGCTTCCAAACCTCCTGTCAAAGGTAAACACAATCCTCCCCGATGCACGGCAATCATGATGGCGTTGCTATGGGAACAGGCCCATTTCATTCCTCCAGCATGAATTACTGTCGGAATCTCTTGTCTGCTCTTGACCCAAAAACCGGACTGAATAAGTTGAAGGAACCTCTCGGACCTGCAGCGTTCAGAAATGGAATAGAAATACTATGCGCCTTGGACACATCCTTTATGGATGGTCCGTGAATCCTCAAGATGTCAGAATTGATCACATGACCACAAACTGGGTCTCAGGACTTCTCTTGATACGCAGTAATGCAGCACTAAAAGCACTCTGCGCTCCCAAACCTCTGAGTCGAGGCTAATTTTATCCAGCAGAACACAGTAGGAGAGCCGACTCCGATGGCTCAGATGTTCAGTTCACACCCAGAGCCTGACGCCATCACAGGAAACAATCTCAAAGCCTTGGTGATTAGAGACGCTAAAGACGGTGAGAAATTGAAACGAGTGATTGATGGAAACTCACCTGAATTCTTAGCAGAGAGGAAGTGAGGTCACATACGTCTGTCGCTTATGCTGCAATTGAGGGTTTTTAATGCAAAAAACTGGATCTGAATTCATTCACTGACTTGATCAAAGCGCTCTGAAGAACTGCTATGATATGATGAACAAAATCTAGCAGACCTATTAGTGCTAAACTGTTTTTATGAGACAGAAAATGAAAACGATAAGAAAAACGAAAAAACGGCTTGATTATTTTGATNCCCCGGGGGTCATGTAGGGGTCATCTCAAGGACACAGTCGTGAAACCCACCGAGCTTGTAACACCTGTGTGGCGGAGCAAAGTACCTACCCATGTAATGTGTTCCTACTCGGCCGGACTATAGTCGTGAGTTTCATTTCCAGAGAAGTATTTTTTTTATTTTATTTTACATATTCGGTGCAATGTGTCACAACAAGAATTGTCGGTTTTATTTTCCTGGTTTCATTTTTTTCATTCCTGTGTCAGGGAAACAAGGCCATGAGGTTGAAAACCAGTTTGGTTTTAGACAAAAAGTCCTTTACAATGACCCAACAAAGTCAGAGCGGCCTTATTATGGACTGCACAGACTGTGTAAATACCAGGAGCACGTGTGGAAGAGCACGAGCCGGTCAAACTGTCCCAGGACGTGCGGAGAACACGGTGACCACAGGTTTCATCTCCACGTCGTGTGTTTTCTGGCTTTTCTGTAGATCATTCAGGAGAGGTGATCATTTGATGACCTGCCAAAGCATGAANCCGTTGGCCAAATTGGGGGAAAATGTGTCCTGGTTCAAGACCAATTTGTTTTGTGGTCAGTTCGCCAATTTAAAAGTCCTGAAATGCATTTGGCTCATATAAAAAATATGACTGAAATATAAAATAAAACTACTGTATATTTAAATGTTATATGCTGACACATGGTATTAAATAATATAAAAAAATAGTGCGGCTGTTATAATACAGACAAGCTTTACAAAATCATGCAATTATTTAACGAACTACAAGGCACCTTTTGCAAATCAAAGACAAATTTGTGATTTTCTAAAGATATTATTGCAACAGAAGTCAACTAGACCTAATTTTGAGTCATGTCTAATGCTTGAAAATCAAATCTGTCAAGCTTCAAAAGCAAATCCGTCATTCATTCTCAGGTCAGCATTGTCTTGTGGACGAATATAAACAGCGTCATTACACAAAGTTAGTTTCCAGGTAACAACACACCCCCAGTCCTCCATGTAGTTGGCACAACACAAAATTAACTGGCACATCAGCAGCAAAGTCACAGAGAGAGCTCGTTCATTGACCCGTCCTCGTCACACACACACACACACACACACACACACACACACACACACACACACACACCAAAACAACACATAATTATGAGATTGGTCACACAGTAGAAGAAAGAACTTGAATCAGTTCTGCTCTCTTCTGCCTTTCACGCCACTCCAGTCAGATTTAAACGTGTGCCCAAAATATTTCATGATTTATTTTTGGGCTGGAGAAATATTTTTCAATAATTTGAAAATATCAGAATTTGTGTGACGTTTGATATACAGAATAAAAAGACTGAGAAATTGAAGGGTAATTTATAATAACCATGCCTTATTCAGCATTTTTATATACGTACATGGATGCATAGACGCGTGTCCCCAATATATTCATCCATTCGCAGAGCAGGACACAAACACACACATTTACACTCTCACTCACATCTATTGCCAATTTTCCAACTCCAATTCACATGATTTTGGTCTGTGGGATAAAACTGGAAACCTAGAGGAAACCCACACAAGCATGAG
>SOMO01000046.1:360139-371091 GCA_028128575.1 Paedocypris carbunculus | reverse complement strand
GAACATGCAAACTCTGCACAGAAAGCCCCCGACTGGGTTGCTGGGATTGGCTCCAGCTCCTCGTGACCCAGAAAAGAAACAACATGATTCGGAAAATGAATGCTGTGTAGGTATGACTGTGCACAAATTTTTTGAAAAGCTTTTCTATTATAAACAAAACAATAAAAGAAATATTGCTGTGATTGATTCAATAAAAGAGAGAGCAGGCGGTAGAGCAATAGTACAGCAGTAATATCAAGAGCGGCTAAATTTAACAACAAATATTACATGTAACCTGATAAATCTTTTAAAACTGAAGTGGGAAAGTAAAAATTGCCGCCAGCAGCAACAACAAACAAAGCAAACTTTTGAGAGAACCAGTGTAATAAAAACAATCAAGCAATTTGAGCATTGGTGTAATCCACAATTACCGTTAATAATGAATCCAAAAACGAAAATCTGTGATTGATTACAAATGTCTGTCTGGGGCATTTGAGTACAGAGTTCAACCTGCAAATTATTTAGCATTCACACTGCATTTTAACCTTGTCTTACTTAACACTATCAGATTATAGTCTTTAGTTGTTGTTGTTGTTATAATTTTTTTTTTTAATTTGATCGTCATCTAAAATGCTTTTTTCATTTCTGGGTCACAGGGAGCTGAATACAATCCCTGCAATTCTAGGCCTGAAGGCGGACACGCCCTTCTCTGGTGGCCAACCAATCACAGGCTCGCACACTCACACGCATGTTCAGCTCTTTGGTGTGTACATGAACTTACACCTTGACGACCCAGTTGTCGCTTTTGCTCCTCCTCCTTGTTTTTGAGATAAACATGCTGCAGGGAACTGGAGCAAAAAAAAACGTGTTTAAGAGCTGTTGAAGCTCAGAGTGGTTTTACTGAACATTCAGTTTTCATTCCTAATATAAATCCATCACGGGAGGCCTCAGATCAATACAACAGGATAGCATCATTCCTCATAACAACATTACTGCTGTTACATCACCATGACAGTTACCATGGCAACATGACGTCCTCCACACAGCATAATAACTTAACACCTCTTGTATCGTCATGACAACTGCCTCCGTACCGTCCCAATGGAAGAGGATTCTGGGTGGTCATGCCATATTGGTAAGATGTCAAAGACCTGCTTTTCCTAAGCCCTCCAGGACCAGGAAGTGATTATTGCCAAAGTATGTTGATTCTCTTGAATATTAATTGGCTTCTTCAGTTCTTTAGGAAAATGAGTTGTAGGTTGAAATGGCTTCGGCTTGTGTCCTGATATTGAATTATCTGACGGCACCTCTCGGGCCAACTCACTGTGTCACTTCCCAACAAAGACCAAAAGATAAATTAAAGCATTTTGAAAGAGGGAAACATTAACTTACTATCTATCTATCTATCTATCTATCTATCTATCTATCTATCTATCTATCTATCTATCTATCTATCTATCTATCTATCCATCCATCCATCCATCCATCCATCCATCCATCCGTCCATCCGTCCATCCGTCTGTCTGTCTGTCTGTTTATCTATCTATCTATCTATCTGCATGCTGGCCTTCCTGTTTCTATTTGTTTGTCTGTCT
Organism: Paedocypris carbunculus; assembly: GCA_028128575.1. Taxonomy (NCBI): domain Eukaryota; kingdom Metazoa; phylum Chordata; class Actinopteri; order Cypriniformes; genus Paedocypris; species Paedocypris carbunculus. Next base: position 369,517 of record SOMO01000046.1, on the reverse strand, counting down.
GTAGGATCTATCTGTCTATCTATACATCTACCTGTCGGTCTGTCTATATATCTATCTATCTCTATCTGTCTGTTTTTCTGTCTGTGTACCTACCTATCTACCCAAGTATATGTAGGTATTAGTCTGTCTGTCTATTTTTCTGTTTGTTTGTTTGCTTGTTAGATGTATCTATCTATCTACCTATCTATCTATCTGTCTGTCTGTCTGTCTGTTTGTCTCTCTATCTATCTATTTCACTGTCCTTTCTGTTTGTCTGTTTTCCTACCCAAACATCACCACTATCAATATAATTTTTGCTACAATCACGTCTGTTCTTAAATATGACAATTTATGCATATACTGTAATCAGTACGTCAAAATGCAATTCTGCACATGCCGTCAAAAACATAACAACATTGACCGTCATAAAAGCCACAAGCCATTACTTTCTGAGCTCCACTGCTGCAGACAGATCTAAACACACATTGCTCCTTAAGAAATGCACAAAATGATGCAAAAAAAAAGGCAGCCAAAATCAAAACAAACTAAACAACCTACAATTCAAGTGCACATATCCACACGTCAGAGAGGAAGGTGAGTGAACCACAAACCTCAAAAGTGTGATTTGCTGGTGCAGAGCTTCTCACCTCCGATTTCTCTTGGAATTGCTCTGCTGTGACGTGTCAGTTCTGAGCATCCGTGAGGTGTCAGGAACAGACGGAGGTCGAGCCAGTGAAACCCGCCAAACACACACTGATCCACGGGACATTCACACATCTCATCCACATCAGCTGCTGCTTCATTCCCCACGCCAAAGATTCAGGGATGTTTCTGAGACTTCAGAGGAGCCATTAATCAATAAACGAAAGAAGCTGCTTCTCATTCAGCATTGCCGCTCCTGGGAAATGGGAAGATGAAGGGTTGCGTGAATGAAGGAGGGCAGAGCGTTTCACAGAAGATCAGTGTTTTCTGCCTGAAGAGGTCGAGGTGTCTCATCTTCATCAAGCTGAACCTGAACTGACACTAAACCTCTGCTTTCGTAACAATAAAACACTCGTTTACTAGTCATTAGTTCTGTCGGTTCTAATGTCTGCCATCAGTCTTATTAATGAGCAGCACTGGCACTTTGGGTTTGGCTCTAATCTTTTCGCATATTCTGTTTCTTTCTCTCACCATTTGTCTGTTCATTTATTCCACTTCATCCTTATTTAAACTCTTTTTGCACCTTATCTTGATTTGAATTCCACCTCTCTTCATTCTCATGTTTAAAACTCTCTCTCTCTCTCTCTTTCTCTTACATCATTGTTTTTTATTTATTCCACTTCATCCTTTTTTTAACTTCACCTCTAACTTGCTCTCTCCCCTTTTCGGTTTTTGCACTTTATCTTGATTTTAATTGCTCCTCTGTTCATTCTCATTTTGTAACATTCTTTTTTTCGTTCTCTCTTTCAATTTTTCGTTTTGTCTCTATTTTAACTAACTTTTCTGTCTACTCATTGTTATATCTTTTATCTCTCTATTTATCACCTTTTTCCAGTTTTATACGTTTTATAAATCCTCCTCTCTCTCATCCTCTCCTTGTCTTGTATTTTGACATTTTCTCTTTTTGGTTAAGTTTTTCTTTCCTCCCTTTTTTCACTCAAACTTACACTCCTCTGTTCTTTTTTTTTATTTTTTTTGACGTTTTTCAACAAAATTGCCTCCACTTTTATTCTCTCCACCTCTTAAAAAATTGTTTTATTAAATTAAATTACGTAAGCTTCCATTCAGTAGTCATTAATTCGTTATTTTTTGTTATCCTACTACTCAGCATTTTTCTTTTCCTGTAACTTGACCCTTTCTTCCTTTCTTTTTCATATTTTCCCTTCCAATCTTTCTCATCTCGCGTGCTATTTTTCCACCACTTGGTTACTCTCTTTTTCAGTCGTTTTGCTCATCACTCTCTTATCTCACTTAATCTCTCCTTTTGGGTCCATTCTTCTCGCCCTATGTGTCTCACACACTTTTCACTCAAAGCTCAGTGTTTTTTCTATCCCTTTGTGCTGATTTCCAGATGAATGGCATCCCTGACAGCCGTGACACAGCCTGCGGATCTGAGAAGCTCGTGGACAGATTGCCTCTCTCCGTGAACCTTCTGCCCCGACGGCTCAGCAGCCACATGGCTGCCTCACTCCATCTCAGGCGTGCGAAGTTGTCCAGAACAAGACTTGTCGATCTATTAGGCCGACTGTAACAAACCAGGGTGATGGTTTGCACTCGGCTCATTCAAACAGAACTTTGGATTTGAGTTGAGGAAGCACTTGAATGATTTTAGATGGACCTCATCTGGCGTTCTCCGCTTCGAGACTAGAGGGATACAGGTTTTTTTTTTCTATCTGTAAACAGCATGTACATTTCTCTTGTCTTTTTATAATCTTAATTAGATGCTCTGCCTGAGGAAATTTCTGATGTGTGGTACAAAACTTAAATTATTCCTAAAGAGAAGAAGCCGTGAAGCTGAACGTGTAGCTTCCCTGTGGGTCGGTGACGGGGACTGGCAGCGCACGAGTTATCAACCCGTTGCAGACTTCAGTTGTAGCCACAGGGGGATTTTAAAAGCATGCAGCTGGAATATCTAAAAAGCCTCGACTTTCTGTCTCCACCAGCATCTGAGACAACTGTTAACCCTCAAAGATTAGGACTGGTACACGGCCAGCGGCCATTTGATCCCTCTGTCAAGATCAGCTCTATATGCTATCGCAAGGCTAATGCTGCATGCTAACACGGGCCATGAGGGTTAGCTGATTGTATCTCCCTCTTATGCTTTGCTATAAGTCATTTTGACCATTACACAAAGAAGCTTAAAGTTATCTTATCAGCCAATAACCAAAGAAATCGCCTTCATTCAACAGCAGAACTGAGCTCTATGAATAGAACCAGTCAATCCTGCAAAAAAAAAAAAAAAAAAAAAACACTCTACAATGCTATAAACCATGCAATTCTGACTTTAAACTGTAAGGTATACATTTTTTACACTACTGTTTTAAAATTTTAGACAAAACAAAACCATTTTAAGTAATTTAATTTGACAAAACCGCACTTGGATTCATTATGCACAATGTAAATATTGAATAAACATCTTTTAGAACCTCTGAATTGATTTTCATTCTCAGCTCATGTAACTAAAACTCTGTCAATGGAGAAAATAATATAAATCAATTGCATCACAGGCCATCAAAAATCTCCATGGAGAAAATTCAGTGCTAAGTAAAATCAAATCCAGGATTGATTTTCAATCAGATTTTTGTTCGAAAATTGGTCTCACACACACACACACAAACACACACATGCACACATGCACACGCACACCCACACACACACACCCCACATGATTTGCGCAACTGAAAGAGACACACACCCCTGATTAGTAAACAACCACTTGCAGAATGTGACACTCAAATATATGAGCGTGAGTTAGTGTGAATGTGTGTGTGTTCTGCTCAATGATTGGTTGGCCACCAATTCATTGTCCCGCCGACTCAGAGTTGCTGTGATCGACTTCATCTCCCATTGACCCAGAAATAAAAAAGTGGTTTAGAGAATGAATGGAATGAATGTTGGCTTAAAAGACATTGTAAATTGCACTTTTTAGTTTTAATAAAGCAAATAAAAGTTTTAAGGAAGCTTTCTAAAATGTGCATGATGGCCACCACGCAAAGGGAAACATCTGATTGCTTCCTCCGCATCGAGGCTGAGATGTTGTCGTGCATGCGCCGTGGCAACACCTCACCTCATTTAAATGTATCTGAGATCAGCTTCTGCCTTCACACGGCAATGAAACGGTTTAATTAGTCCAAAACCTGAGCACGAGTTCATTAGCGCGTCTGACTGTTTGTGTGATGCATTAATGCTCTGATAAATCCTTACACACATTTACATGAGTTGCTGAATGGAGGCCGACCAGAAGACACAAAAAACACTGATTCAGAATCCAACACGACGCGTTATTAAGCCCTGCGGTTGTTTGAGCAACCCCAACCAGAACACAATTATTTTCCTTCTTCATAACCAGCTCTGGGCATTCTGCTTATCATTAAAACTAAATCTAATATTCGCATCTGAAAGCAGGTTGATCCTTATCACGACTGTAAACCATTTAACACACTCCACGTGCAACACACAAATCACCAGGTTCTGGAATGAATTAAACATCAGCAACTAATCCACTCATCACTACTCCACATGTCAGTAAGTGTTGTATTTCAGAGCCGTGATATATGAAGCTTGGATTAGACAGTAAAAAATGTCCCTGAAAAAAAAATGGTATGCTTTCTCCAAAAGCAATCAGTTTTACACACTGTAAATAAACACATTTTTTATAATTTACAGCACAATACTGTTTTTTATTTACAGCAAAACACGTTTTTTTTTTTTACATCACAATACTATGTTTTAAATATACCGCACTCAAGTTTACTCAAGTTGTACCACAACAATTTGCCTAAAACTGTATAATGTTGTAAAATCTCCATTCAAATTTACCATGACTCCCATCTGCTGGAGATATACTGATGAATCCCTCTTTTTTCATTTTTTAAGATGACTTAATCTGCGGATAATCAGGTTTCTATCCTATAGAACATGACTGTATCGACTCAGAGTCTCGGTGAAATTTGGAGGCGGCAGAACTAATTGCACATTTCATCAAGCTTCTGTTTACATGCCAATTATAGTATTACTATAATAGAGACCTCACGCATCACATTGAGTTACGTGTCTTTGTGTGTGTGTGTGTGTGTGTGTGTGTGTGTGTGTTGGTGTGTGTGTGTGAGTAATGCTGTGATTCACTAATGTTATTTGGAGAGATAAACTGCAGACGGGTGGGCAGAGAGACAGATGATCCCTGCTGCCCACCGAACAACATACATTTGCTCTTTGCGATCACATTTATTTTTTCATACACTGGTTGCAATCCATACACACGGCAGAAGTAAAATCATTTGACTGGAAAACTCAAGACATTTGCCGCTTCCACTCGACAAAGTAAGCTTTTCTGACAATCTTTCAGCCAATTTGCATCGTTCAATGCTTTTTAACTCACTAAAACATGCATTTTGCTGAAAAAAGAGCTGCGGTATAACTGACAGGTCAAATGAAGGTTTCAAAGTGCAATGAACGATCTGGCAGAGACATTTCATCTGAGCAAATTTAGACGGCACATTTACGCCAAATTATGTGTGATTTGTACATGTATAAAAAGAACATTAAAGGCTATTGGCTTAAAACCGTTGACAATGTTTGAAGCTAACTTGGATGTAAAAGACTCATTAAAGACCACTGCGCACTGGCGCAAAATATGCAAGTGTCAGGCTGAAAATACTAATTGTTGGCAAAGTGCATGCAGAAAAACGCAAAGCATTGCTGTGCATCAAACCAAAGAACACAATCTTTAAATCATTAATTACACGTCTCTTTTAAAAGAGAGGTTAATGGAGAAACTTTTAGACCTCATAACCATGAAATTAAATTACTATGAGATTAAAGTGTAAGTATGAGATGCTGAGGCGAATTAGAGGTAGAGAGAGAGAGAGAGAGAGAGAGAGAGAGAGAGAGAGAGAGAGAGAGTTATGTGCCAGTGGCCCCCAGCGGCCGCTCCACTCGTTCACCGTCGCAGACAGACACACCCCAGCAACAGCAAGTTTCTGGACACCTTCTGGACTGCAGAGCCGGACCTATTGCTCGGATCAATTTTGCTGAGATTTTACTCTGCTCAACATCTTTGCGTCACACAAATGCACCAGTTCCCACCTGTCCTGCTAAAAATAACCCTCCTCAGACACAAGCATCCCTCTGTCCCATCTCCAAACACTGGCATTTAGAGAGACCTGGACATGTATCTGCAAATAAAACTTGAAAAAAGGGGCAGAGGGCTTAAAAAAAAGGACACAATCGAATCAGCATCACTGGTACATTCTCCACAGGGATAGAAGAATTTATGGGCACATTAAATTACAAATTATGGCATGTTTGACCTCTAATGAATTTTTAAACCGCAATCTGTGGTATTTCAATACATTCTGGATTCAAATGACTAAACTAAGGAAATCCAGTTGAATTATGAAACAAAATGAAAAGAATGAGAGAAGTACCTCCGTCCTGGATTATCCGAATTACTCCAATCCAGAGTAGCAACCTAATGTTTTAAATCGTCCGTTAGATGGTACCCAAACTTCCACTTTTGCTCCAGTCTCAGAACAAGGTGAGATGAATCCAGGAATCCTGCGTGAACTAAATTGTTCAAAATTCCTGTGAAATGTGGAATGTGGCGCGAATCTTAATAGCAACTCTCAAAGGTTCTTCATCTCGAACGGATTAAGCCAACCTTAGTAAAACTCCGGTGCAGATTCAAAACAAATTCAGGCCAAATAATCCAACATCATTCTCTTTGGTGATCAAAAATGCAGTTCAAAGAGAAAAATCCAGCAATGGGAACGTTTTAGTTCAAAACGTCCGGTCAGACTTTTCTTCTCGGCGGATCGCCTCGTCATCGCATCAAACGAAGCCAGACAGAAACCTAGAAGAACCGAGATAAATCAGAACAGTTTGTCTTATTAACCACATGAAATCGCAAACGCCGGGGCGGATAAATTCCCTCAGATACCAAAAAGGACAAAGCGTCCATTCAGCCCAGCACAGTTTCACCGACAGCTCTCTCCAAAAAGCCCAACTGAGATCAATTCCATCATTTCACCAAAATGCTGCTCGTCGAGTCAACGCCGCAATTCACCGTGATGGATCAGATTCCCGCAGCAAAAGCGATCCCAACAACGTCTAGCTCACGAGGATGCTTCTTCCACGAGACATCCTGCGGGAAACAGGCGCCCAAACCGAATTAGAGGCATTCGGCTGCGCATCGGATGCATTGATGCATTGCTTCAAGTCCCGATGAAGGAGGATCCGATCGGCTTGTCCCTCCCTCGGTAACAGTCCACTCACGACCAGCTGAAGACAAGCCTCCTCTGTGCGCGAGAGGATGAGAGATGGATGCGATGCGCACGTCCGCCAATGACCAATTTATACACCAACATGTCCTGCAACTCCACCAGTTTGGAGAACACGAAAACACTCCACCTAAACCGCCCAAGATCGGCGTGACATAATCAGTCAGCTTTGTTTCCATATTGATGTAAAAAAAAAAAAANGACACATGAACCGTGGCATACTACAGTATTTAATTTTTTTATGTGTCTTTGCATTGGTTTTACTGCCACTTTTTTGTATTTTTTTTTATTGCGCTTACTCTTTCTATTTTTGACCTTTCAAGTATGTATAACAAGGGGATGAGGAGCTAAACTCTCTTACTGATTTAACTGTAATAATACCCATGTAAAAAAAAAAAAAATCTTTACCATATTATTCTTATGTGCCTTCTGTTTCTTTTTCTTCTTTTTCTTTTTTTTTATGTCACTGTCAGATGATGAGCTTTCTGAAGACGAATCCATCTTCTAAAACATCAAAAATCTGGATCAACTAAACAATTTAACAGTTGTCCTTCAACAATCATTCGAAAAAATTACCTTCACTTTCTTATTCCTTTTTTTGTTTTTCTTCTCTTTCTTTTTCTTCTTCTTCTTCTTTTTGTTATTTTCACTGTCAGATGAAGNTTTTTTTTTATGTCACTGTCAGATGATGAGCTTTCTGAAGACGAATCCATCTTCTAAAACATCAAAAATCTGGATCAACTAAACAATTTAACAGTTGTCCTTCAACAATCATTCGAAAAAATTACCTTCACTTTCTTATTCCTTTTTTTGTTTTTCTTCTCTTTCTTTTTCTTCTTCTTCTTCTTTTTGTTATTTTCACTGTCAGATGAAGAAGAGCTGCTCGATGATGAATCCTTCATAAAAACAAATATGATTTTATGTAAATTAATTATACGTACCGTATTTACTCGCTTATAAGTCGATATATATAAGCGGATCGTAATATATATTATGATCCGCTTATAAGTCGCTTATAACCCCCACCCTACTTCAGCTGTGAGATTGTGGTATTTTGTTTAGACCACCTTACTGTACAAGACGGGGGAAAGAAATAAGAGAAAAGTGAAAAGATAGAAATGAGTAGAAACCCAATTTTGTGTTTCATATAAAGTCAATTCCGGTTATTTGGGGCTCACTGGGACACTAAAAGTTGCACCGGGCACACACCCCCTTGCGGAATAAGACGAAGTAACCCTTAAGATATCATTAAACACTTATTTTTCCAAACTTAAACGTATAGCACAGAACACCGGTTCAGATGCTCTTTAATCCTATAGATATAATAAAACTATTCAGACATTCATGGTGGTAAAGGAAACCTAAAAATAAAGTCACCCTTCGTTTAAGTTGGTATTAATCTATTGAAGTTACTGTTAATGTATGTTTAAGGTTTTATTTGCCTTTGGTGTCATTGCATTATACTTTTAAAGGTTTGTGGCAAATGTGCCCTGCCCCTATAAGGGTAAAAGAAAAGAAGAACACGGAAGTTAATGCTGACTCGTGGTTTGGGATTAAATAAGTGTGCAAAAGAGTGTGCAACTGTGCTTGTGTGTGGGCGTATGTTTGTGCGCGTGTGTATGTTTGTGCGTGTGTGTGTGTGTGTGGAGCAGCCAGCACGAGAAGCCTGAAATTTTAAGGAAAAATCCTCGACTTATCTTCGAGTAAATACGGTATATACATATTTATGTGCGTGTGTGCGTATGTATTTGTTATACAGCATCAATCATTTTGTAATAAAATGTAATTTATTGTAAACAATGTAAACACCCTGCAATAAATCTGCATTTTTCAGATTTTTTTCTTTTAATCAAATTCTCTTCTATTTTAGGTTAAATAATCGCTGTCAAATTAGTTCATCCGTTACTTTTAGTTTAATTGAATTTTGTTTTTACCTTTTTTTTCTTCTTTTTATTCTTGTTCTTCTTCTTTTTCTTCTTGTCATCTTCACTGTCAGATGAGGAAGAACTGCTATCTGATGAGGATGATGATGAGTCCTTCAAGATAACACACAAATATACACAAAGTTACACAAAAATACACAAAGTTTTTCTGAATATCTAACTCATCAATGTTGCAAGCACTTGTTATTTTTTCACATTAAAAGTCCATTATTCAATAAAATGTTGACCTTTACTTTCTTCTTTTTCTTTTTATGATCTTCACTGTCAGATGAAGAAGAGCTGCTATCAGACGTCGAAGAGTCCTTCTAGACGACAAAAACATTTTACAGTTCGCAAAAATGTATTATAACCTTATCTAGTTTATTTTAACAATATGTATAAAACAATCTTGAAATAAATTCTTATCAATGTGACTCAAGTCGCTTCATATTTAAGTTCATGACTTCACAAATCCATGATTTTGGTGTATCAAGCAG
>SOMO01000046.1:262421-276571 GCA_028128575.1 Paedocypris carbunculus | reverse complement strand
GCGCTCTCTTCCCAGCTTCTGTGGTCTTCTCTTGCGTGTGTGTGGACCCTTCAGCTTCACTTCTGGCTGCTGGATTTGGCTTGACCTTCAGTGGTTTCAGACTGACCTTCAGCGGGTTTCTCTGCAGAAGGTTGGCCTCGCTCCTCCTCGGGAGCCGTGCGGTCGTCGGCGTTGCACGTTTCGCTGAGCTCGCTTTGTTCTTCGATCTTCGGCTGCAGAGGTTTGGCCGGTTCCTTCTTCATCTGCAGAATGCTCCTCAGGTCAAAGTCCTTCATGACGGGAGCTAGGTTTAGCGCTTGAGCTCGCAGGACAGCTCTGGAGGCCATCTTCTTCTTCATGCAGGCGTCGCAGGGGCAGTAGTCGTCGTCACTGCGCTGGTCGCTGTAGTCCGTCCCGGAGGCCGTGTCGCCGTCCTCGCTCACCGTCACGGACTTGATGCGCATGACGTGAAGGCGCCGGCGTCTCTGCTCGGTCTGGACCGAGGACTCTCTGGAGGACACGTTTCCCGGCGCTCTCGGCTCTCCGCCGGCTCCACTCTGGAGCTTTTGTAATTCCCGCTCGATGCTCGCTTGGATTCGCTTGTGAACCTCTTCCTTGAGTTCACTGATCATCCTGTTGAGCATCTCGTTGTCATCCAGATCCCAGCGGACTTTGAAGTCGGACATGGCGTCGGCGTAATGCACCATGAACTGCTTCTCCAGCTTCTTCAGCAAGCTCAGCACCCACACGGGACTGGCCTCGGGAGGGACGTGTTTGCTCACGGCGGCGTTCTGGACCGAGGACGGCGTTCCAGAGCTCGTCAGCTCTGCCGATTTTGTCGTGTAGCTCTCATTCCCAGAAGACGTCTGAGGAGTCTGATCCGATTGGTTCTTGACGGCAGCATTCTGCAGAGCTTCTGCGTGGAGCGTGTCCAGACCTCCACACACTGCTTCTCTCTCGGCCGCGCTCTCCCTCTTCTCTTGCCCCGAGGGGGTCTGTGGCTTTCGCTCGGACGCTGGCTCTTGCTTTTCTGCCGTTCCGCTCACCGAACCCGTGGAGCCGCTGCCCACGTCCACGCCGGACGAAGAGTGAGGGTTGAATCCGTCTTCGAGAGAGTGCTGCTTTCTGTCGTTCTGCAGCGTCTCCTCGGGATTCTGGAGCCAGAGAGACTGAAGGAGCATCATCACCTCATCATATTTACGGTGGCTGGAGTCGGAATCGATCAGTTGCAAGTCTGCGAGGCAGTGGAGGAGTCCCTGAGCCGAGCGGCTTAACCGTCTGCCGTACACCGCCGAGACCTCAGGTAAGCTACTGCTTCGGTCGAGCTTCGGGCCCAGTAGAACCTTCATGACCTGAGCTGAATGATGACATTGCTTCTCTAAACACTCTCGCTCGGTCAGTGTCTGGACAAGCTGACTGGTTTGGCTCAAATCCGACGCTTTCTCGTCCGGGCCAACACGGTGCAATTCTGTCCGAGCCTCGGCCTGATGTTCTTCAGGTCCTTCAGCCTCCATCACGCTCTCTGGACCGTCACTTCTGTCTTTCTGACCGGCGCCTTCAACCTGAGCTTGAGGAAAGTTTGTCGGGAGATCGTCATCCATCTCATAAACTGGGCCATCTGTGGGAATGTTCTTGAGCCAGTCATTCACAACCTCAGTCGGAGAAGCGTTTGGTAAGCAGAACGGCACCAGCTCTGAAGACTGGCCGCTGCGGTCGCCCTGGGTGGAGGAGCTGCTCCTGGGTTTGTTCTTCCTGGCCATCAGCTGCTTCCCTTCAGTCAGCTTGTCCACAGTTCGGCTGGAAGCCACAGACTTTGAGCCTCCGGTGACGGGCCTCGTGTTCCCCACTATCTCTCGCAGAAGATCCGCGGCAGAAAGAGCTCGCAAAGAGGAACCCGGCGGTTTGATCGCCACGTGGCTTGTGTTTGCTTTATCTTGTGCTGACTGGTTTTGGGAGGTCTTGGAGAGCTTTGACATCACAGTGGTGACCTCTGAGCGATCGGCCTCACCGTTCAGGTTCAGTCTGCTGCTCTTCAGACACTGGGATGAGCAGCCATTTGCTTTATCACTTGACTGACTTGGGGAGGACTCTTCATTTGACTGAACGTCGGAGACGTTATTCTTCAGCTCGGGTGAGACTGGGCAGGCGGGCGTCTTGCCATGGGATCTTGGTGTCTCCTCACGCTCCTCATCATTTCCTGGCTTTCGGCTGCTGCTCCGTGTGGCACCTGCAGACCTTCCGTCACACGCGTCGCTTGCGTGTTCATTAGTCAGTCCCAGAGAAAGCGAGGCTGTGGATGTGGGACTCTGAGGCTGGTCCACGGCCGGAGCTGTGGTGGTGTGTGCTCGTGCTCCAGCAGGACATTCGGATTTACCTGACAAGCTGCTCTCTGAATCTCCTTCCATTGGCTTCCTGATGCTTGACCGGTCAACATGATGACTAGATGTCTTGGAGTTTTTTGATGTACGAGATATTGTTGTTGTTCCACTCGGTGCCCGGCGGCTGGACTTGACGACTAAACCCAGATCTTTGGAGCTTTCTGAGCAGCCGTTACACTTCCCGGAGGATTCGGAAACTGCGGCGGACGCGCTCCTGATCTCCTGTCGCTCTGGACTCCTACGATCTTCATTCGGCAGTGGTGTCACAGTCATTCGGGGTAGATTGTGGTGTGATTTGTAGGATCCTTTAGAAGCACTGGATACTGAGACCACACTGGAAACGTTATCCTCACTCATATCATTTGAGATTGAATCGTTCTCGGCGTTCTTCTCCATCGGTGAAGGCCTGACGGAGGCACGGGACCTTGAGGAGGATTTTCTGGCATCAGACAAAGTGGATTTCACAGACGCTGGGGAGGCAGCAGAGCGGGCACTGGCTGGTCTCTCAGAGGAGTGACGTTCCTCAGCAGGTTCTGGACAGGTTGACAGGGGGCTGGACGCTCTTTCTTTACTCGACTCTGTCAAAACCAGAGCTGGTGCGTTTTGTCTCTTGGCAGAGTTTGTGGGCGTGGCACTTCTGGCTTGTTCCGCGACTGAGGTGGGGAAAATCTTCGAGGAGCTGGAACCGTCTCCGTCCGTCGCTGCCCCGTGCCGCGCTCTAGACTCGCTGTGACAGGTGTGGGACCTGGAAGAAGAGACACTTTGCGCTCCGTCCGAGGCCTTGAGCACTTTTGACACCTTGACCCTGAGAGAAGGAGCACGGCTGGACGCTTTACTCGGAGGTCTGGGGGACAAGAGCGACTGCGAGGTCTGGCCACGGCAGGACTGATGCTTGGATTGTTCATCACTGTGAGACCACCCGGAAGCTCTCGAGACACTCGGGGGCAGATCATCGTATTCATCATCATCATCATCATCATCTTCTTCTTTGAAAGCCTCGAGCAGCCTGGAGGACGCGCTGACGGCTGACACGGGCGAATCTCTCAGTCGAGCAGGACTCTCCCCAGACGCTTTGCTCTTCGACACGACGGCAGGAGAGGAAGCGTCACTGCGGCTGCAGCATCCACTCGTCGCGCAGTACTGGACTTTGGTGCCTCCTTCCTCCGTGGTCTCCACAAAGGACGAGGTCTTTTCCACCACGCGCTCGCCGTATTCCTCGCTGGAGCGGGAGACGGTGTGAAGACTCTCCACTGATGACCTCTTCACCGTGACTTTGCGGGAGGACGCGTCGGAGCTGGCGGAGCCGCTGGTGTGGCGCTGACCGTGCACGGGGTTTTTCCAGATGTCGTACTCGTGGCAGTGGTTGCAGCAGTTTTGACACAGCGAGTCGTCGAGATGCTTCTGATGCAGCTCCTCGGCCTCAGATGCGGAAACAAAGTCCGGAGACTCGGCCTTGGCCTGCAGATAATCTCCCTGCTTGGTGGAGGACTTCTTGATCTCGGTCGACCACTGGAGCGTCTGGTCTTTCTTCAGGCGGAAGCGCACCTTCATCTCCACAGAGAGGCTGCCGTCTCGGTTGACCAGGACTCGCTTCTCGATGTCGTCGCTCACTGCCACTTCCTTCACATAAGGACACGCGCTGACTGACTGTCCGGGGGTCAGGCAAAATCCGTTGGGGTAGGACTTTTCAGAAGAAAGGGAGAACCTTGTGGATCTGTTACTGGAGTCTGATCGCGGGTGGATGATGCTTTTCTTCGTCTCCAGACCAAAGTTAACTGTAAAAGCAAGAAGAGAATTACTAAACTCATCGACATCCAAACGAAACCCCAACTACTGAAACCCACCCACTGACTAACCCTGACTGATCCTACCAAAACTGATCAATGATCTGATCTTCGTCTGGAACTTCTGCCAATATATCAAGCCGTCACCGTCGCCCTCTACCCGCAGACCCCCGCATCAGCCGCTGGCACAGCACCCACCGTTTTTTTTGCCCTCGTGGACGTCACTGCAGATGCTGGAGCGCGACCTGGAGCTCATTCCCGGGAGCTTTTCGTCCGAGAGCTTCTTGAAGTTCTCCATGAGCGGCGGGCGGAAGGATTCCCGACCCACACAGACCAGCACGCCGGAACACTGCCTCAGGCTCTCAACGCTGTCCACCTGAGCGAATACACACGCAGAAGACATCTCAACACGCCTGTTCATCTCTGTAATCTCTGCACACACACACACACACTCCCTGGACACCTGACCCGTCGCAGGACACACACACTCACATCTACTGGACGTTTAGACTCTCCAATTCTCCTGCAAGTTTTTTTTTTTTTTTTTTAAGCACTGTATTTATCCCCGTGGGGCAATTATCAGGACCACGATCTACCACAAGAGCAGTGATCAGTGGGGCATGTGGGTTAGTGTCTTGCCCAAGGAAAGTTAGTGTCTTGCCCAAGTTTCTGGACTCGCGTGAATGGAAAGCATTTTAGGACCAAATGTTTCGACCGCTTAATCCAGCAGACTATCAGTTGTAGGCGTGTAAAGGCAGAGGAGGCTGCTGACCCGGTGTCCCTGCGGCGTGTAGAGTCTCCTGACGCGGCACTGCAGCAGCTGCGAGACGTCCTGCAGGAAGAGGCGGAGACTGCTGGCGCTCCGGCGGCTCAGCACCACCGCCCGCCGCACGCTGGGGTCGCTGTTCTTCACCAGCAGGACGCGCTTGGGCTGGCGGGACGGGGGTGCGGGCGTGGCCTCGGCGGGTCCGGACGGCCTCTTCCCCGCCCCCCGCGGCCGATCCCAGCACAGGTAACAGCCCCCGTCCTCCAGCTGCTCCAGGCCCGTGATGCTGCGCCTGCCCGTGGGCGTGGTGAGGGTGCGGACCCCGAAGGGCAGCGGGACCTTCTGTGACAGGTCGTCCAGCAGCGCGTCGAAGCATCTGAAGCTGCGCCCGTGCACCGCCATCCTGACGCCCCTGAAGCGAGGGTCTCCGCTCCGGAACACCGTGATCCGCTTGACCGGAGGAGACGCGCTCAACCAGCCCACAGACGCCTCAGTCCCGGCCTGAACCTCCACATCAGACACACACCCAGCCCGTGAGCCCAGCATCACACTGACAGAGAAAACACACACACACACACACACTCACACAGTTAGTGTAACCAGAATGCTAAAGGACATACACGATAGATAATGACACTCTCACACACTCAATAACACACACACTCAATGAGAGAGAGAGAGAGAGACAGAGAGAGAGNATTGTATTAAGCAACTATACTGTTGTGTAGAATAAAAACTACTTTTTACTTTAAAAACTAAATGATTGTTACTGTTATAAACCAGTAAACATCCATAATGCACGCTTGAGTGTGTGTGTGTGTGTGTGCGTACGCCTCAAGAAAAACAGCATTGACCAGCGCGTGTTAAAGTGCAGACGTTTATTAATAAGCTGGAATAAATACACACTATTAGTCATTTCATGTAAGAGATTACTGTAAACGGACGAGTAGATTACAATTAGAGATTATGCATTTCACCTCCTTTTATCTGTGAACAACAGATTCTCTTCAACCGTTAAAACGATCACTCGTCTTTGGACGCACAAGATAAATAGTCACGAGCAGCGACGGATTAATGGCATAATATGAGTAAATCTCCACATCCGCCCATCATCCGTAGTGCTCAGGGGGCGTGGCCTCCAACAAAGCCAATCACAGGCACTCATTTTCTCTTCAAGCGATCCAGCCACTCCATAATCCGCTCGTCCAGTGGAGGGCTCGTGTGGGCGGGGTCCCGGTGAGTGGGCGTGGCCAGCCGAGCGAGACTCCCCAGCTGGTCCGACGGCTCGTCCAGTGGAGGGCTCTGGTGGGCGGGGCCTCGGTGAGTGGGCGTGGCCAGCCGAGCGAGACTCCCCGGCTGGTCCGGCGGCTCATCATCGTCGGGTGGCACCAGGTAGGTGACCTCGGCCGGGCAGGTGGCGAGGGCGGAGTCAGGCGTGGGCGTGGCCGGCGCGTGCACCTTCAGGTGGCGCTGCAGGTTGTTGGAGCGGTGGAAGGCCTTGCCGCACTGGCCGCACACGTGCGCCTTCACGCCGCCGTGCGTCTTCTGGTGCTCGCGGAAGTTGCTGAGCGTCTTGATGCTCTTGCCGCAGTCGCCGCAGACGTACGAGTCGTCCGTGTGGATCTTCACGTGCTTCTTCAGGTAGGCGGCGTAGAAGAAGCTCCGCCCACACTGGGGGCAGGGGAAGCGGCGCTCGCCCGTGTGCTGCAGCAGGTGGCTCCTCAGCTGCGCCGCCTGGCCGAAGCGCCGCGGGCAGTGCGGGCAGCCGTGCTCCTTCTGGCCCGCGTGCACCCGCATGTGGCTGCGCAGGTTCCAGCCGCAGTCGAAGCTCTCGCCGCACTGGGCGCACTGGTGCGGCCGGTCCCCGTGCTGCCCGCGCAGGTGCTTCAGCAGGCAGCGCTGGCGCAGGAAGCTCCGCCCACACTGGGGGCAGACGTGCGGCTTCTCGCCCGAGTGCGTCTGCAGGTGGTAGTTGAGGTTGCGCTTCTGCCGGAAGCTCTTGCCGCACTGGGAGCACTGGTGCGGCCTGTCGGCCGAGTGCATGCGCTGGTGGCTCTTCAGGTTCTCGCGCTGGCGGAAGCTCCGCCCACACTGCGGGCACTGGTGCGGCTTCTCGCCCGTGTGCACCAGCTGGTGGGTGCGGAGGTTGCGGCGCAGACGGAAGCTCCGGCCGCACTGGGGGCACTGGTGGGGCTTCTCGCCGCTGTGGATCTGCAGGTGCAGGGTGAAGCTGCCCTTCTGCGTGAAGCCCAGGCCGCACTGGGGGCAGCGGAAGGGCTTGAGGCCGGTGTGCACCAGCTGGTGGCGCTGCAGGGCGGCCTTGCGCGTGAAGCCCTTGCCGCAGTGGCCGCAGGGGAAGAGCCACTGGCCCGTGTGCAGCTTGCTGTGGTTGCTCAGGTTGGTCTTGCTGGTGAAGCTCTTGCCGCAGGCCTGGCAGCTGAAGGGCTTCTCGCCCGTGTGCGTGCGGCGGTGGCTGGTCAGGTTGCCCTTCTGGCGGAAGCTCTTGCCGCAGGTGTCGCAGCTGAAGGGCTTCTCGCCCGTGTGGATCTGCGTGTGGTTGAGGAGGCTGCGCTTGGAGCAGAAGGTGCGCTGGCACTGGAGGCAGCGCAGGGGGTCTCGCTCGCTCTCCTCGCTGCTCTCGGGCTGCTTCTTCTTCTCCTCCTCCTCATCATCGCGCTCGGGCGAGTCCGGCTTCACGCAGACGCGGAGCTCGCCGTAGAGATCGGGCTTCTCCTCCGGCTCCTGCTTCACCTCGATCAGGTCTGGAGCCTCGTGGAGGGGACTCGAG
Organism: Paedocypris carbunculus; assembly: GCA_028128575.1. NCBI lineage: Eukaryota > Metazoa > Chordata > Actinopteri > Cypriniformes > Paedocypris > Paedocypris carbunculus. The sequence goes on along the minus strand of SOMO01000046.1, from coordinate 268,876 downwards.
GGATGGGTCTGCTCCAGAGAGAGAGAGAGAGAGAGAGAGAGACAGAGAGAAAGAGAGAGAGAAAGAGAGAGAGTGAGAGAGACAGAGAGAGTGAGAAAGAGAGAGTGAGAGAGACAGAAAGAGAGAGACAGAGAGAGAGAGACAGAGAGAGTGAGAAAGAGAGGACCAGTAAGTTCGTGTAATGCTTCGTCTACTCTTTTCTCCCTCCTCCATTGTGAGCCTTCACTTGTTCACTGCTGTAAATCCTCCTCCGTCTGTCTTCCTGTCACACTCCTCCTCTCATCCCTCTGCTCCTGACTCAGTGTCACACACGGCCTGATGAATCCTGGGTATTTTCTCCTCTGTGGGCAGAACGTATGCGGCGTCCCACCTGACCTCAGCATCCATTGATGATTGTGCTACCGTTTCGACTTTCAGCGAAACAACTCGTTTTTTTTGATAGAGCACTAACACACGACTAAAGGAGGAATCGAAGGTGAGAAGATCGAAAAACAAATTCTGCGCCAAAGTAAAAGTCCTTTCCGTAAGTAAAAAATTATAATTTACTTGAGTAATTCTTTTTTTCGCCTACTTTTTACTCCAACTCCTACGNAGAGAGTGAGACAGAGAGAGGGAGACACAGAGAGTGAGACAGAGGAGTTTGGGCCTTTGAGAGAGAGACAGAGAGAAAGAGAAAGAGATAGATAGACAGAGTGAGAGAGAGACAAAGAGAGAGACAGAGAAAGAGCAAAGAGGGAGAGAGACAGAGACAGACAGAGTAAGACAGAGACAGACACACAGAGAGTGAGACAGAGGAGTTTGGGCCTCTCCCGGAGTTTGTAAACTTGCTGATTGGCTGGGTGTTCCAGGCGCGACGCTAACAGCCGTACGCTTTCATTCCGCCGCCTGTAAATCACAGGTTACGTTCCGTACGCCGCGCCGCCGCCGCCTCCAATAATCCCGCAAATGAAATCGATTCGCGCTCTCCCCTCACCACTTCACATCGCAGCTGGGCGTCCCATATGTGTCCGTAATGAGGAACGACAAAGTCAATCCCTCTGCCGCCGCAGCCGGGCCGCGCCTCCACATCCAATCCCGCCGTAATTACCCACGATGCAAAGCCCTCGTTCACCTCCTGCACCGCTCCTTCCCCCCATCAATATCGACGCGCGGATTTAATGCCCTTCATTTTATGCTCCTCTTGTTTTCCAGGGAGCGAGGGATGAAAACACCATCAGCCGCTTTGTGCTGAAGTCTCAACACGCCGTTTACCAGCCAAACACCAGAGGAATCACACGGGCGCGTGTGTGTGTGTGTGTGTGTGTGTGTGTGTGTGTGAGGNGAACAGTTGTTAGGTCCCTGATAACAGGAGCCTTGAAACTTTCTGCGCCGGAAGCTTTTCCAAGACACTCGTTTGTTTCCAGTCTGGTCCCATTATGTCGGATAGTCTTCGCCTGTTTTTCCATATAGACAAAAAGAACAAAACATGACTCATTTACAAACGTTGCACCCTGTTTTATACACTTCTAGGTAACAAAGTACTTTTTGGTTATTTTACTATTTAATGGGTGAGTGAGTGAGTGAGTGAGCGAGTAAGTGAGTGAGTGAGAGAGAGAGCGAGTGAGTGAGTGAGCGAGTGAGTGAGAGAGAGAGCGAGTGAGTGAGTGAGAGAGAGAGTGAGTGAGTGAGTGAGAGAGTGAGTGAGTGAGTAAGCGGGTGGGTCAGTGGCTGAGTGAGGCGTGCAAAAACTTCCGATCTTGTTTTACAGTCAATTTATATTTTTCACCTGTTTATGGTATCCAGATTGTTTGTGTCGTGAGCGCTTCACCTGTGTCTCCACACACACAATGTCGCCAGTGTCACTCTTTTCTTCCTAGGATGTTAAATAAATACATTCAGAACACATACACTTTGAGTGTGACTTTTAGGTAGACTTTTGAATTTTTCTTCTAAAAGCTTTTGAAAATAACTCTAGTTCTTGTCCTGGTTCAAATAGAATGTTTTACCATTAAAAAAAAAAATGTGTGTGTGTGTGTGTGTGTGTGTGTGTGTTCACTTCACTGCATGATTCTAAAACAGCACGAGTGCATTAATAACTCTGCATTTCACTCGACCTACCAGATCCAAAGGGATGTCGGGGTTCTCTGTGATCTTTAGAGTTTTCTGTAATTTAAAGATTCAAATAGTTTATTTGTTACTCTTCAATTATGATTGATTGCTAACTAGCTTGCGTTGCAGACTGGGGAGAGGAAGACTCTCCTTTGTAGTGCTGACACAAAGTCCTTTTCTTCTTTGATCTTTTCTTTTCCACTGCTCCGTCTCCACACGATGGCGCCATTACACATTTTCAATAAACACGTCAACAAATAGCAACTATAATTGAATCTAAAATAAATAATCAACTACCTTTTTCTGTATCGGTTGTGAGTCTTGGAATTCACGGAGGATGGCATTTATCATTGGCTGGTATTCCAGCACAAAGTCATGGAGTCGGGTCAGTCGTCTCCTTCGGAAGCTGATATGTTTGAGGTCCCACTGACTCTTCTCCATGACACCTCGAGTTCTGTTGTCTTGTGTGAAATTCTATTATAACGGGGAAAAAAACAGGAGAAATTACATAATGACACGAGAATTTTAATTCTGTAGACTGTCTACAAAAATCTCAATTACGTGGATGCCAGACACAGTGACGGCATAAACGTTCTTCTTCTCACTGCAGATTTTTTCATTTGTGATACGCAAAAATAAACATAAGCTGCAGCTGCTAAATGTTCATAGCTACAAGTACAAGCGCAAGACGTAAATTCCAACCCAAACGGACCTGTTTTTGAGACCGTGAAGCTTTTTGCTAGTTTTTGCTGAAGTAACTATAAGCTCTTCCTGTGCCATGGCGGCCAATATCACCTTCTGAGCTATAACAACAACAACAACAATAAGACATTAGCTTGTGTATTTCCTCCACAAACAATTCTGCACACAAAATGACCAAAAATACCCACCCAGCATCATAGCAGACCACAGTGTGGCATGTGGCAGGAAGTATTTCACTAAATGTGAAATAAAGAAAGGGGCGTGGTCAGTGTTCGTCTCTCCGTGTGTATCGAGTGTGTAGCCTGTTCCATCAACATTTTACAATGGCCCTCCATGTTACACTCTGTCCGCCCTGCTCCACCCCTTGTCAGGTCTCTCGTTTGTCGCGCACACCTGTCTCTTGTTATTTGTCAATCACCTGCCCTATTTAGTTCTCCTCGGTGCGTCTCCCTTTGTCTGTTGTCGTCACCACTTCCTAGTGTGAACTCCCAGATCCTCCGTGACCTACCTGCATCCTCGTGATCCTGTAGTTTCCTCGTTTCCAAGTTCTCCAAGACTGTTCCATGTCAGCCTGTGATCTCAAGTCTCCTCGGGTTCCTGAGTCCCATTCCGAGCCTCGTTTCCTCATCTCCTCGCATTGTCTCCTCGTTGTTCCCCTCCTCGTTCCTGGATTGTGTCTGTCTTCAACAAACCCATTTTGTTTCACCGTCACTAATCGTTTGAAGTCTACGTCGCTCACGCTCGTCACCGACAGCGTGAGTTGTGACACTCCAGCGAAGTTTTCCCCATGTCAATCTAGGGGAAAAATGACACGAAACACAAACAAACCAAAAATACAACAATGATTAAAAAGTTGATAGTAATGTTTTACAACCTGAAATAAGATGCAAGCGATAAAAGTGTGGATGTTTCTTCATTTAAAATCCCTCTTTACCAAATGGTAGTAATGACTATTAATCAGTAGTAATCAGCAGGTTGCTGAGGTGTCTTTTTTCCAATTACTGTAGCGTATTTTTTATACATCGAATATAAATAGAAATTACTCATTTAAAAATGTATAATAGGAGAAAGTTATAGATTTTCCTTTATGTGCAAAAATTATATACAGAAATGTGTGTTAAACCAAAATATCAAAATATTCAGAATCATGTACCTTTTTTGGTGATGATTCTGACTGTACAAATGGGCTCGAGTTCGAGTCTTCAATATCCTTACAACTGGTGAAAAAATTGTGAAATGTATTGCCAATACAAAATTTGAGAAGCATTAAAACCAAACATCAACACACGTTAACATTTCAATAAGAAACTAAGCAACACCGACACAATGTACAGTATTGTGGCGATCCGCTGCTGGGAGGGGCTGTGCTGGAGCAGAGCCCCAGAGGTGTGAACACCCAGCAGGGGGGGTGGAGTCACAGCAGGGGGGTTAGGCAGGGATTTCCCACAAATCCTTGCAGTTTCTATTTTATTTGTGTATTTAGTTTTATTTTGAGCGTTTAAACGTGTTTTTTTTTGTCTATCTTTTTATATAAGTGTGATGTGTGTAATGAGGTGCAGGGTTCCTACGGGTGCTTGAAATCCTTGAAAATGCTTGAATTTCAATACTGTGTTTTCAAGGCCTTGAAAGTGCTTGAATTTTGAACAAAGTGCTTGAAAATGCTTGAAATTTTAATTGTGTAGAAACATGCATTTTTACCAGCCAAAAAGCACAGCGAAAAAAAGTGTAACTGCGATGACGTGCGTTAAAAATAAACATCGCTATTAAGAATTTAAAATGAATCGCTTGCGTTAACGCGCTAATTTTGACAGCCCTGCTTTAAATATACGTTTTATCACAACTGTATGTCGCTGGAAAAACTTGAACATGGACCTTGAAAGTGCTTGAAAAGTGCTTGAATTTTAACTTTCAGAAAGTGTAGGAACCCTGGAGGTGGTCATGTTTGTCTATTTTTATAACTGTTTGTTGTGTAATGTCAAACTTACCATTGGTGAAGTGTGTAGCCAGCCTAGTGGCCTGGCTACTTGTCCTGTTATTCTGTAGGTAGAGTGGTAGTGTTGTGTGTATTGGAGAAAACGCTCTAATAAAGACCACCTCCTCAACTAAGCTGTCTCTGTGTGTGATGTCAGCAGATACTCGGCGTCGTGCGGTGTATGGGGCACGAGTATCTTGAAGGCATCAGCGCTCTTCGGGAACGCCAACGCCAACCCACGAAATCGCTACAGTATGTAAAAAATGTTTTTTTTTTTTTTTATTACATTTTGATGATGAAACAGTATCTCCATGTCTTAAGTCGCGTCCGGGATTGTAGAAACCGCTGAGAACCTTCTGGCTCCACCTTATTATTTTTATAAGAAGTTAGTTTTTTAAACATCGTTAAACGTACAACTGAAATACACTGCTCACCGTTCCCATGTCAGATGGTACTTTATTTTTGGGATAGCGAAGCTCCGGTGCTGGTTATCCCCTACTAAATGTAGTAAACAAAAATTGAACAACAAAACTGGATCTTCAGTAATCATTACACTGAATAAAATGTGTTGTTAATAAACTTCTCCGCCTAGTACACATCTAAATATATGTACATGTACTTTGAGTGTGTGTGTGCTTGTGTGCACTCTTTCTGTGTGTATGTACATCCAATTACAGCAATACCACAACAACTAAAGATTTTCAGTCTACGTTTTTAATATCTTACCTTCGCAAAAGGGCCAAAGACAATTTCTATTTTGCGTCTGTTCAACTGTGTATTGGGCGCATTTCAAGTGGCTGCAGACGTATTTTTCACGCGTTCCTCACCTTNCACCCCCACTGTAGAGTGCCTGGGCCACCATTTTAAATTTGTAGCCCCTCCTATTGACACACCCACTTCCGGCCGACAGGTATTCTACTCATTTACCAATACATCACCGTCTCTCACAGACAACTGGACAATAACACTCCATATTTTCTACATTTTGTGTGAGTGCAAAAAGTCCAGGTTTATGTGCATTATGTTCTTATGTGTGCATATATGAGGGAATGTGCCCCATAGTTCGTTAGGGAGCGTCTCCCTGACACACACCCTTAACTTAAAAAGAAAAACAAACACAATTTCATAACATCTGTTCAACTGTGTATTGGGCGCATTCAAGTGGCTGCAGACGTCTCCTCACAAACCAGTGCTGTTCCACTAGCGCAAATCATTTCCACTGGATCCAGATTTACAACATTTTTTTACGCTCACCAGGATTTTGACCATTTTTTTCGGAAACTGGTCGGTGCTGCAGATGTAAAAATAAAAAAGAAATATTAAGCAAGATTTTCATAATTAATGTTGCGTTGTGTGTGTGTGTGTGTGTGAGTGTGTGTGGTTGTGGGCAGAAATTTTCAACTGTCATTTATGTTTCATGCGTTCCTCACTTTTCCAAAGATGGAGAAGGAAAATGTCCTGAAATTTAGACACAAATACTTAAAAATAAATTTAATTTCTAAACCAAATTCATGAAACACGAATAAACATTTGCCTGTGCATTAAATTGCATCAAGTGCCACAACCTGAACAAATCATGTGTAAAATTAGCAGAAACATGTGCTGCACAATAATGTTTGCTTGGTGGTAGTTTGTCAACAGTTAAAAGACTAATACAGATCAATAGAGAAAAACACTTTGTTGTTTTAAAACG
>SOMO01000046.1:231287-248288 GCA_028128575.1 Paedocypris carbunculus | reverse complement strand
ATTTTAACTTTTAAAAATGATATAAAAAAGATGGAGACTAAGAAAGTAGGGAAACTACATGCCTTTTCCGCTTCTTGTTTTGAAGCGGCTTGTACATAAACACTTCCAAGTGTTTACTTTGTTTTTCTGTAATCAATTAACTTTAATGCCATTTTTGTTTGTTTGTTTGTTTTATTTTGCAGTTAATCACCTGGCTTGTACTAGTTATTGATTACAATTCAGTTAAAATATGTAAATATTTCTCTTATATTTTGCTTTGAATATTTAATTATAAGAAATTAAATGCTCTTTTCACATTTGAAACTGGAAAAGAAAATAAAGAACGTCGCAATGAACAAAAAGATGCCGCTTTTGTTGGTTCTCATGGTTTTCTTGTGCAGGGATTGGATTATTGTTTTGTTCAGCATTAGTTAAATATGAAAATGTAAATATGTTTATTTATGATGTTCGCTGCTTTTCAAGTTGATCTCCAAAGTTTGCACTTTGTTTTATGTTATGTAAGTTTGTATATATCTTTAGATTAGCCACATCACTTAAAAGGTCTGATAAAAGACCTTTACATTACCTGGCTTTGCATTTACTTTATTAGTTTATCTCTACTGATACATGAGTTTTGAAGCCTTTCTTTTGATTGGCGGAGCTTTTTCCTGGCATCACAAAAGGTCAAAGATCATGTCTCTTAAGTCACTTTTACCTTTCTCTACTCGTGACTGTGCTTCTGCTCTCAGCATGTTCTGCAGGACCCTGTGTGTCCTCTGGTGTCTCCTGGTCCTTCTGACCATCACTTATGGATCAAGTAAGTACTTTCATCTTTTTTTTTTTTTTAATCTAATATAAAGTTCATCCAAAGTTTTTATTTGGATGATGTTCTGCTTTCTTGCTTTTTAGCATATGCTTAACACATTTCTCTTTTTTTTATTTTCTTTTAACTGTTTTGAAATACTTTGGATGTTTAATGATTCATGAGTAAATGCCTTTCCCTGGTGTTTTAAGGATTATTTTTGTGAAAATACATTGCTTTTTAAGCTGCTTTTCACTCAGACTGTCCCTAAGCAGTTGAACAGAATTAGGACAACGTTGATCAAGTTAGAAATTATTCATATTGAGAATGCCACAAACATCACAACAAAACATCTGGGTGAGGATAATTTAATACCACTCACACACATACACACCTCTAAATGCGTATAAGTTGCATTTAAATACGCATACTACATACACAAACACATCAAAATATTAGAGATCTATCACTCATTTAGAATGTAAAGAAAGAAAAGTATCGAAAATGTGCTCTGCATTTTATCATCCAGTGAAGTGAACACACACAATCCCGTAGCAGTGGGCAGCTATAAGTGGCATTATTGGTACTATATAAGTCCAATTCCTGACTACTGGTCCACCACTGCCCCCAGTACCGTCTTAACATAGAAGTTATTTGAATTTTCCAAGATTTTAGAAAAACTGGCGTTTTCCAAAATCCAATTAAAGCAGATGTTCTTGTAGGTTCAAGATGTTAAGAGACAGATGTTGTCGATAATGATCCGAGAATTTACTGAAACTGAAGGTCCTGATGCTGTAACAAAGTGTGAAGAAGACTGGTTGTCCAGACAGTGTTCGACAGAGATTTGAGGATCACAGATGTTTCTGTTGGTGTTACAAGATTTTAGAAAAACTGATGTTTTTGAGGATGTTCTTAGATGTCCTTGATGTTCAAGATTTTGTTCAAGACTGATTATCCAGATGTTCCTAGACGTGAAGCTCACGGATGTTCTCAATGCTCCTCACAGTTCTTGCCTGATGTGAGGATTGCTGATGTTTCAGACGATGTTCTTAGATTTTGGGATGGCAGTGATACTCCCCAATTTGGACAGACAGATGTTTTCAATGATGTTACCAGTTGTGGAGATGACAGGTGTTTCCATGTCTCTTCCCAGATGTGGGTACTACAAATGTTTCCCATTATGATGACATGTTCCTAATGATATTCCCTGATGTTAGAATAGCCAATGATAATCCAGATGACAGATGTTTCCAGAAATGATGAGGACATGTTCTTAATGATGTTTCCAGATGTGAGGATGATAGGCGCATCCAAAGCTCTTCCCTGATGTGGAGATGACAGGTGTTTCTGAGTATGACATGTTTCTCATGGTATTCCCAGATGTGAGAATGGCCAATGTTACAAGAATATTCCAGAGGTTACGATGACAGATGTTCCCAAAAAAGAGGAGGACATGTTCATCATTCTTAATGATGTTCCCACATTTGGGGTTGACTGATGCTTTCAGTGATGTCCACAGATGTGGGGATGATGGGTGCATTCAAAGCTCTTAACAGATGTAGATATGACAGGTGTTTCCAAAGTCTTTCCCAGATTTGGAAATGGCAGGTGTTACAGATGATATGAGTATGACATGTTCCTCGTGATATTCCCATGTGTGAGATTGGCCAATGTTACAATAATATTCCAGATGTCAGAATGGCAGATGTTCATAAAACTGGTGACGCATTCCTGAGAATTCCACATGTGAGAATGGCAGATATTACAAAGATGTCCCAGATGTGAGACTGACAGATGTTACCAAATGAGGATGCCAAATTTAAAATGACATGGTCTCAGTGATGTATCAACATGTGAGAATAACTTGTTCCTGATGTTGTGTTCCTATTTCGGCGTGTGGCTAGTAAGCAAGGTCCACAGTCAGCCTGATTCACCACATCTCCATCTTAAGCAGGTTGGAGTTTGTGCTGCTTGTATAATTCATAGCTGCAGCGGAAAGTGCCTACAAAGTGAAGGAAAAACATTCAAGCACTCCAGATCAAAGTCTCTTCCAGCACTTTCTGAAGATCTCCTCTTCATTTCCTCCATTCTGTCTTCAGAGAGCCGCCTTTGATTTCTTCGCCTTTATCCAAGCGAACCATCTGAAGAAGCAGCTTTTTGACCATTTATTGCTCTGCAGAATGTATAATTGGGGTATTAACAAGATCTTGCATATGAAAGCGGTTTTTGTTCCTGCTTGTGAGGACAAACGTCAGGAGTTGAACTTGTGTTAAGTGCGGCGGGTTATGTAAGAATGATGTGCTGAAAGATATGCTCGAGAACCAGTTGGCTTGTTTTTTAACGAGCCTCCGTGTGTTGTAGTTGAAGAGGAGAACCCAGATTTCTGGAGAGGTTTGGCTCAGAAGACCCTGCGTTCAGCTTTGGACAGGAAGCCCAACTGTAATGTAGCCAAGAACGTGGTGCTTTTCTTGGGAGATGGTGAGCAATGGACGTTTTCCTTGGATTTCATGGCTAAAACAAATGGCTTGTTTGATGGAAATTCTGAAGGAACTTTGTGTTTGATCAGGTATGGGTGTCACCACAATCACGGCGGCCAGGATTCTAAAAGGCCAGATGGAGAACCAGACCGGAGAGGAAGCCATCTTGAACATGGAGACCTTTCCACACGTGGGACTAGCCAAGGTAACTCGCACCACCACACACTCTCTGCATCTGTCAACATCTGTATTGCTTTGCAGGTGTATTCGGTGGATTTCCAGATCCCTGACAGCGCTGCCACGGCCACAGCTTACCTGTGCGGTGTGAAGACCAACCTCAACACTGTAGGTTTGAGCGCTGCTGGTCGCAATGGCGTCTGTCGCTCGCAGAGGGGCAACGAGGTCACGTCCATCCTCAAATGGGCTAAGGATGAAGGTAGAGACGCCCTGACCTTTCCTTCACCCTTTTTTCTAAGGATATTGGTTTTGTCCTTCAGATCCAAAGGTCTGAATGGTAAAGGTCGACTCGATTCCATGATTAACAAACCCTTCGACACGCTGTAGCTAATCTGAATCAGTCGGCCCTTTATCTTCTAGATATACAGGCACAACCACACTTTTAGTTTAGCAATGTGAGAATACAACATTGAATGTTGATGACAACTCCAGAAGTAGTTGTAGAGTTGAAGCCGATTTACTGTACAGTCATAATCATTCCAAGACTGGAAAAATAGAATAATGCTGAGTACCATTCATTTACAATACAATTTCATCAATTATATAGCAAAATAAAATAAATACTTAATCACTCGTTGGAAATAAATACGCAAAAGATATAGATAATAAAAGTCTTAAAATGCAGATACCCCCATTACGCGAAAATAAGAACCTTTTTTCCAATTTTAGACACTCAACAACTTATATGCGCATATTTCAAAATATGCACGTATATGTATATAAGCTCCCATTTTTCCATATTTCAAGTCAAAAGCAATTACAAATAATTTGATATATGACGTCTTTATGCAGCGGTGTGCTTCTGCATTGTACNATATTAATAGAATTTTTATTTTGTGCCTTAAAAATCAGGGGAGTACTTATATCTGCGTAAATGAGGTATGTAAAATTATTATTTTACAATTATTAATATTTTCTTGCTAAATTAAACCAACACAGTCAAAATGGTAAGTGACTCAAAGGCAAAAATGAAATATATTCACACTGCAGCATTTACACAGCCATAAATAGACATGAATAAATTAAGGAAAGCTGAACAAGTGTGCTTTAATAAGCCAATGAAGAACATAAGACTCACAGCAAAGGAAAGCAGTGACCAAGGCAAACTAGAAATGGACTACAAGAAATTATGGGAAACCAAGTTTATGATGGCTATTAGTAAAATACTCGACCAGCAATGTGCTATGTTTCATGTAAATGTGTGTTTTTCTGAAGGGAAGTCTGTGGGCATTGTGACCACCACACGTGTTCAGCACGCCACACCTGCTGCCGCATATGCCCACAGTGCCAGCCGGACGTGGTACAGTGACGCGGACCTCCCGGCTTCTGCCATCACAGAGGGCTGCAGGGACATTGCCTCTCAGCTCCTCACAAACACAGACATAGATGTGAGTCTCTTCACAAGAGTGAAATCACGTCTGGTGTTTTTTCACTTTGCTCTCCATCTAAAATAAGCTTGACAGATCTCAACTTGAAACTCAGCAGTTGGTGGTTTATGTGTCGTAGGTGATCATCGGCGGAGGCCGTAAATACATGACTCCCAAAGGATTCCCAGATCCGGAGTATCCTAAAGATTTCAGCGCGCGGGGAAAGAGAAAAGACAAGCGAAATCTTGTCGACGAGTGGCTGAAGATGAAGGAGGGCAAGGTGAGAAGAATAACAGCAACGGTTGTGGGTATGATGGCCAAGAAAAGTAAGATAATAAAGCAATGCTGAGTCAGGTCGCTAGATACGTGTGGAACAAGAGGGACTTTGATGCCGTGGACCCTGAGAAGACTGATTATCTCATGGGTGAGCGAACACATGAACACTTCAATCATCTCATGATGTCACAACAGTGGGATTTCAGAAACTCAGATCCAAACGTATCTGTAGGTCTGTTTGAGCCTGGAGACCTGAGGTTTGATGTGGAGAGAGACGGCACCATGGACCCCTCCATCTCTGAGATGACAGAGAAAGCCATTCAGATCCTGAGGAAAAATCCCAAAGGCTTCTTCCTGCTGGTTGAAGGTAAATATCGTATTTAAGCGAACATAAGCACCCCTTTTTTCAAAGTTTGACGCTTAAAAAAAGGTGACAGAGGTGTAAAGAGTACCAGACAGCCATACTTGAGTAAAAGTACAGATACTTATTGTAAAAACTACTCAATTACAAGTAACAAGTCACCAATTTTAAAAAGATATGAGTAGCAAAGTAGCCAAGTATCCAATTTTAAAAGAACTTAAGTATTTTACTCGCATTGAATTTAGGCAACGAAATAAACACACCAAGAAATGTGAAACTATTCATGAGATTTTGTCAAATTAACACCTCATTGTTTTCAAAATGGTAAACAGAACAAAGTAGTAGATAAATAGAACAATGTGTCTATTCAAATGTAGTGGAGTAAAGAGTACAGATATTCAATCACAAATGTAGTGGAGTTGAGAGGTTGCTTTAATTTTTGATACTCAGTACAATGTAGCCAAAAACATACTCAAGTACAGTAACAAAGTCCATTTACTCAAGTACTTTACTCCCCTGGTAGACGTGCTTACAGTATAAGCTTTTATTGGGCTCAATAACAGAAATAAAAAAGTTATACACGCCGAATAAGAATTAGACACGCCGCAGCACTGAACAGGGAGACTGGAAGAAGTAAGATTAAACTAAGTACAATCATTTATATTACAACAAACAGAGACTACAAACCACATCTGGGTAGCTTAGCAAAAACGGCTACAAACTGGTCCAATGTGTTATCGCAGAAAGAGTCGAAAATAAAGAACATGGGCAAGGAGTAAAAAAATCCAAGGAACAGACACAATCAAAACGCTCGGTCTGCTAAACAGTAGAGAATAATCCTTTGCTTCGATTCTCTTCTCAGCGTCAGATGAACAGAGAGCTTGACAGGCCTCCTGCAGTTGCTTTGCGCCTGCGCGGACTGGTGCAAAGACTTTTGGGAAATGACATTCTGACCACTAGAATCGACTTTTTGTTATTTATCATTCAAGTAAAACGATATTAAAAGGAAAACGATATCAAAAGTATACCGATATCAAAAGTATACGAGTCACAAGTTTGGTTTGTTAAATAAAGGAACAATTGTATGTTTGGGAGAAAATTTACGTAATTGAACCAGAAATGTAAAAAACAAAAAACTTTTTTTTAATTTTTGAAAATCCAGAGGGGTGCTTATATTCGCGGGGTCCTTATGTTTGCGTAAACACGGTACTTGCTTATTACTCTATCCATCCAATCAGTTAACAAACCAACCCATTTTCCAAATAGTTGTCAATTGATTGGTCTGTTGTAAAAATTGTATTAAATCATGAGTGATGCTGAAACGTTTTTGTAAGTCTTCCACATTTGTTCTGAACATTCATTGAACACCTGGTTTCATTCTCAGGTGGGCGCATAGATCAGGGACACCACGAGAGCCGTGCTTCCATGGCGCTGCATGAGGCGGTTGCCCTTGACGACGCTGTAGCTCGGGCATCGGAGCTGACCAATGACAAAGACACTTTGACTATCGTAACAGCCGATCACTCTCACTCGTTCACCTTCAATGGTTATCCATTCAGAGGAAACAGCATTCTGGGTAAGTAGGATTTATAGGGGAGGGTTCATAGAAGTCCACAAAATGCAACTAATAAGCACAGAAAATTGTAATTGAAAATGTAGTGAGATGAAATTATTCTCTTCTATCATTCTAGAATATTCTAAAAAAAAAAAAAACACCATTTGTGGTTTTGTTTGATTACATTTAATATACCCAGATAATCATACATATTCCTGTAATTGTGTTGAAGTAAACTTAAATTGTTTACTTTTTTCAGATAGTTTATGAAATATCTTTCCTGTACGTTAGTGTGTGTGTGTGTGTGTGTGTGTGTGTGTGTGTGTCACATGTAAATAAATCTGTGCATGTGTTGTATATGTAAATTACAGGTGTAATTTTCGTCTCGATTCTTGCAATTAAACTAAATTAATCTCTAATTGCTGCAAATAGAAATGTTCTGCAATAGCGGAGACATGATTTGCTTTAAAGTGGTACTTGAAACTGAAAAAAACTCATCCTACATTTCACATTGATCAAATAACTTTGGTCGAGGTTTCAATTGCGAAGCTTCTTAAAAATACATTTTCCCTCAAACTACCCTGACGACTTCATAGCTGCAGCCACGTTGGCATGTTTGAAATGTCTGTTCAAAACACGACAATTGCAAGTGTCTTGTGCCGAGAAACAGCCCACCACTAATAAATATGTACGTATATGTATATTTCCTAGGCAAGTCTCCTCTGTTTGGCTTGGACTTTTTGCCCTTCACCACACTGATGTACGGAAACGGACCAGGACACAAAATCGTTAACAACCAGCGTCCAGATATACGTGATGTGGACACCAGTAAGACCCACATATTTATCCTTCCAATCTGCACAGTTATGGCTGTCTAGTAATTGCTTGTGTTTCAGCTGATAAGGATTACGTGCAGCAGTCGGCGGCGCCAGTGGCTTCGGAGACGCATGGAGGAGAAGACGTGGCTCTGTTTGCCCGAGGACCGATGGCGCATCTCTTCCAAGGGGTTTACGAGCAGAATTACATTGCCCACGCCATGGGTTACGCGTCGTGTGTCGGTGCCAACCAGCAGCACTGCACCGCTAAACGACACCTGTCGGAGGAAACCCTCTCCTACCTGGGCAGCTTTGCCCCAGAGACGCACGTCTGCGCCGTCACGCTGATGCTGAGTGTGTGGACCAGTGTCCTGCTCTGAGACCAACAGAAGGAAGACCGAATGGACTGAAACGTTAGAATATTTTTGTAAGATGTGTGTTTTGCTAACAAGTCAATTTTGTATTTTTGTTTTGCTCTGTTTATTAAAACAAATTGTGACAGTATAAAGATTGAATGTTCAGTTTTTTTATAACTTCATTTTTTACCTTCTTCGTCGAATCCGTGTGCTGCTAATTAAAGCAAGGCAGATTTATGTCATCATCACACGTGCATAATTAATGAATAGCAGAGGGTTATTTATAGGGGACCAGCGTCATTATTGAAAGTATTTCACCATCTGCTGCTCTACATCCACCTGAGAGTAATTTGAGTTAAATTGTAGTAAAACATGAATGTTTAGAAGTCCTATGAAAGAACAGAGACTTACTACTTTTTCTTAAACACAAAATCTTATCTATAAACTCCTATGTGATATGCAATTAAATATGTGATTAAAATGTATATAAAATGTATGTTTCACTTTGGTTTTTTGTCTCTTTTATTTCCCCCTCTTTGTCACCTTTTGCACGACTTATCTATCTTTTTTAGACCTCTGACTATCTTTCTTATATTTAAAGATTCAGTAGCAGTCTCAAATTCCAAATGATTAATTTAATTATCAGCCAAACAGAGCAGTTTCTATGATGTCATGAAGTAAAAATATGTCTTGACTGTCATTTGTCAGTGCAGACTGTGACCTTGTCTCATCAACATTATTATTATTATCAGGTAATGTAAATATGTATTATTATTGGCAAAATTATAGTTTATGTAAGTTTGTTACAATAGTAAAGTTATGATATTCCACTTTATTACATATAATACAAATCAGTTGAATGATTAGTATTTTTTTAAGAACCTGAATATGATTGTTGATTTATTGTCACAAAAAAATAAATGACTGCCTACAATCCTGCAATTGTCGGCAATTTACTTTTCCGCTTCTTTTAGTTTCATACGCCTCTCTCCTGTAGGTGGCGCTGCAGCACAGTCCTCCGGGAGAGCATCAAGGGAGGAAATTTGGAAGGGAATGAAGAGGCTGTGATCAAGAAGTAAAGTAAATGAATACGATTTTGCTCTTGACTTCAGATTCTACTGCAGATCAGCCCAAGGGATGTAAATAAAGCATCTATAATGAATCAAGCCAAATCTAACAGTACGTGCGAAACATTTTTCAAAGTTCTACAAGAAATGTATTGTACAGTTTTTTTAATTACTGTACATGTGTTTTTATTCCATATTGTACTGTGTTCTACTCTACAATATCATAAACTGAAAACTGATGCCACAGGTGGAAACTATTTAAAGATTGTAAGAATAATTAAAATCATAAACTGTCTTAAAGCTGTCTTTAAACGGTGTCCCGTTTAGTAAACGCGTTATTACTTATTAATGTGTTCGACCTTACTTTTAAACAGAACAGCTTTGCTCGTTTCGTGGGCGGGACAGAGTTCACGCTGTCCAATAAGAGCTCGTCGCGCGCCCTCGGTCGGTATATAAACTTCGCGTCTGCCCGCGTTCTTCAGTCTGTCACCCTCAGAAAGCGCTTACCGGTGCCGTCACGCCACATGCGCCCCCGGAACGACCCTCGTCACTCGCACCTCGTCACCTGAAGGTGAGCGTGTGTGTGCGTGTGTGTGTGTGTGTGTGTGTTTAAACGTGCACTGTCTGCATTTGTTGGACAACTTTTGACGCTTAGTTGTATAGCATATGCACTCGGCTGTGTGTGTTTCTGCAGCTGCAATTTGTGTCCGTGTGTGTGTGTGTGTGTGTGTGCGTGTGTGTGTGTGTGTGGGGGGGGTGCTGTGAGGGAGAAGTTGCGGACTGTTCTACTCCGGTCCCCTGAGACCTGATGCGTATAGTTCCGACAGAATTGTGTTAGTGAGAGAGAGGGAATGGAGAGAGCGAGTTAGAGTAAAGAAAAATGAGATGGAAGGGACGGGGTCTGGACCGAGATAGAGACACAGAGAGAGAGAGAGAAGGCTGTGATCTTACGGCACTGCGCGCTGTGTTCTCCAGCTGATCATGGGCTGCGTCGCCTCCAGGGCGCCTGTAGGTGAGAATTACACCGCTTAACCGCTAAGCATGAACTGCGCGTGCAGAGTAAAGATCCCTCGACACACACACACACACGCGCACACGCGAGAGAGGGAGAGGGAGAGAGAAAGCTGCATGCGGATCTGCATTGATTATGTGAGTGGAGCTGATCGCGCTGCTTTGCGGTGATAGTTCTGCGCGCAGCTGCAATGTTTTTGCATCAACTCTCTCACTCAATCCAGGTCTAATGAAGACACTTTTGCTCGACTGTTCGTCAGATGGGCTAAAGCAGCCATGCTGCTGCAAATTGTGAACGCGCACCTAGAACGCGCTTTGTTGCTGCATCAGATTTTTTTTAAATAGTGCATATCCTTTGGATGGATTGCTGGCTAGATGGATGGATGGATACTACCTATCAATGAATCTATATCTATCTGAAGGATGTGCACAATTAAAATTAATCAGCTAAATATGATGATTGCCTGATTGATTGATTGATTGATTGATTGATTGATTTGTTTTTTCTCCAAATCCTGATTTATTTAACATAAACAAAAAAAAAAAAAAAAAATTGTATTTATTTTTAAATTGCAGTTTATTAATTTTTAAGCAGTAATGCATACAAATTTTCAGGGGTGTGTGTTTAGAGTATAGAGTGTATAGAGTTTGGCGCTTTATTTTTCAGCTAGCTGATAATTTTGTACATTTATTTATAAATATTTTTTTAAACAAGGAACGCAATTTATTGATGAAAAGAGAAAGCATATGTATTTGTCGAAAAGAATGAATACAGAATGATTACTGTGATTAATCACACTGAAAGTCAAGTCACATCTGTAAAACGCATCGCTGATGTAGCCGTCTTTGTCATTTTCACATAAAGTTTTGTAAGTATGTTTTTCACAGAGCTTGTAAGTTTCAGTTACTTGTACGTTTATGTTAAGATTACTTGTAGTGATGTCGAAGATGACGAAGATTCTTGAATTTCCCATATTCAGACACGGCTGCCAAATATTAAGCTCTCAATTTGGAGGTTTAAGCATTGTAGCCGTTCAAGGCAAGTATCTTTGTCAGGTTGTACTTTGACTTAAAAATAAAACCCTGCAATGACATGAGTCAAAATAAGTGAGCGGGAGACTGCTCACACACTACTCACACACTGCTCACACACTGCTCACACACTTGTAACTTGTGTACTAACTTGTAACAAACATTTATTGTGGCAGTTTTTGTGGCAGTCACATGCAGTGCATATCCTGTATGAGACCTTCACAAAGTGTACAAAAGAAAATTAACTTGAGTAAAATAATATATATAAAAAAGCGCTTGTCTTCAATTGCCGCTCTAATTTTCAATATTTTTCATAAGGTGGTGGTTCATTTAAATAGAAGTTTTACATGTCTCTGGTTTCCTTCCAAAGTCCAAAAACATGTGACAAAACATTTCAGGTGATGTATGGGTTAGAGAATTGACCATAGTTAGATAAAACATGTACACAAAATGATCTGTTTAAAAGCACTTTTTGACTATTTGTAGGGGGACAAAATATTTTGTCCTCCGCTGTATATTGAGTTCATAAACTGTACATGCAACAGGTGTGTGTGCACAAAATCTGCAACGGAAAAACACTAAATCCAACGCCTTTCCACAACGATAGTTCTGAACAATTGACCTCAGATTTATTTTCAGCTTCTGAGTTGTAATTATTAATGACGTATCAGAATACCTTGCCATTGAAAGCTCAAAGCATATGAGCGTTCTTGCTTATTGGCCCTAAAAGAGCTGGTTAACATTTGGCAACCTTGCAAAGGAGGAAACGGATAGTTTAATCAAGATGCCTTTGTTCACTCACACATTCATCTGTGGAGAATTACCAGGTCAGATTTGTCTCTCAGATGAAGTTCTTGTGAATCAACACCTTCACAATCTTCACCTGCCACAACGAGGCGTTTTATTATAAGAACTCAAAAGGACTCGACACTAAAGTGACAAGTCACAAAAATAGATCACAATGAAGTAAATGGTACTGACAACTCAAATATCAATTAATATTGTATTTATCAAGCCTTCAATCATTGCAATCATTTTGCTTTTATTTCCCGAGCTTGTAGATATTTTGTATGTACGTATTGACTTTTCTTATCATATGCTTTTTTTAATGAACTAGAACTAAGTTTTTGACTAAACTGTACTGAGATAATAATAAATAAATATATTTTTAGAATATTATATGTAATTAACATATGAATTCAATATTTTCAAAGTATTGCTTAAAGGAACATTTCAGCTAGGCTAATTAGCACAACAGTAATCACATTGCTCAACACATTGCACTACTTCAACATCTTGCTCATAACATCATGGACCGCCTTTAAAATGATCTGATTGGCTGGAGAATAAAATGAACCATTTTCTAATGGTCCAATCACTTTGGGCCCTTGCAAATGAGCTATGACATAACTATTCACCCACTGTGAGTTGCATAATTCCACAATTTACGACTAAATCCTTGTAGTCAGAAAAAAACTGCTAAACTGTTATCTAAGTCTATAATTTAAGCCTCTCAATCAAGTGATCTTAGATTATATATGAATCCTCTAACTACAATGCAATATCAAATCTTTGGACTTGAACCTTTAAATAATACAAACATAAATATTAAAATATATAGCTACAAGCGTCAATTTTGCGGTTCAAGTCTTCATCCAACTATCATCCAATCAGATAAAATAGTTTTAAGTTATAAAAGTAATTCAGTACCTGTTACACAGCACATTTATTCCTCTTCATTCTAATCATTCTTATGACATCGTTCAAGCTAATCTTAAAGGTTTGTGTGACCAAACATTGGTAGTGATTTAAATCACTGGTTGGATTTTTTAAAAACCAATATTGTGCTTATATGCAAATGAGCAAGACAGATGAAAGAGTCATTACTTAATCTGTAGTGCAAGGATGGTCGCTGTTAAAAAAAAAAGTCACAAACATGAAGGGTGATATAATTGTAACTATAGCAACAAGACTGCATTGGACCAGTGCAGACATGGGCAGGGCTAACAACTAACAGGGCGGAGCCAGCTGCTAAATTTTGCTTTGCTGTTTTGTTTTGTTTTTTGCTAGAGGCAGTAGATTCGCTGCTTATAATGTTTTAATTGAAAACGCAAATTATAGAAATGTTTTATTCTCTTAACAAAATGTACTTAAAATTATGAAGTAATACAGACACAAATTACTGTACTTTAAATAGTCTAAAAGTCTATGCATTTTAGATGATCAAGTAACACCAAGGCGAAACTATTAAAACCAAGTACTTTATGCTCCAACATGAGTACAGTAAATGATATTTAGAATATTTGGAATAAAGAATCACTACTAGTTATACTTAAATCTTAGTATTAGTATGTTTATTTATACATTACGTATGCATTTTATATGAACATATTTGCATGATTTACTTGTGCTTGTTTAGTTTTCCTCTGGGTTTCTTGATTTCCTCCTACATTCTAAAAACACGTGATCTGGTGAGTTGGGATTGGATAATTGACCATAGGTGTCAATTAATGATGATTTGTGATTGCACTGTACGCATAGAGGTTGAAATCCTTGACCAGCATGTTCCACAACTGTAGTGACCTTAAACTTAACTCACTTAAGTGTCCGCTGGTCACTAAGATTGATTTGAAGTAAGAGAGAATATATGTGACTGCAAAGGTTTGTGTTCTCAGATTAGATTTAGNTGCCCGCCTCTGCAGCATCACTTTGGGTTGCTATAGAAACCCATAGTCGCTTAGCATCACTAGCATCCTCTGCTTCCCCTCTCACAGTGGCAGGTGACAGGCTGTGTGTGGACTGGAGCCCGAGAAGTTCCTGTTCCGACCTCGCCCTCCTGGGTAGCACGCGGACCAGTTTGGCGCGCGGGTTGGGCATGACATTTGGCCGCTCAGACCTTTTCCTCAAGGTGCCAGTTTCCTTTCAATCTGTCGGATTAGGTTATTTTCTTTTTTTCCCTTCTCGCTTCTCTCATCCGCCCACCAGGTTCAGATCCCACGCACGATTTAAATCATTATGTGGGCCAAGGATAGTTTCCGTTTCGCTTCAAGGCCTGGTATTCATCAGCTATTTTAGTCATCCTTCAGCGGTCAGGGGTCGCGGCGCTGTGCCGACTCACACTGCAGATAATACATGCGTTTATGATGTTCTCGCCGGATCTGATAATGGCTTAATCACCCGTTAATGAGTTATTGAGTTTCATGAAATGTCCTTTAGTTTTGTGTTAATTAAAGAGACAGAGTCTGTAAATGAATCACTAATACAGCCAGAATGAATCTCGCAGGTGAGTATGCAATCACGTGATTGGTCTGGAGTTTAGAATTCATTAATAAAACAATTTATGTTGTAATGAATTAGTAATTAATACTTGGACGCTACACAGTTTCACACAACACGACCATGAGTGTTTATGTAGGGGAGTGAGTGTTTATGTACAACCATATGAGTGTGTCAAGTGAGCGTGTGTGTGCGCACGTATACAGTAAATGTGTGATGTTGATGTTATAATTTTATCATTAACATATAAAAAGAAATTGAACAGAAAGAGTTTATATGCAAAATGAAAAACAACTAAAATCCACGCTGTTTGACCGGAGGCTTCTACCTCTATCTATTTCTAGAATGAAATAATGAATTAATCCTCCTATTACGTTTGTTTCAGAGTAACATCAATAATGTCTGCGGGTCAATTTGACCTGGGGGCCTTTTATTATGCATATAAGTGTCAGAAACCTTTTCAGCTTCCTTTTTGTCTGAAGGGTCAAATTGACAATATCTTTGTAACAAAAACATGTGCACGTTACCTATTTTTGTAATANATGGAGTGAGAGTGATAAAGAAGTGAGAAGTAGAAAAAAAACGTGTGTATAAAATATATATATATATATGTGTGTGTGTGTGTATATATATATATATATATACATATACATATACACGTATATGCATAGAGAGAGAGAGAGAGCGAGAAAGAGAGAGAGAGAGAGAGAGAGCGCGAGAGAGAGCGCGCGCAAGAGTGAGTAGCTGATCATCAGATGTGCTGCATGTGACGTCACGCAAGCATCCAGCCTCCTGTATCCTTGGAGAAATCGTTCCATGGTGACTGGTTGCTATAGAAATGCTGGTTTTCTTCCGAGTTGCCTGTGGAATAATGGTGTTTGTGTTACGTGTGCGCATTTAATGTGGCATGTTTATGAGGACGGAGTCCATGGAGAAGCTGTTGTTCCTGTGTGGGGCGAGCAACGAGCCGGTATTTCTTAATCTCCGTGTGTTTGAGGGCAGATGGGAATATGGGTGTGATGTGGCGGATCGTGTGTGAGGTTGTAGTGCAGCGTCTCACACGGCTTGTGTGTTGTGAACAATTCTTGTCTGTTGTGAAAACCTGTAGCTCTCTCTCTCTCTCTCTCTGTGTCTTTTAGTCAGTCTATCATTTTCTCGCTTTTTCTCTCTTCCTCTCTCTGTCTTCTCTCACTTCCTCTTTATTTCATTCTATTTCTCTCTCTCTCTCTCACTTGCTATTTCTCTCTCTAATTATCCCTTCTCTCAGTTTCTCTCGCTCTTTCCCATTCTCTCGCTATTTTTTTTTCTTTCGAACTCTCTCACTCTGCCTTGCTAATTCTCTTTCTCTTTTTCTTTTGTCATGTCACCTTTCACTGTTTTGTGCATCTCTTCAACACACTGTATCTCCTGTTTCTCTTTCTCTCACTCTCCTCTTAGTCTCTTTCTCAAGTATACACATCAATTAATCTTATTCTTGTTTTTCCAGTTTATCTCTTCCTCTCTCTTTTCTGTTATTCTCCACTTACAGTTCATCACGCTCCATATTTCTTTCATATATCTCTCTCTCTCATTTGTTTTTGCTCTGTCTCTCTCTCTCCCACTTCCTTCCTCTCTCTCTTTCTCTTCTATTTTGTGAAACACTGCAAAGGCTTCCTAATAAAATTTGTAAAAAAAAAAAAAAAAAAAAACAAAGTAACATGTATTTTTTAATGGTGTTTTTAGGTAAATGTGGAGGACAGTAACGACATGTTACCTAAATCTAGACGGGCTCTCACCATTCAAGAGATCACAGCGCTGGCCAGGTCCTCACTGCATGGTACGTCTGTCTGTTTAGTGTTTGAATGTTGTGATCTTACATTCGCAGCATACAGTACATTTTTATTTTATATAATATCTACTAGTATTGTATTCTATGTAGTTATTACATATTCAAGTGTAATTTTTGATCGTTGCCCTTTTTTAGCTGGAACAACATCTGTAAACCTTTAAATTTAGCATGTAATGAACATACACACACACACACACACACACAGACACACAGACACACACACACACACGTTGTGATGTGCCGTGATTGGCGCTGACCTGAATTAATGCCCACATATTTATCATGATCCGGGACATCGATCTCCTTGTGTGTGTCTTCAGGTATCTCTCAGGTGGTTAAAGATCATGTGACAAAGCCGACGGCGATGGCGCAGGGGCGTGTGGCCCACCTGATTGAGTGGAAGGGCTGGTGTAAACCCACCGACACTCCCAGCGCCCTGGAGAGTCACCTGACCTCTTACTCTCATTTGACTGAGGGTGAGCAAGAGGCTCGATTTGCTGCTGGTGAGTCACCTGTATCTGCAGAGAGAGAGAGAGAGAGAGAGAGAGAGAGAGAGAGAGAG
>SOMO01000046.1:214071-225508 GCA_028128575.1 Paedocypris carbunculus | reverse complement strand
CACACACACACACACACCTTCATCAATAGCTGCGAGCTCGCTCATTCCACTCTCTCACATTCTAAATTTACTCGATGACATCACACCTGCAGTGCTCTCTTTCCATCTTTCTCTCGTTCCCCTTTCTCTCTCCCTCTCTCTCACTCCCCCCATCTCCTTTTTTCTCTCTTCATAGCTCTCCTTCCATCAGTCCATCTCTTTTTCTCTCCCCATCCTTCCCAGATAATTTGCCCACAGATCTTAAACTTGGCACTGGTTCACCCCAAGGCTCAGTGCCGAGTCCCCTGCTCTTCTCACTGTTTTCACATGTAAGTAATCCCCTCTCACTTCAACAACACAGTCATCCGTTCAATAATGACACACAGTAGAACACTAGCAGAGGAAAGAGTACTGAGCTCCAGGACCAATAAAACAGATCGTTCAAACTGTCTGTTTTACGAGACTGCAAATACCGACCTTTTTTCAGAATAATGTACCGTTCCTTAGAAATGTATAGTAATTTGTATTAGAATCAAGAGTTCACAATAAATCCCAAGAAAGACGACAGGAAGTGGAGGAACCACCTTGTCAACACGAGACTAAGGCGATTGGAGTTTTATGAAGCAAAGTAAACTAAACTAGCTGAAATAGTGGACACAGTGCTCACATTCACATTATGATCCACGTTGGACACAAAAATGACACTTGATCTATAATGTGATGAATGGGCACAGTGGATATGTTAGCCTACGTCCTGTTGGACATGCAGTAAGGATGAAGAATCTGAATGGAAGTTGTTACATGAAGCTCCACAAGCTTCACGTGAGTCAGTCAAGATGAAATGACTTCTCATGTCCAGGTGATGGAATTATTTCTGACCTTTAAACCTCATTGGGAGTTCAAATCAACAGGGGATATTTAGTTTTAGCCAATGGGAAGCCTCCATTTCAAAGTCATGTATTCTAGAGACTTTCTAGAAATATGGAACTTTCTAGGAACAGATTGTTTTTGAATGAAAGTCCTTATTGGAGAACTGAGGGCAGGCAAAGGTCAGTCAATGGACAAAAATATAAATGATAATGGCTGTACAATTTACTGAGCCGCTGGTTTTTGGCTCTTACCAATACTGAAATCCGCACACGCTTGAGAGGTCGGAGGTCAGGAGCTAACGGGAGCTCCTGGTAATTATTCTTTCATTAAAAGAAGAAAAAACAACAATATAATAATAATAATAATAATAATAATATAGGGCGTGTCAACGATCCTCTGCAAATCCCAAGACTTACCTCCAGAGGGTCTGTCTGAGGACGAGAGCAGAGAAGGTTCTTAAAACCCAACTCTGAGTCATGAGGACCTGTAGAGAGACAGAGAGAAAGAATCAATCAATCAATACCATCGACTTTTTTTTTTTTTACATTTACACTTCTTTTTGGAGGCTTGTAAACAAGGAGTGTAGATAGTGTGTGTGTGCTCAACATACAATACTGTTTAAAGGAATTCACACACACTAAATCCTGTATTTATTTTAGACCTTCCATCAATGCTGATCCAGGCCAGATGCAACAGCCTAAGTGGTAATGCTCTGTAAAGACATTCATATGGCAACTTGGAGACATGTGCCAAACTCTTAGAAGACGTTCTGGAGGTTTCCAAAAACAGATGCCCAAGCAATTTCAGTGACCTTCTTTTAATATCGAGGTGAAATGACTCCAAGTTCCTCTCAGATAGTCAAGGTCTTCACCTGATCTCCAAGGATGCGCAAAACAACTCTCAGAGAAAACCCATTTCCGCCGCTTGCATTGCTGACCTTGTCTTTTTGTGAGGGAAAATAAGTCAACTGGTGAACTGAGAGCTTTGCCTTTCAGCTCAGATGATTCTTTATCCCAACTGACCATTACATTGACCACAATACTGCGGCCGAAGCTTCAAGTCGTCTGCCANCAAGGTCTTCACCTGATCTCCAAGGATGCGCAAAACAACTCTCAGAGAAAACCCATTTCCGCCGCTTGCATTGCTGACCTTGTCTTTTTGTGAGGGAAAATAAGTCAACTGGTGAACTGAGAGCTTTGCCTTTCAGCTCAGATGATTCTTTATCCCAACTGACCATTACATTGACCACAATACTGCGGCCGAAGCTTCAAGTCGTCTGCCAATCTCATACTCCATTCTCACTTGTCAACTAGATAATGATGAATTATTTAGTGGGAATCTTCAAGATACTTGTGGCAGGATCTCCAACCTGGACAGCACAAACCATGAAAATGGTCTCAGACATTTGATCTCAGCCATTACACAGACAGCTTTGCCGTTTGAGGGTTCTAGTCTGAAGGCGACAACACCATCTGCAAACAGCAGAAATCTTATGGTCCACAACCCAACTCTTTGGCCGTATATTTCATATTTTTTATTTAGGTCCACAAAGCACCTACAGACTAGATTGGCAAAATCCCATGAGTTTGTGTCAGTCAAGACTTACAGTCTCCATTCAAGATCTCGCCAAGCTCACCATGACCCGAGTTTTTGCTTTTCCTGAGATTCAAATCTTTTCAAATTTGTTAAGTTGAAAAAAAAAAAAAAAAGTCTAAAACGGAATTTTTTCCCTCTCTCTGTTTTCCTGAAAAACTTCATGATAAGGTGAATCGAATAGAATCTGCTGTAGAACGTGTGAAATTACTTAATGGGATCTCGGTTTTTTTTTCCGCTGTGGTCGTTCTTTTTAGTGCAGGTTTCAGAGGTTTGNAAAACGGAATTTTTTCCCTCTCTCTGTTTTCCTGAAAAACTTCATGATAAGGTGAATCGAATAGAATCTGCTGTAGAACGTGTGAAATTACTTAATGGGATCTCGGTTTTTTTTTCCGCTGTGGTCGTTCTTTTTAGTGCAGGTTTCAGAGGTTTGGGAGAGATGGGACGAGACGGGGTGAACGAGGACTCTTCCGTGGAGATCTAAACACACACACACATAAACACAGATCATGAAGAACCAAACACTTCCTGTGATTAGAACAGTGCACAAGACAAGCCTCTAACCTGGAAGCGGACCTCGTGGTTGACCTTGTGACNACCTGGAAGCGGACCTCGTGGTTGACCTTGTGACCCCCCTCTTCACTGCTGGGTGTACTGACCACAGACTGCCGCTTCCTGTCCAGCTCCGCCTGCTCCCGCATGTACTCCAGCCGGCGCGGGCGACCCAGGTGCTGCGTCAGGAGGAGCTGTAACTGACTGCGCTCAATGGAGCCCAGCAGGATCATGGACTCTGAGAACCAGACGTACCGTGAGAACCAGTCAGCTCAAATGTGCCAATGCTTTCAGAACCACAAACATTAGAAACGCGTCACTGTCTGTTTGCTTGTCCGAGTTGTTTCTTTCTTTCTAGCAAATGTTTATTACAACTTTAACCTGGGAATTGAACCAATTAACCAACATCGTTAACTGATGTTGAGCCACAAGATTGGTAGGAATTGAACTGGCATCAATTAAAAAAACATGTCAATGCATATTATACCACAAAAGAGTATATTTGCACAGTAATAAAGGTCTATCACAGTGAGTAATTTGGCCATCATTAAATCACTAAACAATAGTTAATTAATGATAAATGTATGATTACATTGGCTTTTGGGATTAATTTACAACACAAAATGAACAGATTAAAACCCACACACAGAGGAATAAGCGCTGATTGCTTTCTAGTTATTATTCAAATTTGTCACACACACAAACCTGATAGTATTTATTTTGTGTGTGTGTGTGTGTAGACACACACCTGCTGACTCCACCAGCGCCAGTGTTTTGAGGTTTCCCAGCAGCAGCAGCAGGTTCAGATCTCTGTAGCTGGAGCTTAGGGTGATGTAAGGAACATCTCTCACCATGATGTCCTCCACACGGATGTTGTACTTCCTACACACCAACACTCCATGTTTAATTGGTTGTGAGACACTTTAGCAGACCAATGAGAGTGAGAGAGCGACTGACTCGTGGTGACCCCAGCCCAGCTCAGGTAAGTAGGGCAGTTTCTTGATGCGGATGATGGAGTCATAGATAGACGGCTGAAGACTCTGAGCTACAGCGTTGGCCAGAATCACAGCGATCATGATGGGCAGAATGTGACTGATCTGACCGGTCAACTCAAACACGATCACAGCCGTGGAGACGGTGTGTGTGACGGCGCCAGAGAGGGCAGCCGCTCCTGGAAGAGACATTCCAAATCACTTCAAGAATTCAGTTACTGGAAGATACAATATATTGACTAACATTCAAGCGATCAGCTGGGGAGAAACGTTTCAATTTTCAATTAACTTTTAAGCTCTATGAATTATGAATAAAATTGTATAGGCCTGCAGACTATGGGCTAAGGTTATAATTAAAAACATAAGAGAAATTATAACTATAAATAAAACATAACCAGCTAACCATTTACAGTATATATATCTNGTGTGTGTGTGTGTGTGTGTGTGTGTGTGTGCGCGCACACTGGCTTGGGTTTTATAATGCTACTCAATCAAACTGCCACTTGCTCGCCCCCTCTCTTTCTCTCTCTCTCTACACGTCTACCTCTTTCTCTCCCCCATTAAATTCACTCTAAATTTCCTTCACTTCTTGGTCTCCTTCTCTCTCTCTCTCTCTCATATTAAATTAGATCAAACACATCGTGACAAAACATTCCGGCTTTAGTTCATGTTAAAACAGCAGATTATTGGTTTAGAATGACAGATTATCTCATCTTTTACCAGAAAACAAGTCCGGTGGAGCTGAATCCAAACCAATTGACAACCCTGAGAACACACACACACACACACACACAGAATGTGGGGAAAGAGAGAGTGTGAGCCGTGCTGAGTATTGCATGGTATATAACCCAAAAGGTTAAAGGCGTTTGAGGTCGGAACAGCTGGAATGACGAGTTTAAATTCATTTCCAGAGTGTGATGTCATCACAAGTGACAATTCCGATCCATGTGGTGCTTTACTGTTGCCAGGACAACCACACACCTGATGAGAAGAGCAGTTCTGTGACCGAATTGTAACCATGGTGACCCATGGCACCACACACCGGTTTCCTGCTGACAACAAATCTGCCACAGGAAGAGTTTGTTTGTGTGTGTGTGTGTGTGTGTGTGTGCGTGTGCGTGCGTGTGTGTTTGAGAGATAGATAGAGTCAAGTTTGTCAAATTTGGTTTACACTCTCCTCCTCTGTGTGGACCATTAGCATAACGTGTTAACAAGTTATTTATTATTTTAAAAATACATCTTTAAAAAACATGTTTTAGTTTTCACAGTTTAAGCTCGTCTATCTTCTTTCCAAATGTGTGCAAATGGAATTTGAGCGTAGAATCAGATGAGAATGAGATCAAGACCACTAGAGGGCGCGTTTACCTTAAAAATCTGCAATTCAACAAATCAAGACAAAATAAATGGCCTCATCAACCACAGAATACCCAGGTGTTGAAGTTGTGGAGGTGGAACTCACATTACACAACGCTGCGCACATAGAAAGCAAAAGCATTAAATGAAAACTCTTGATTCAGAAAACCGACACCTGATCTTACTGCAGCGAAATCAAAGAAAGAACAACAAAGAAAGAAAGAAAGAAAAAAGGAAAACTACAACTACAGCATAAAATACAACCACCACTACAGAATAAGCAGATGAATAGATGAAGAGATAGAGGCTTTTCACACCATTAGATGTTTTTTTCCAGCTCAAAAACATATTGTTACTAATTACAATTTGAATGATTTTGTGCATATATTTTTAAATTGCTAAATGTTGTAAATGGTTTTATAAATTTATATTTAAATGGTTTATATATGTACTTGTTTTTATTTTTTTTGTTGTTATTTTACTTTTGTAAAGCACTTAGCATCATTTACGGTTGTGTTAAACCAGTGCTCTATAAATAAAACTAGACTTGTCTCTCTTAGACACAGACAGACATATTATTAATAACAGTGGGAAGAAGAAAAAAAGGAGAGAAATGGACAGAGAGATAGAAAGTTTATGAAAGAGATTGAGAGACAGACAGACAGACAGATAGTAAAATGATAGACTGATAAGAGACTAACAGACAGACAGAGATAGACCTAAAGATAGACAGACAGCAACCAAAAGCAAATAAGAAAAAGAGAAAGAGCAATGACAGATCCTACAGACAGACAAAGGACAGACAAAACAAACCCAGGGGTTGATTCATTAAAGTTAACTGAAATGAAATGAAACACTTTTTTAACATTTGCAAATTGTAAATCCACTAGCACATGTATATTATTCTTTTTAAACATGAGGCTGATAAACTACAATTTAATAAAAAAAAACCCATAAGGTTTCGAGCCCTTTCATATTTGAAACACTATTAATATTACTTCACTACGCATCAATTACTACTCTCAACGAAGCAGATTGTAAATTGCTTTTATTTCAGAAATGTAACTCAAAATGTAGATCTTGTGTATCAAACTAATAATCTACTTTTTAAAGAGAAAAAGCAGCCTTAAATACATGGTTAATTTAGCAAAAATATTACAAGAAAACAATTGATTCACAGTAACTGAATGAGAAAGTGTACAAAATCAACTTTTTTGACTGACTAACTCACTTCGGCACTTGACGCAGCGGCCCGTCTCGTACTCCAGGAGCTTGAGAGGAGTTTGTCGCTGTCGTCCATCCTGTCGGATCTTTGCAGCTTCTTCTCTGGCATATGCACTTAGTTCCTGTGTGTAACGTCCATACATCTGAGGAGAGAGAGAACACGGTAAGCTGAATTGTTTACCATTATACACACCAAGACTTTATGGTTTATTTATTAAATTAGTTTAATTTAGGACTTGGGAATTATATAAAACTAATGGCATTTATAAAAATTGCAATTAAGAAATAAATTCATGATAGTTCGTAAACTGTGTGTGCATGCGCATTTGTGTCCATTTGTGCTTGTGTTGCTCTGTCAGCATTCCGCACCGGACACAGGAAGTCTTTACCCAGAATGCTTTGTCTCCCTGTACAGATGAATACAGCTGAATACAAATGGTTTAGAGTTACAAATTGAAGTTCCCATCACGTGAGTTTTGTACAGTACGCTCTGCTTGAATCAAGTTACAAGGATGTATGAAGAAAATATATACATTTATCATAGTATATCTATATATTAGGCACAAAAATGTGTGTGTATATATATACACATTTATGATTATATATATCCTTTTTTTTATGACTTCTTGATTCATAGACATCACGACTCTGTTTCGTCAGGTTCCTCCTTGTTCATCCATGTNGTAAAAAAAAAAAAAAAAAAAAAAAATTGGTTCCCATTTAATTTGAGAAGCAGTCAGACTGATTACAAGTGAGAAATCTCAAGCCTTTTCTCACATCTGAACACACAAACAGCCGTGTGTTACACAACCGACGCAAACAGCAGCCTGAGATTAACAGAGAAAGATTAACATAGATTGACAGAGAAAATCCACGTCTGGATACGACAATAAAAACAAACACAGCATCACTAGCATCAGTCCGTTTGAGCAGAAATGGGCATTTTACCGGGAGATACAGCATACGATCAGAACAAATCAAATAAACCCGGTGGAAAGCAAAAGAAAGCCGAGTTCCAGCGTGTGGGTTGTGTGAGTTTTGCGGGAAAGTGCTTGGAAGCAGTGGGTGGATGGAGAGATGATTGCGTAATGTTCTCTCCTCACACAGTTCTTTCTCGCCGAGACCGAAATATCCTGATCTGATCTTCTGCTTCTGATCTTTCCAACTCAAAGCCTCTCAAACAACACATATAGTGTGTTAAATCCCATTAGAAACTGAAACTGAAAAAGCAGACAGATTTTGAAAAAGTCTGTGGGTTTTCAGATTTCAAAAACTACATGTTTTTTTTTATTTGTTCCAAGGAAAAGCTGATAATTTAAAACGATCGCACGCTAGTTTTTGCAATGGCTTTTCCCTTGCGAAAAACATAATAACACACAGTCCATGTGGCCAAATTATACACATGCTGGGTGATTCACTAATTCTTTCTAGTTTAATAATGTTTTAATTCTGTTGTACTGCAAAACATTTGCCAAAACATTGAGTGGTTGGCTTCAGAGATCACGATGAGCTCACTATCATTAAATCTAAATCTAAAGCAAGATTTTTAATTACTAAACAAGAGAGATTAAATAAAATTGGCCACTTGCTTCCTAATCATGTTTTTTTTTTTTTTTTAATCCATGCCTATGAACATTCCAAGGCATTTATTTTGAATCTTAATTGAGGGGGGAAAAATAAAGTTCATTTTAGACTAAGAAAACATAAAATCGTAAAACAAATTTCTATAATTCCTCAAACTGCTGACCTTCATTAGGATGAAGATGAGAAGTATGACAAAGACGTTGGCCTGAGGATGTTTCCAGACACTGGAGTGGATGTCATAATTAAAGTCCTCGCTGATTCCCTGTTTGGCCCAAGTGCGGTTGTCAAAAAAAGACACTAAAGTCTCTTTCTGCGTCAGCTGGAAATAGAGAACGTCATTACCAGGAAATGAGTGTAAACCAAATTCAGGATTCTGTCATGCTGTGATATTCGCAATTTTATTTAGTTTACATAATCCAGAAAGTAGACATTTAGTGTATGTTTTGTATGTTTTATTCCAAAAATCTGATGAGTGTGAGTGTGTTACCTGACCAGCCATGAATTGTCCAAACCCTGGTGGAAAAGTAAGTGTCGAAACAAGAAGTGTGACAAGAGCAGGATATAACAGACGTCTGGTAAAAACAAATACATAAATAAATAAAAAACCCACGCTCACACACGTTGAAGAACCAGAACATTTTAAATGGCTGAAAAACACACTCACTTCTTCATGAGGAACTTGTTAATGGTTTTCTGCTTTCGCATGAATTGAACAATAAGTCGGTTCAGATAGACAAATAAAGCTCCGGCAAAGCCACTGGCAATACTGCAGAAAGAAATCCACGTAAAAGACTATTTAAATTCTAGTTTAATGTGATTCGATTTATGAGTGATACCAGTTAATCAAAGAAAGAGTCCATTATTAGTATTTTCCAGCCACTTTATCAGAAGCTTTAAATGAATGAGAAGGTTTAAATGTGCCATATCTCATGGAAAAAAACTGTAGATTTAAGTACTTTAAAAGGAAAGAATAAAACGAACAAAATAGAACTGACCCAATGACAGCAAAGGCCGGCAGCTCCTGCAGGTCAAATGGGAAATCCAGTCTGAATCGGGTCTTAAACAAAGCAGTGATGGTCTCTGGCACCAGAAAGACATCATTGACTTGATCAAGAGCAGAATGCCAACTGATTCTATAGTTTACACACACACACACACATCTCCAGTTCAAGGTACAGTTCATGCATTCTGCCTACGGACTCCGTTCATAAGCCAGAACATTCATTCAAAGCAGAACATCTTCAATAGCAACTTTTTAACATTTAGCTTTATTCAGTGCTACATTCCATTTTTCACTGTAACAGAACTGCATTTCCGCATATAAGCATATAGATTACAAATATAGTGGATTGAGATAACATCATCTATACTGCATAGGCATACGAATGAATGAAAAAAATGTTTGTCCATTTCTAAAAGCTTGTGTAATCACAATAAAAAAAGTAAAAAATAAATGAATAAATAAATAAATAAATAAATAATAAAAAGTTCCACAGGGCTCAGTGTTTGGCCCAATCATGCACTCTATTTCAATGCTATTATAAAGCAGTTATGCACTTATACATATAACTAGTCTGTAAATATATATGTTATGCATATACACATATTTATAACATGCGCTATTTGTTATGTATAACAAAGATATGTGTGTAATTATAAGTAAGCATTTTGTGTGAATGTGTGTAGTCATATGACATACTCTTGTGTTCCTTAAATCTGTGTGATTTGTTGTGGTGTCAATGTGATATTAATATTGTATGACTCTGTAAAGCTGCTCGGAAACGTTCTGCCTGTGAAAAGCACTTAAATAAATGTGCACTTCAACTTCTGTAGCTGATTCACTTGCCAGATGAACGTTACAGTATCAATGGCTTTGTACCGTTTTTTTTTTTTTTATTAATGCCACATAAATGACTTTTTGTGCAAATGTGCTAGATGAACTACTGTATATAATGTATTATTCAAGGAAGTGTTGGGCTATATTTATTATTCTTGAGAACCGTAAGATAAACAGGAAGTGAAGAGTAATTGACTGGCACCTTCATCTCTGTTCCATACAGCCAGAACTCTAAAGATAAAAGCACTGAATGTGGCGGCGAAGAAGCCGCGCCAGTAATTCCTCACCGCGAAGAACGTCGATGTTACTTCTATGCTAAACAGCACACCTGCAAGACACACAAACTCACTCTTAACAATCACAAACATTCAAACACACACTCTGGATGGAAGGTGTTTGTACCTCCAATAGGAGCAGCGAAGCAACAGCCGACACCGACTGCACACGCCGCTGCGAGCATCTCTGTGTTCCGCGACTCGTTCTGTACAACACAAGACACACATCAACTCAAACAGGCATCAACAGACATCAACACACACACACACACAAGCACGCACTACAGCTGCACATGGTGCTCTACCACAAACACACAAGCACATTCACTCGCCAGCATTACAATAAACAAACACAACACTGACACACACCTGAGTGGAGCATTTTATCCTCCGAAAAGGAAAACTTCATCAAGAAAAATGCAAAGGATTAAATTTGAAGCTAATATTCAAAAACTTTAAATGTGCAGAACAAAAACAGATAAGGAAAAAACATTATGAGCAGTGTAAAGTAAAACATTCCTAAAAAAAAATAAGTTTCATTTTTTTCAACAAAAAAAAAGTTATGGGCGTTTTATTAGCAAGACTTAAAAAAATATATTTTTTGTCCAATTTTTTTTATTTGAAAGGATATATATATATAAAACGACGTGTACAAAATTACCATATCTACCAGACTACAAGCAGATGCACTTGTTAAACCCTGCAGTCTGTCATAATTTTGCAGTTATTTTTGAGATTGGCAGGAGCTTACAAGCCTCAAAAATAAAATACATTGCAAAAAGCAGATGTTATTTGTCAGGCTTCAGGAAGTGTGTTGCATCCAACAGTCAGTAGAAGAAATACTAATAATTTTTGTTACACTAAATCCTTCCATTGCCATTTGAGTCAAAATGGTTAGGAGGGTGATGTATGTCTTCTTTGTATTTCAAAGATGTTAAAGCCAAATAGAATCCACATACAGCCCTGCACACCGTGACATTCTTGCGTAATAACTTCGATGTGGTAGAAACCTTTTATGAAAATCTAATTTCATCTAGCAAAAATGTCTTAAATTTTAACTCAAAATTAAATAGACAGACAAAAAACAGTAGCCAAAAGAACAGAGAAAAGGTGTGTGGCACCTTTGAGGGGTTGAATGATAATTGTTAAAATAATTTATTTAAACTACAAAAAGAAAA
>SOMO01000046.1:169335-183639 GCA_028128575.1 Paedocypris carbunculus | reverse complement strand
ATTTTTTGATTGAAAAACTAATGATACGATAGGTATATTCTCACTAGCATGATTTTTTTTAAACATTTTCAAAGTTGTAAGCAGATGGAACATGCTGTGTCGCCAGATTTCTGGTTTTGGACCTCACAGGTCCACAATTGATATTTTAATGCGTTGTACCTTCCATCACCCCCTGCTTGAATCAAAGGCTGAGTGGGGAGTCTTTTATTTCCCACAACTTCCTACACAAGAACCCACTGAAAGCACCCCAAGAAGACCCAGGCCTTTCTTTCACCAGAACAATGAAGCTTCACTGAGAATCCAGACGCAATTTTGCTTTTGTGACGTCCAGAAGGTCTTTTAAACAAACCATATTAAAAAAACTAACCCATATTTATCTAGAAACTCGCATCTGACGTCACTTGATAAATCGATGCTTGTGAATAATTAAATTGTTGTTTATTGCGTCAGATTGTCTAAATAATTACACAATTGAAATCGGCTCGTGATGTAAGTTGTTTTAAAATAATGATAATTACAATAATGATAATAACAGGGTAAATACTGATGGTTTAGACACTTCCCTCTATGCGCGCGGTTACGAGCTCATTTCCCCTTCGCAAGCTCTAAAAGGCTCTTAATGACAGAGAATGCAATAATAAAATAACAAAATAATAAAATGAGTGAGACGTAGTACATGTCGTATATCAGGTGACCCGGAAGCTTAGCTCCCCTGCCATGCCCATGTTAAACATGACTATAGAGAAAGACTAAAGAGCTGCGGCTGATGCGCTTCTGCATGAGAAAGACGCGCGCAATAAACTCCAGCAGGGCGCAGATTCAGTTTCTTTCCTTTTAGAGAGACAGGGCTACACGGGATTCACGCAAAGCATGTATTAATTGAATTATTGAAATCGAACTGAATAATTCCAATCATGTATTTTTATATTGTATAATGAGAGTAGTGCCACTGCACAACATCCGCCTGGTCATGACGTAGTACGAAAATTAGGGTGAGATACTAATGTTCACCTAAATCAATAAATACGGCAACTACTGTAATTTTAAGGTCTATTTCGATTTGCCTTTATTTTATAAGAAATAATATTTCACGTAATATTTAATATAAAAAACACAAATTTCTCATTTATTGACCAGACATTTTAAAACACAGTCAAAACTCAATGTTCGAATAAATAAATAAAGCAATTAACAAATGCATTTCTGCTATTTCTTTCCCATATTTTCTTCTGACGTATAAATAATAACAATAACATAAATGACAAAATTATTTACATTCAAAAAATGTTTTGATTCATTTGTCTTACAACATGTAATAAGTTATTTTACCTAAAATGTGTGACGTTGATTTGGTTCAATGCAGGTTATTTATAAAAGCGTAATTTTCAGGAAACCAAAAGTGGAATGTTTTAAAATCAAGCCTCATTACGTTCCGTTAACAGACCTGTGAGACAGGACAAAAACATCACAATATACACAAGAAATTACCTGTGTGTGTATTAGCGTTTCCGAAATGAGTTCACAGGTACACACGAGCTGCTTTCAGCGAGTGTGTTTTCGGTGTGAGGTGTGTTATTCGCATGCTTATGGAGACTTCACACCAGCGCGCGCGCATCCGCTGAAAATGGGAATCGATCATGAATCGATCACGAGCTCTTTGCATCTCATCATGAGGTGCTAACTGAAGATGTAATGAAAACAATCTCCGACAGGAACAGAAACTCTGCTTGTTAGCGCGCACCACCTCGCACTCGGATGAAACGTATTTGTTATCCAACAGGACGTATTTCATCTAAATAAAAGTAAACACGTTTACATCACAAGATAGAAGCATTCTAATATTGTTTCCTTCATATGATTTAGCAGGTCGATTTATTTTTGTTTAAACAAAGAAGCCTATCAATGAGATTTTAGTTTCAAATATTAATCTCTAATATAATATCTCTAAAATATTCATATAAAATATCATTAAATTATGCAATTGTCTGTATAAAACAAATTGTAAAATCTAAAATTGTTACACTATTGCCAAATTCACTGAAAATACACTGAAACTTCAGCCTTCATATGCATTTTAGCAAAATTCGTAATGTAAATTTAATATAAAATATCGAATGTCATATCGATCATTTCGAAATGTAAAATGCAGTTTAGATTTGACTCTAACTGCTGCGATAATAAACAATAAACAGGCCACTTGTTTAGGGTGCTCTATTTTGCTGGCAGTAGCAGATGTATTAATCTTAAATCAACAAGATTTATAAGCTTTTAAAGTAGAGCATCTTAAATACTTTGAAACTCACTGCAGTGGCAAAGCATCACAGAAACTCATTTTTAGATGCTATAAATTTGTCTAAATGTCTAACTTGATTCACTGAATCATTCATATCTCAAATAATGAATATGAACCAATTAATTTTGTGTAATATTTGTATAGCAGGAACTGGCTGATAATGCTGTTTCAGTTAAATCTTGAATGTGAGATGATAATGGAAGACTAATAAGAAACAGAGGAACTTAACAGGTCACTAACAGACGAAACTACTCATATGCAGATTAGACTTTCACACATAGAACTCCTGCGGAGCCAAGAAGCTGTGAAGTCCACCATCTAAAGGAAGTTTTTGCTTTTTTTCGGACTCCTTTCTGAATTTTATTCACTCTAAAATGAAACATAAGACAACAATTTGTAAATAAATATAAGTTATTATGTGATGATTTGATGAAAAATAAGTTTTTGTCCTCCCTTCTGAGCTTCTTGTTTTCAAAAGAATTAATTTCTGTAATGTATTTTATTGTGTGTCTGTTCGGCTTGAGCCAAGAATTTTTATATAATACATAAAAATAAATTACTTTTGACTAATGATGTGTGAGTGTGAAAGAGAGAGAGAGAGAGAGAGAGAGAGAGAGAGAGAGAGAGAGAGAGAGAGAGAGAGAGAGAGAGAAGATTCACTGTCCTCTCATGCCAGAGCATTATGGGATTGTCCGTATGATGCTTGAGTGAAGTTTTTGTAAATGTTGCTGATTTGTCTGTTTGGTATTGACCGCTCATTAGTTTTGGATTTCGGACCAGGATCTGAGTCTGACGCTGCAAAATTCTCCTCAAACTTCTGAACCACCGCCTTCACTGACCTGAACCTGACGTCTGGTCTCCAGCGGCCTTTCTCAGCGCCTTCTGACCCTCGAAAACTAGATCTCTGGCTGAAGAATACGTGAAGAGGAGGAGACAAGCCCGTTCTGACCCGAAGAAGCCCCTGACCCAGTTGAAGTGCAGGCCGAAGCGGAACAGAGAAATGTGAGGGTACAGAAGCAAGAATTTCCTGAGTGATGGGATTGTGGAAGGTGATGGAAGCTCCACCCATATTAAGAAACACGCCCACTGTCTTCATCTGAGGTGGAATGAAGGGAAGAAGCTCGCTCATCCCATCAAACACTGTATGGAAGGATGACCCGCTCCGCTCAAACCACCAGCCACTGCTGTCGGCCAATGATGTAACACCTGAACAAGAATAAAACACAATGCAGTAGATTAAATATTCAGTTATATGTTTATACTTGTATGCGGTAAAATATTAAGTAGTATAACCTTAAGAATGTATTGCTAACAAGCTGCTTGAATCCGTTTAAATGAATTAAACCAATTATGTTTTGATAATCTTTTAAGCTTGAGCTAAACTTGAAAAAGGGAATTAAACTGAATATGATATAAATTATTGAAAATAGAATAATGAACAAACAAACTAGAGATAACAAAAATATATTATACAGGCAAATGATGTACGAAATGAAATGAGGTACGTTTATGACAAAAAGCTACTGTTTTCTCACCGATCCTGTAGAGGTCGCTGTTGCTGACATCAACTTCCCAGTAGTACTGGCCCCGAAAGAGGCTGACATTGCCACACACCTGTGCCAGCGCGTGCACCTTATCGCTGCTGAGCGCACCTGAAATGCTCACACAGAGGGCGGAGCCTGAGATCTGAAGCGGCCTATCAGGAAAAGACGACTCCAGGGAGAAAACTAGGCCTAAATAGATTCAATAAAGTTAAATCAAACAAAGCACAAGACACAACCCACTAGCACAAATTCAAGCATCTAACCTGAAACGGACCGTTGCATTTCTTCTTCAGAAAGATCCACACTGCCATCTAACGGATAAATACAGGAAAACATAATCAACGGGTCTATCAATCTCAATGTGAACAAGACTGAAATGGAAAGAAATAAAAACAGATCATATCCATATTAATTCTAGACAACATTTCAAATATTTTGTACTGTATATATATATATTTACATTTATATATTTCAAACCAATGGTCATGAGGAGCTACAGAGCCAAATCCAGCAAGTATATTTTATACTGTATATATATTTACATTTATATATTTCAAACCAATGGTCATGAGGAGCTACAGAGCCAATCCAGCAATTCTAGGCCTGAAGGNCACACTAATAAAAAAAATAGAATACAGTACTACTTAATTATTACTTAATAGTAGTGCCGTAAACATGTGACATTTGATAGCACGTCAACTCAAAATAATATGCTTTACTTTTAAACCATCCTTTCTAACTTTTCATAACAGACAACACCAAAGTCATAAAGTCTTGGTTTGTTGACCTGATAGGGCAGTGTAATTCCAGCATCCTTTAGAACATCCCCGAGGGACATCATCCAATTCCATCTTAAAAGCTTTTTTTTTTTTTAAACCTGCCCTTAACCCAACCAGGAAGCCACTAAATGAAAAAAGTTAGATGTGTCCTTGATGGGCGAGATCATAAATTGACGAGAGCCAATTTTGAGAGCATGTTCCATTTTGTCATCAAATATCAGCCTCTGCTGATTACCTGTGGTGAACCACTTGGGTTTGTTCTAGGCCCAATACTGGTATTGTCTTCTTTTAATTATGATATATCATTCCACCTGTTGATGATACACAGCTTGTCTGAGCAAGAACCCAAATTACAGTGTAGTTAAATTCCTCACTCTTCAGCTAAAGAGTAACAACATTTAGTAGGTTTACTCTTTTTATCTACACCAGACCCTTTACTGGCCAGTGTACTGGCCTATTTTCTCTCAGGTTGCACTATCATTGTTTTTTACTCTGTTGAGGTTAAATCCAATTAAATGCCAATTGCCATTGCATTTAGTAATGGACAATCAAATATTTTCATCACCACGCAAAAATAAACCCTGCGGTAATGTAATGTTTACAGGACTTTATCCATTTTATCCATTCTTTATCCTAACCCTAACCCTTTTCTGTCTTCAAAAGCTTTGAACTTTTCACTATCTCATTCCCAAGATGCACTATTTACATATTTTAACATTACATTCTCTGAGCCAAACTCACCCGCCTCAAACCTTTTCTCCTCAGGGTCAAATGTTACTGTAGGGTCAGAGGGCAGACAGGTCAAGGCTGATGACCAGTCAAAGCAGGGCAGCTCAACACTGTGACCACAGTCTGGACAGAAAACGGCACAAGTTCCATATTCAGCCCTGATTTTACTGCCTTGAGCACCAAGGCGACGTCCTGGTCCGGTCAGACAGCTGGCACAGATTGTGTGAGAGCAGGGCAGAAGCAGGGCTGTGTCAAATGCTGTGCCACACAGCCGGCAGAGACGCTCTTCATCCATCCTTAGTTCATCCTCGGCTCATCAAGTGTCTTTGTCTGCACACACAAACACAAAAGACTGACAATTTGCTCTAGTCTGTCAGCCATCAAACATCTTTGTATAATCTTTGGCTGATGAAGAAAACCTGCCTTTCAGAAGTCCATCGTGTGATTCCTGTATTTTATAAAAGAAAATGAATAGAGTAAAAACAGCAGAGACACAAATGCAAGACTGGGTGTTTGTATGTGCGTAAGAGGGAGGGAGCGAGAGAGAGAGAGAGAGAGAGCTAGAGAGAGAGAGATAAAAGCATTTCCTCGCCATTGCTTGTAGTTACCATGGAAACCAGCACTACATGTGCTGACTGAGGGAGGGAGATGGACGAAAACAGTGAAGCCAGAAAAAATCAGAAATAGTGGAAGTGAAATTTAAAGAACCACAAACAGAATTGATAAACAAAAAAATCAGAGTGAAAGAAGTTAAAGACACTACGAGAGATCCATCCTAAAATATATGCAAAGATTATGTAGAACAGATATTTTATAAAAGATGAAACTAATGTATGTTTCATTACTACAAATGCAAAACAACAAAAACAACAATTTAGAAAGAGAGAGAGATAGGGAGAGAGAGAGAGACAGAGAGAGAGAGAGAGAGACAGAGAGAGGAAGAGAGAGAGAGAGAGAGAGATAAAGAGAATGATAGAGAGTAAGTAGAATTGTGTTTCAGTTCTTCTTCTGTTTTTACATCAGATTTCTCAGATCCTTTATTTCTGTTTAACACATGTGATCATCTAAAGCACAGACTTGTTCATTCTCTGCCATGTAAAAATATGCATGCATATAAGAGATTCAGTTTACAGACAAAAAACATTAGAGGCAAAAAAACATTTAGATCCAAAAAATTACGGATGAATTCAACACGAGACACTGCATTCAAGTAGAGTCTGTGATTTCAACAATTCCACACACTGTTCTTCAGAGATTGTGAGCTTTGTTTTTTTCATTATTTTAACAATCTTCCCAACATAGCTTTGTCTCAATTCATCTTCAGCATAATTTTTCAGTCATTATCTGTTTGTCTATTTGACCTTCAGTAAATAACAAATCAACTGTGAGAGTTTCTAAGAGAGTCTAAAATTGTGTTCTTAAAGTATTTCAATAAAATACCACGTGACATTGAATTGGGCCTACACACTGTCAAAACTTATCTTTACTACTTTTCTTTCGGCTTGTCCCTTTTCAGCGGTCGCCACAGCGAATCATCCCTTTCCACCTCATTCTGAGTAAACATATGAGATGCATCTTCAACATATGCATAATTTTTTTCTTTTAATAATACGTATATGCTTTCTGGAGCATAGATAGTGCTGAAGAGAGTATACTACTTAAAGTGAGTTGCCGTATTTTTCAATCATACTATTGAAATTGTATTTAATAGATACATTGATTTTGTTGGAGGGGACGACTGTTGCAGTTTCACATTTTTACACCATATTTTCAAATATAATCTTTTACAGTGTAATCTTAAAGTTTTGTACTTAAAGCCATAAGTGCTTTATCATTTTTGCTTCCATTTTGTAGCGGTACTATTCTTCGATCTTAATTTATCCATCTTAATGAAGGAGCATCAGAGTTCATCACAGTTACACTTTGGCTCATGAGCCCTATTCAACAAAACTCAAAAATGAATAATAACATAATAACTCAACTAGAATTACTAATCTGGTGTAATATGGACCAGCACAAAATGCACAGGGTGCTAAAGAATACGTTTATTTGGTACGTAAACGTGAAGGAGGGATTTTATTTTTTACTGTGCCTGCAGAGTGGGAAAATGTTTACTTAAAAACCCGTTATTTGAACAAAAGGAAAAACAAAACAAACGCTAACAACGACCTAAAGTAGCACGTTTCGTCTGAAACTTTTGTAATGATTTTTTAAACAGATCTCATTCAAATCTACTTTAGTCAGTCAGAAAGCATAAAAAGAAACTAATAACACGTAAAAAACACATAAAGACAATTTCCACAATTTATTTTCGGTTACTGACTTGATTTAATTTCGTCGTCGATCAGGCGCTTCTTTGTTTTGAGCGGTCAGGTTTGCGCTCCTGTGATTGGCTGAGGTCTCTTGGTGTCACATGACCAAACGCCACCGTAAACGTTCTCGGTCATGTGACCGCAGACGAAGAGGAAGCGACAATCACGGCCAACATGTCTGAACGGACGCCGCTGCTGCATTACCGGCTGTCGGCAAGCGTCAACGAGTCCGTCGGGCAGCGGGAGAGCCACAGCGGGGAAGATGTGGACGCCAAGCAGACCACCGCGACACTCCGGCGGAAGTCTTCCGTCAAACAGCCGCCAAAGCTCCGGACGTTCGTCGGCGTCGTTATTCCCACACTGCTGTCAATGTTCAGCGTGGTGGTTTTCCTCCGTATTGGTCTGTCTCTATTTCATTCACTTATTTAATGTCTCTGTCTGGCTCTGATGCAATAGCTGCAACTACCGGTGAATTGTCCTAGTAATCCGAGATTGAGAATGACAGCGATAAAACAGCAATGCAAATCTGAACCGTTACCAAGTAGCGTTAATGTGCAGTAATGTAAAATATTCTGCATTTTTTGATTAACGATTTATGTTGTCAAATAGTGGTAGAGTCAAAAAAAAGTTATGCATTAATAACTTGTTTTAGGTTTTACAAGTATTTCTGAAATAATCTCCAAACAAACATGGATTAGGGCTGTAAACCACATTGAATTATGGAAAATGTGGAGGAGAACGTGGCATCTAGACTGGAAATGAGTGCAACCAAGGGAAGAAAATAATTGATTGGTGTGTAAATGTAGAGATGTTTGAATTCTTGACTGTGATGGAGAGTTTTTACACTCTTTTTCAGTGTTTTGTGATTGATCAATGTCAACGAATCTCAGTGTCAATGAATGGTCAGTTACTGTAGTCGAGTGTGTGTGTGTGTGTGTGTGTGTGTGTGTGTGTGTGTGTGTGTGTGTGTGTGTGTGTGTGTGTGTGTGTGTGTGTGTGTGTGTAACGGGCTCATTTCAGATCATGTGTTTTCTTGTTATCCCG
Source organism: Paedocypris carbunculus (assembly GCA_028128575.1). Classification (NCBI taxonomy): domain Eukaryota; kingdom Metazoa; phylum Chordata; class Actinopteri; order Cypriniformes; genus Paedocypris; species Paedocypris carbunculus. The sequence goes on along the minus strand of SOMO01000046.1, from coordinate 174,938 downwards.
TTCACATGACACACGGACACACTTGTGCTCGAGACCGCTTGGGCGAATTTAGCACTCGGTGTAATGAATGTTGTTTTGTGTGTTTTACGCTGGCTCAGGCCTGGAAGATCCGTGGTAAGAGATGATGTCACTGTCTGTGCAAACATCTTTACCAGCATGAAATCATAAAGTTCTTTTTTTAGTTCTCTGTCTATTTCCGTGTAAATCATATTTGACCTTTGGCCACCAGGATTTTTTTTTTTTTTTTTTTTCATTTTTATTTCCTTGCACGATGTATAATAGTGCAACATACCTTTCGTTCTAGAAATATTTCACAATTCATACAGAGTGTTATCTTTATTTTAGCTCGTAATGAACCATATCTGTGTATTAAATGTTTTGAGGTTAATGTTCCGTGTTTTGAAGGTGAGCTTTATGTAATTTTATTTGAAAATATAACAATTTATTTTTATTTACGGGAAACTTTATTGTTAACCTGTAAGTTTGTGGGGGGGTTTTGCATTACTTGCGTAACAGAAATTATTCACAGACTTTTTTCTCATTGATTTAGTTTTTTGAAAGTGATGAAAATATTAAATTCACATTTTTGCTTTGATATCTGAATTCAGAAAACTTTGGGGAAAAATTTGTGTTATATATTTATTTATTTTTTCAATTTTTTTTGTTTTTTCTCCAAAATGGCGATACATTTTTGCCAGCTTTATATACATAAATGTTAGAAAATGGAAATATATTTAACTTACTTTATATACTAAAAATTGTTCCTCAATCATTTGTTAATACTTGAAATATTGCTGGAGATGCATTTTATTTTAGAAGTAATATGTTATTTATTAATGTATTTAATTATAACATATTAATTAAATTGTTTTTTTTAAATGGTCAACAATACTTGTCATTTGCCCTTCATTATAATAATGTTAAATACACATTGTGGTTGTGGGCTCATTTATATTGGTTGAGATGTCAGCACTGATGTGTACATCACACTGCATCTCTCACATGACTGAGCTTCACTTTAACAGAACAATCTAGAACGTGTCTGAATGAGCTGCTGGAGATGTGTTTCTGAATCTGCTCTCAGCTGATGTTGCGAGGGAATGTGTTGCAGGCTTTGTTGTGGGTCAGTGTGGTCTGTATCAGACCATTGGGATGCTGCTGGTGGCGTATTTCATCATCAGCATGACAGTGCTGTCAGTTTGTGCCATCTCCACCAATGGAGCGCTGGATGCTGGAGGAGCCTACTGTATCTTCCCCTACCACCTCTTGTTAATTTTTATCATTCATGCACTTATTTATTGAAATATCTGCTTTTACATAATGTCATGTTCTTGTTATGCACAAATATGTCCCAGATTTGCTTTCCTTAGCTATATCTGCAGACATGATCAGTCGAGCTCTAGGTCCGGAGTTCGGAGGAAGCATTGGCATCATGTTCTTCCTGGCTAACGTGTGCTGCTGCGCCCTCTATGTCTTGGGGTTGGTCGAGGCCGTTCTCATAACGTTTGGAGTCCCTGAAGGTAATTATTGAACCAGGGATTGTGTTACCTAATGTCGAACAGATAAGAAACGTACATCTTATCATGCGCAAAAAATGAAAATGGTATTTATTCTAAGGCCTAGGTACCAAAGTTGGCTCATTAAAAGCCCTGATGTGGCCCATCAACTCAATAGGATTATGCTTATTATTACAGCTAAACTGCAATACACACGAAGCATAACAAAACATTATTTTAAAATAAATATTTTAGCATTGCATTGACACGTTGTAACATTTACACGGGGTGTTAGGTTGTCAATTCTTATTCTCAAAATATACCTACATAGTACACAAACATAATGTGTTGTTAATTAAAAAGCTATTAATTAATCAGAATTTTATTTGTATTTTTTTCCAGCGGGTTCTTCTCTATCTGTCACACGGCTAACAGTGTTGCCCAGTGGATACTGGTGGTCTCTGCTGTATGCGACGGCTATTCTCCTGCTTTGTTTGCTGCTGTGTTTAGTGGGCGCTCACATCTACGCTAAAGCCACCTTCCTCATCTTCCTTGTTGTCATGGTGGTCCTGGCTACCATCTTCATCAGCTTCTTTGCAGTGTCACATCGCACTGTGGACCTGCCAGGAACACGAAACTCGTCCATTGGTCCGACCACCGCAAACTTCACTGGCTTTAAACTCGACACACTGATGGGAAACCTGCAAGGTTAGAGAGAGGATAGACTTTATTGGGGGGAAAAAGCTAGTAGCTGTGTGTTTGTGCGCAAGACTCAATAACAACATGGTTTTTCAGCTCAGTACGTTATTGACTACACGACCGGAGTGATGATGTCATTTGCCACAGTCTTCGCTGTGATGTTCAATGGTTGCACCGGTATCATGGCCGGATCCAACATGTCTGGTGAGTGAATGAGATGGTGGACAAATGGAAGGGTGATACTTAAAGCTGGTGCTGTATGTCAGGTGACCTGAGGAACCCCAGTTACTCCATTCCCCGTGGCACCATCACGGCCGTCATCTTCACCTTCATCATCTACAACCTGCTTAGCTTGCTGATCGCCTGCACCTGTGACCGGTAACACACACACACACACACACACTCCCAGAAAAGTCATACTCTGATATACTGTGCTATGTTGTTCCACTTTGTCACGAAGCAAGTGTAACCGTTTCCATTTAATGCAAAATGACATGCGTTGTGACATGAAATTTCACAGCATTAATTTGCTTTCAGTTTTTTGGGGAATTACAAATGTTGGGAGAGGTTTTCATTTAGCGCAGAAATTAGAATGTTGCTGTAGTCAGTAGAATGTAGCTGTCTATGTACTACAGTATGGTGTTCCTCTATCACGCTTATAATTGTAATACAATGTTTCTCCTTGCACTGATGGTGTGTTTCTGAAGTGTGTGCTAGTGCACTGTTGTGGAATGTGTTTCAGTGTTCTCGTGATGGCAGGTCACGTGACTCTCACATGGCTTTGCATGAGGAGACGGATGATCCGTGCGTGAGGTTTAAGTGAACAAGGGGTCTTGTGTTAAATGCAAGAGACAGAGAGACCATCTGGATGTCTTAATGCCCAATGCTTAACACAAATCGAATCAGAATAATAAGTTACAGAAGCTAAAATTGGGAAAGCAGTTAGTGCAGTGCAGAAGTGCAGTAAGAACCAGCAGATGGCGCTGTGTAATAGTTTATTTATTAGTTGACTTATTCTTTTCCTTCACTGTTTGAGTTGTCATTGTTCACAAAAACAATCCTTGAATCCCTACTAGTTTTCACTTTGTATCTTTTTCCACATATTTCTCTCAGGATTCTCTTGCAGCAAAATTATGGATTTCTGGGAGACATTAACGTGTGGCGTCCTTTTGTGACGATTGGAGTTTATTCGTCCACTCTGTCTGCAGCTATGAGTAATCTGATTGGTGCTTCTCGTATCCTGTATGCACTGGCCCGAGACGATCTGTTTGGTGAGCGTGTTTGGTCACTTCTGTAACACACTCTCACTCACCCACATAAAGTGAATTGTCGTATGTTATTTTTTTCCACACCCGCAGCATTTGCATAAAGGTTATAAATTATGCTGAACCCCATTTTAATTGGTGAATAAATTAATCAACGGCTTTTAATTAAACAAATATAATTTTTTATTTTTAAATGACCACATATTTTAGCTTTAACATTTTGAGGATTATCTGTATTTAATTTTAGAATGAATAATGTTTGAATGCTAATATAAAAATAAATCACCACTTGGGTCTATATGTACTGTATTTGTAAATGAAAATTGCCATTTTAAGTTGTTTGTAATTTGGTAAAAATTGGTAATCTCTTTCCCTCAGGAAAGGCTCTTTCTCCAGCTAAATGCACATCTGGCAGTGGGAACCCCTGGGCGTCTGTCTTGATCTCATGGTTTTTGGTTCAGGTGAGTGTCAGTTCAGACAAAAGTGAATTGCAATACAATATAGGAAAAAGTTAAGAATACAGAAGCTTTTTTTATTCGTTTTTTTTTTTTTTCCAGTTATCGAAGTATTTTATGTTCCCAAACTGCAACATTTTCACTTCTGAGCACATCTAACTTATAGGTGTTATGTAGATTTTTATATACATTCCAGACATTATACACCATTTCCCTCTTATCTCTTCCTCTTTTTCTTCCCCTCTCTTAAGTGGTTAGTCTCTGACCGGTTAGATTGTTCTTTTAAATTAGTTTCGATTAAGGAGAATATGCTGTCATTAGTTGTGAGGAGCAGAATGACACGACCTGGAAGAAACGCACACACACTATAGCTTCACTTTGAATATTCAGTGTGTGCATGCGCTAAAATAATGATGACTCAGCAAAATGACCGGTGGAAGTTTTCCAGCACCGTCCAGGAGCTCCTGAAATACAGATTGTTCCCTGGAATCTGATCCAGGTGAAGTGGGGACGATAAATGCAGGATTTATCACCTCAATGAGTCTCTGCGTTTTAAGCAGCGGCGTTTAACAGAGCAGCACTTAAAATCAGACACAACACTCAGCCAATATATCACCTCCACCTAAACGGCATCACGTACGGGGGTACGGGAGGTTGTAAATGCTTAAAGTTGCTTTTGAATTGTGATTTAATCCATCGCTTTTAAAGCAACATCAGATAATCTAGGATAATCTTGCAAGATCTCTCTCTTTCATCTTTGCTCACTCACTTAATCTGTTTTTCTGTCTTCCAGCTGGTGTTGTTCTCGGGAAAGTTGAACACTATTGCAAGTATCGTGACAATATTCTTCCTGCTGGTTTATGCTGCTGTAGATTTGGCCTGTCTGGCACTGGAATGGGCTTCTGCTCCAAACTTCAGGTGATTTTTATTTTATTTCATTATTATCATTATTATATTTTTGTTATTTTTTCTTTCTATTCATTCTCTTATCTCCCCTTCGCTATTTTTCTTTCACTCTTCCTCTCTTTGCCCCCCCCCCCTCCACCTTTCCACTCAGTCATCATCCATTTCCACACCAACCCCTCCCTCCACCCCTCCCTTTAATTACATTGGCTCTGATCCGCCTCACTGGCCCGGGATCAAAGGTCAAGGTTAAACAAGCTATATTCTGGCCTGCTCTCTCCAGATTGGCTGTGAGAGTGCAGGCAGCTTGATTTTTCTGTGTGTTAGAATTTGGTTTTGTGTTTGTTGTCCATGAAGGCATGTTAGATTAAAAGCCATTTAGTGTTTACATCCCCAGAGAGACGCAGTGATTAGCATGGCTAATTTTGCGGGTGTGTGTGTGTGGGAGTGAGTGCTTTAATCTGCCGCCACAACTGCCTGGTTTTTGGTTTCTCTAGTGTTTTGCATTTGTTGCTTTGCATTGTGTGTTTAATTGGCTGTTTCAGATGCAAAATTGTGCACTAGGTTTGTTAAATTGTATAACGCTTTACAGGGACAATTTGCTCACCAAAAATGTTTTGGAAACTTTTCTTTTTTCTCCTTGACTCTGTACTGTCTGGATATTTTTGGATACTCTGAACGGGAGGACATTCTGAGATGAGACAATAGAAAGACACTGATCAGTCTTGATTAATAGAGGGAGTAGGAAAAATAAAGATGGGAGATGTGGACATGTGGAGATTTAA
>SOMO01000046.1:139736-152195 GCA_028128575.1 Paedocypris carbunculus | reverse complement strand
GAGAGAGAAAGAGAGAGGGAGAGAGTGAGTGAGAAAAAGCAAGTGAGTGAGAGAGAGAGAGTTGAAAACAGAGAGACACAATAAATCAAGTTTGAGTAGAGAATATCAGCTGGATTCCTGCAGTAAATATTTTCAAAACAGCTCATTTTCTCTTTTTTCTTATCTCATTACAGCACAAAACATGATGCTACTGTTTGTTTACACAGTGGCGTCATTTATTTCCCGCACTGAGGACGATGACTTATTCGCTCCATCTGCTGTGCTCGCCGCAAGCTCATGTTTTCCGGAAGCAACTTCAAGGAAAACTCAACAAATTAGAACGTCGCGTCATGGCTACTGGTTAACGGATCAACCAGTGGAAGGTTAGTTAGAAAACATACTGTATATTCTTATCAGACAGATTAATGTCAGTATTATATCTCTCATGCTTTTAGTGTTAAGTATGAATGTTTGAGATGTCAAGCTCAAGCAGTATTCAGTTGAATATTGAATGTTTCCTAATTATAAAAAGCATATTGTTTCTGTTTCAAAGTAATTCATAAATGCATACCATTATTGCATTTTTATGTTTAGTCTCTTTAGGCGCAATTTTCTTTGGATTGATGCTGTTAAATGAAAACATGTGAGTGTTTTAATGACATAATTGACCATTTTCATTACGAACGCTACATTTTGTTTTAATGTGCACTTATAGCATGCACTTTACATAAAATGTTTATTTGAAGCTGTGGTAAACACAGATTTCTTTGACACTAGGTTTGATTTTTATATAAAACTAGATGTGGGTTAGACAAAAAAGAGTATTTGTTTTTATTTTAAGATTAAAGAAGATTTACATAAAAAAAAAATTACTTAAGCGTTGATTCTAACGTTTTATCTTTTATGTTTTTTGAGATTACTTTTTTACCCGTTATGTTCTCTGTCATTGGTTTAGCAGCACAGCTTGTTCTGTTCAATACCAGATACGATGAACAAGCCGTGACAAGAATGGATAATACATACATAGGTACTCCTGTTACTCCTGTTAATTGGGACTCATCGGGACACGACCATTTTGCCTCAACAAAGCTGCACACATTTTCATTATGAGATATGGTTTGTACTTTATGATTTCTCCCAATAAAGCGGCTTCCTCCTTTAACTAGCGATTAACTGAATCAACCATATGAGCAAGTTCCGGGTAACCAGAACCGTCAACAGCTTGAGAGACTGTATGTACATTCAAGGAACAGGACCTGACCATGACCTGGACATAGCACGACCATTTGATGTAGAGATTCTTGACCTAAGATTGACAAGGTCCATGTCCATTTAGAGAATTTAGAACCACACCAAGATATTCTGAAATTGGCTGATCCTATTGTATTCAGCCAGCCATTGAGATAGTTGAGTATTTCAATGCCTCGCTCTGTCGTGAGAGCTGTTCTTATATTCTTGTTGAAGACGTGATAAAACAGATTCTGTGTTAGGAACTTGGATTAATATTCTTGACCTTTAAAAGCAAAACATAGAAAGGATTGTTGATGGATAATCAAGATGTGGATGTACTTGCTCAGGTTTCATGCTGCAAATTAATCTGGGGAGAAATTTATTAGGGGAAGTTTTTTCTATGTTATCATTCTGAATCTAAACTTGTGTTGGTGTCAGTTCAATGATCTCAAGTTCTGGAGAGGGGCTATAAAACCCAGAATCAGGAATCAGGAATTCTTTATTCATCCCCTTGGTGAAATTCTCCTTCGTTCCAGAGTTCACAACCTTTACTCATAATATTAACACTCTTAAAGATGAAAAATAGCATATATAGATAAGCAGTATTAGAATTAAGACCAAATACACAATATTTGCAGACATCCTGTTGGCCATGAAGACTCAAGACTTGCTCAATGGCGTTGTTTGCTAACAGTGTGGAAATCTCGTCTTTGGGAATTGGCACATTTTTTGCCCACACCAGAGTAGAAAAAATGCCTCAATACACTAGAGACTGGAGGAAAAAATGCATAGCAACCAATTTGTATGGTTTGAAGAGCAAGTGCCATGCCTCTAGGAACCATTGTATTGGCTTAGCTGGACCGACATTAGCAATAGTTGGAGAAAAAGGAGACGTCAAGCTTCTGCTTTCTTTTATATGACCTAAAGAGGAAAGTTGTTTTTTTGACATTTGGCTTTCACATTAAACCTAACCATTCAAGGGGACGTTAGCAAATGTAACTTAGTAATCAAAGCTTCACAGAAAACCAAGCAACTTTTTCTCTATTCTCTTTTAGTTTACTGTTCCAGGTCCTCTCCATCTTTGGAGGCAATCTGATGCACTAGGGTAAACATAATTCTGCTTGGAGCTTGCCTACATGACGGTGGTTGCTGAATAGGTTTTGCAAATGGGTGACAACGCCTCCAAAAGCAGCCACTAGTTTCCACCAGAAGCTGAGGCCAAATCAATTAGATCAATCAAAGAAAGAAATATATTGTCTCTGTCTCATATTGAACTTCCCAGGCAGCTGAACTATAGTTTCACCAACTTGTAAGATTCTTCACTTGAGAGAGCCTTCCTCTGCCAGGTAATGCCAGAGGTGACCGTTACTGATATTGTTTCCAGGGAATGCATTTTCATTGTCAATCTCTTTCTGCATTGGCTATATGACAAGTTAGTCATATTGTGAAGGTCAGTGTAGGAACCACTTCGTGTAGTCGCCCCACGCACTCCCACCAACAAAGGAAGTGAGTAATGTTGACCTGAAAGGATGGCGGAAAAAGCTGCCTACCTTGTCTTCGTCACCTCATCATGCATCTCGAGGACCATTGTTCTGGGGACTAGCCAGGCTGGGCTGCAGACCCAAAAACCAATCATTCAGCTGCAAGCCACTTGACTAGGATGTTGCTACAAGTTTAAGATCAAAATCATGGCACATATCGTAAACACAAACCGAGCATCCAAATCTATGGGGAAAGTAGTTCTTCTGCATCAGAGAGTATGTGACCACCTATCCATGCTGTTAAAGACAGCTCACCAGATGAATCCAACAATGCGTCTGACTCTATCACATTAAGGAAGAGCTCTAGGCTGCAGTTTAATGAATGTCATGAAGGTGAACCTGACACTTCATGCATTATACACGTAGTCATAGTTTTTAATTCAACTCTTCAAGCTCTTGTACATTCACAACCAGGATGAATTGGTAAACAGTTGAAATTTCATTGAGCAGTGGTTGAACTTTCAATCTAGAAGAACACCCGTCTTCTCGTTTCACACATCAAACACAAGCTATTTATAAATGCTGCGTCCGCATGAGTCACACTTAAACATCGGCCGCAATATTTCTGACCATCTATCTTCACAAATCTACCTGCCTTGGCTGCCAGAAATGGATTGGATTGGAACCTCTACTCTTGCTGCCAGAATGGCAAACATCTACCTAGTTTCAACCATAGTTTTATGATTGCGTGTATACCTAGATATATGTAGAGTTATCTCCCTTGTTATCTCCCTTGCAGTATGTATAGTTATCTCCCTTCCACTATTGTTTGTGACTGCGTGTGTACAAGTATGTCCACGTCCCTTGTGTTCTTTTGATTTGTATTTTGCACTCTGTGATCTCCTGTATTTGCACCTTAATTTTGTTGCACCATTGTGCAGTGACAATAAAGATTATCTTATCTTTAGCCAGTTTGAGCCAATGGATTGGATCATCACGACACAGCATAGTCTAAACTGACAGATAGGGTACTTCCAACCATACCAGTTTTCCACAAAACTGTTTACCAAAGAACTTTTTCATTCTGAGTCACAAGATACGAGATCCAATTACAGCAACTCTGGGCCTATTGTGGGATAGGTTAAAATTAACCAATCAGTTTATTGATGGCTTGGTGGTCAATCAATCAGGGAGTAGGATATGAAGACACGCATATTCACACTCTCACTCACACCTTTGGGACATTTCCAAACTTCAATTCTCCTAAACGCTTTTGTTTGGACAGTGAGAGGACGTCGGAGACATGAAGGAAACCCACACAAGTTTGGCAGTATGGATACATTTGGAAATGGTAATATGGAAGCTCCACAAAGCCTTGAATTTGAGTCCTCTTGCTGTAAGACGACAATGATATTAACTCAATCCCAATGCCGCCGGTTGAATATTTCCATTTTACTACATTGTTCTTGTCTATATGTGTCAAAAAGTAATATTTCTAACACTTACTAAAATGAATTCTGTCCGGTCTGTCTCATATGTTGTGTCATCCTATCAGCCAAAACTCAAGATTGCTTTGCGTGCTCAATTGCAACAAATTCAATGTTTGTTCCAGATTTCAACGTTTAAAGATTACAAGTTGCTCTTATATTAGAAAACATGTTAAGATGTGAATCCAACCAAACCAAACTAAGTAAACCAAATGCTAGGCTAATTTGGGCATAATTTAAAGCTTCATTTTTGTTCAGTGAAACTGTGCCTGTGCAATTTATTCTGTCTGGTAACTTTGAAAACAACTAAAGTACAGTAATATTTTACATCAAGGAAAATCACTTGACGTAAAGAGCAACTTGGGAAGATGTGGTCTAGTGGTAGGGGACTTGGCTTTGTGTCTGGGAGGTTGCAGGTTCCAAATGCCCTATGGTTGGTTGTGCCACTAAGTGTCCGTGGGCAAGACACTGAACCCCACATGCCCCCCGGCGCCACGGCTTAGGCTGCCCACTGCTCNCTCTAACTCTCTCTCTCTCTCTCTCTCTCTCTCTCTCTCTCTCTCTCTCTCTCTCTCTCTCTCTCTCTCTCTCTCTCTCTCTCTCTCTTTTTCTTTGAGTGCTAGTGAAGTGGAACGATATTTTCTTCACTGGTGAGTGTTCGGGTCTGTGATTTTTTTCTCTCATGCACTGTTTAATATCAGAATCGCGTCAGATCGTTCGAGTAAAAAGCTTGTGAGTGGCATTTCACTTTAAAAGCTTCAAATCACGTTTTCTTTTTTACTTGGCTGGTGACAAAGATTCATGCCGTGTTCTTTCTCTAGATGTTTAATGAAAGGTTAATTAACGAGACTTATATGGAGGCAACCACACATACGTTCGTTTCAATGAAATGAGTGTTTGTTGTTGGTGCTGGATACGTTAGATCAATTTCTATTTTACAGATAATTTTACATCAGACATTTTTGAATTAAATCGATCAATGTTTCAGCAATTGATTAAATGTTTCAAAGCTGTTTTTATAACATCAATTGAAATAAGTACCCACCGCCTCTCTCTCTCTCTCTCTCTCTCTCTCTCTCTCTCTCTCTCTCTCTCTCTCTCTCTCTCTCTCTCTCTCTCTCTATTTCTCTCTCTCTGGCCAGTGTTTGACCAGTGAAGATCGTAATACGTTAATTATAATGAATAAAAATTATGAGTCAGAACTGTGTGTTCAGTTGCACGTCTTTTAATTGCCTTGTACTTTAATTCTTTTCTCAGACACTTTAATATGAGAGAGACCTTCAAACGACCTTCTTAATCAATTGAAAGCCAATAGCGTGAAGTTTCTCATTTCTGACCCCCCCCCCCCCCCCCCCCCCAACCCAGCCCATGGAAACACAAGCACTTTCTTTCACACTGCAATGATACCGTAAATAATACCGTAATTACTATGTTTATATGTATGTCTTATAGAACAATATTATACTAGTAATAAAAACTCTCTCTCTCTCTCTCTTTCTCTCTCTCACTCTCTCACTCACTCATTTACTTTTTCCCCTACCTCACTCACTCACTCACCCTTCACTCACTCACTTTGATCCCTTTGCCATTTCTGCTGGTAATGCCGTGGGTTTGTCACGCTCTCGCGCCATCCTGGAGAAACGGATAAATTGTTCCGCCAATATTAGTTATGCGTGCTAATTTGCATAAGCCTCTAAAATAAATGTATTGTTTTATTTAATTGGGAATCACTTTTCTTGCATTCTGGTCTTTTAGATTCCACAGTGTAAATTTACTTGAATACTAGAATATGAGAAACTCAAGCGAAAAACTTGTTTTGTAGGGACACGAGATATACTGTACACTTCTGGACAATTTAGTCTCTAAAATTAATTTGACACTAATTATTTTGGGCTGGAAGGAAACCCTGGAGAACATAGAGCAATGAGCTTAACTCACAGACAGATCATGTTCAGGCCTTAAACAAATCTCGAGTCGAGTCGAGTCTCTGCAGGTTGAAATATATTTACAAAAGAATAACGTGGAATAGATCACAAAAAAGCCAGTAAATAGTTTGTTTTTTTCAAAGTGTGTGCACATCTTCAGATAATGTCAGTCCAAATTAACTCTTCGATAATAAGCTACTCAGAACTACTCCTTTGCTCACAATTAATCAGCAAAATATATTGATATTTTTATTATTACTTACGGTATATATTATACAATGACATACATATGTATATAATTTTCTTGTAAAGCAGTGGTGCGGCACCTTGATAGTGTAATGAATCTCAGAGTGCTGGATGGATCTCGGTTGCGATTGTCAGGTATGGCATACAAAAATATGGCGTATGTCATAGAATTCATGGTATTGATGAAATCAATAAAAGCATAACTACAGTGAAACGCTGTGGATGACAGTGTCTGCTCAACGAGTCGTATAGTTAAAGTTATTGTAATGTCTTGGAAAATACACCTTAAGGTGAAATTTACGTTAATATCTTGTTCTCTTCTCATCATATGAGAAGTTTATCAAGGAATTCAGCCAAAATCTAAATGCATATTATTATAGATTAAATTTTACATTCGGTTGACTTTTATTATGAAGGCTACTTAAATGAACCTCTTGATCCATTACAACCTTAAAAACACTAGGAGCTACAAATCCCTTGGTAACACGTCATTTTTTTCAGATTTCTTATCATCATAAAATATGCATTAAATATTACTGAATAAATATTTATACGCTGTGCAAAATATCACAAACCATTTCCTCATACAGAGTGTAATTTAAAATCAGCTGAATTATGACACAATCTCTCATGTTACAGTCGGGTTAGAGCTAGAAACCCAACAATGCCNACACGTCATTTTTTTAGATTTCTTATCATCATAAAATATGCATTAAATATTACTGAATAAATATTTATACGCTGTGCAAAATATCACAAACCATTTCCTCATACAGAGTGTAATTTAAAATCAGCTGAATTATGACACAATCTCTCATGTTACAGTCAGATTGGAGCTAGAAACCCAACAATGCCAGAAAGATTCATGAACAACCTGCATAATTCGTTAACTTCTGCATTCTGCACTTATGCATGAAATACTAATGAAGGCGGCAAGCAATAAGCAGTAAGAAATTTCTTCCTCTCTGTGTGTAGTTACACCTATAAAGCAAAGAAAGATCACAGATAAAAATTCTGCACTGTGAAGTAATGACCATCAATGGGAAGTAAAAGGAACTATACGCAACCTTGAACCCAAATTGAAGAATTTAAAAGTGCAATATCTCCACAAATAAACACACATTTTAACAATGACGTCAGAGCATATGCGCAAAATGAACAATACATTACAATATTGATAAATAGGAACACCACTCCCGCTACCCCCAACTCTATTGTTTAATCAAAAAATGACAAACAACTTCTTCTACCTACAAAACACAACCTGCATGAAATTGGAGATTTCCAGTCTAGAGCACAGACATGGTTTTAGTAAAAAAAAAAATCATAAAAGATCTCCAGCAATCTTCGCACAACAGTGAATCCATGTTAGTTTTATTGGATCACAGTCTGCGTGTGACACGTCAGGTTGAACCATTTCTAGATTGATTTTAAATCTATACCGGCATTCAAAGGCAGACACTTAAGAGTCTAAATGTCGAAAGGATGCAATTTTGTTAGCCCTCTACGGTAGTTGTCTTTGCTACATTTAAAAAATAAAGCACTGCAAGAGTCTGTTTTAGGACCAATTTTGCTTTACAGTATTTGTTTCTATTTGAAACTAATTTGAGAATATTTACTATCCTATCCTATGTTGCACAGTGGTGCAGTGTATGGCCGTCTTTCAACAAGAGAAACCGTGTTTGAAACGTTCTTTACACTCTACTGAGAACGCTGTGATTAACCAAAACATTTGATTCGCAATAGAGTGGCAATTTTTTTTCTCCATCCTGCATGGATTCATTTGAAGCTCATGGTTCAACCTAATATTCAGCCTCTGAGGACATTGACCCTCCAATCATAATATACCCAGAGTGATGCACCAGGACCCATTACCATCAAGCACACACACACACACACACACACAGCAGTATAGCCAAGGATATGGACATATAGCCTTATGCTACAGCAAGGCTTAGCATATCTTATTGCCTATAATTACATAAGTTGTATATTCTATTTCAAATTTTACTCTAAAAGTTACAACTTAATTAAAATATTCATTGTTGCAATATAAGAATTCAATTTTTCTTTATACACACATATCTTGATGTCTTTTACTACTGTTTCTTTGACCAATGACCAATAGTCTACAATACAGAATCAAGGTTAATGCTTTATCGTGTCCGTAATTAATAAACCCTACTCATTACTGCATTCTAATGATAATGTGTAATGGAAAATCACTTCATTCGCCGCCGATGCTGTACGTTAAACCTGATTATATGCTCCACTATTGTAGATGTAGAGCTGCTTTGTGACAATCTAATCAAACGGAACTGATTGTACGACGATCCCCATGTGAATGAAGCTGGGGACACAGAAACTTTCTCACTTTCGTGGGCAGACTAATGGATTCAGACTATTTTCCTTTAAAATCATTTATTTCTGAGATTAATTATATTCATGCCACAGAGACTGACAGGAAGACAAATGAATTTAAGAAACACACTGCACACACAAAAGCTGAGTGACACATATGGCTAATATAAGATGGGTCAAATACACAGTCAACCCCCATCAATAAATCACAAGATCAAAACACACACACACACACACACACACACACACACACACACACACACACACACTCAGGCGCATTGGGTGCACAAACAGGGTCACATTGTCATTGTAAATAATTCAGTTATTTTTCATTTTAGTTTCATTATTTATGATTTTAAGATTTGATCACTATGACCTTTGATGATTTGATGAATTTTGGCGATTTTATCAACATATTCAAACTTTACGTTCAAACGTTTTAATCATATGGAATATTCAAAGTCGCTGCGTTATTTTTAGCCTATTGCCACATCTATATGCAGTCATTCATAATCACAATCTTACATCACACAAGAATAAACAGACTTTTTTGTGTGTGTGTTTTTAGCCAGTGAACTGGCTAAAGGCTGGCTAAGTCTAAATTCCAGAACAGGAGAAGGTACGAGAACACTCAGGGTGATGGATTTTTGCTGGAGATCCGTATGGAATGATATCATACTCTCATCTCTGGGGACTCGGAGGGGAGGGGCAAGTGGAATGACTTCAGAATATTAATAAAGTGCACCAGGACTGATGTCACTTTTGACTGGATGGCCACGCCCTGAGTTCAGCCACGCCCAGTCTGACCAATATGAGCTGCAGTGTATTGCCAGATCTTACTTTCTCTCTCTCTCTCTCTCTCTCTCTCTCTCTCTCTCTCTCTGTCCCCATCTCTGCTTTCCCAGGTTCTTTTTTTTCCCTCTAACTCCATCTGTTGCTTTTTTGCTTGATTTCCTTCCACATCACTTTCTCTGACCTTCCACAAAATATCTGTTTTCGAGCTCAAAAAGCAGCATTTGCAAATCAAGTCAAAGTCATAGCCTGCAGTAAACACATGCTCAGTATTTTTTCACAAGAAATATGTTTTATTTTTTGGTGAGGGGGGATTTTTGGCTTGTAATGAAAGGACGGGTTTCCTTCCCTTTATTTCAAGGCTCAGACTTTCACAGCTGTTTCGGGTTGTTAGTTTTTTTAGCCTTGTGTGTGTTTCTCTGGTAGCCTGATTAAATCCAGATAAAGGGAAGTGCCACATGCCGTTCACCCTCATCTGGCCTTCCATTTGTTGGCTCCGGGTTCCCCGAGGGTCCTTAGCATGCAGGACTCGTGCCACATGGGGTAATCGCAGCAAGTGCACCATCCACCACTCCCACTAATCACATTTACACACACACACACACACACACACACACACACACACACACACACACACACACATCCTCATCCACCCTCCAGAAATGTATCCTGTTGTATACAAATATCTAGACTAACCTATATAGACAGAAACACATATCTTAATTGCACTTTTTACAAGTGTCTTTTTACAATTCATTATAAATGTTGTATGTTACTATGGCAGCATGGAACACTTTTTAAACTGTTACAGTGACTGGAGACTAATCAAGGCTTTGCTGAGTCACTATAGTGACTGGTTAAGAGACTTCAAACAATCACACAACTAAACTGGATCCTTTTACCCACGAAGCAGGCAAGAGTAGTTTGAACACATTCAGTAACTATTTAAATAACTTTGTAAACGTGTTTGCATATCGAGTTATTATAAAAAACAAACCTTGATGGAATAAAAACTACTTACATTTTCTTTAGTTTTACGTGCAACTTTAATTTGTGAAAGTCGATCCAACTCTAGAATGACAAAAATGTAGATTCTTAAAATTGGTTATATTTTGTCCCAACAAACTTTACATTTTTAAAAAGAAACGATATGAAAGAATAAAATATCACATTATCTGTCCGGTGGTAACGCATTGACGCAGCGACCTGAGACGCAGGGCTGCATGCTAATTTACATATTAAGAACATCATCCGCATTTCTCATAAAAAAAAAAAACAACAACTAGTAAACCACAGGGAAAACGCAACTGTCCTTTTTACGCTTCAACGTTAGGCGCAGTTGCGTTCGCGCGCTTTGGATATTCCAAACCATCAGCTTGAGGTGGAGACACCAAATGCACCGTGTCATATCAGAGAGACCCCCGCCCCTCCCACCGCGAGCTCTGCCGTGCTGAAGCGGCTCTGTCGCCGCTGTCTCTCCGCGAGTCCAGGACTTTGCCTCGCACACTTCTTGCTCATACACTCTTCTCCAGGTAGGTGAATGCTTTCAAATCCGACTTGTTTTCTCTCATGAAGTGGCGCACGATCGCAGACGGACCCCGGTGGCGTCCTAACGGTGCGCGCGCGCAACGACACCTCTGTCCGTCGGAGGTGTTGATGTGTGATACATTGGCTCGAGTGGTGTTACTTTATGACTAGACTTGTTTTAATTACAAGAAGTATTGTGATATTACAACAACATAAACTCATGATGATGTTATTACACAAAAAAAGTTCATGACAAAATGTGACTTTTTTGAATGGGTTTGTTTTTTATTGTATAAGTAGTGTTGCAGTTTTAAAATCAGACAATCTCACTCTGACATCCGGGAAGTAAAAAGTGCTATAAACAGTTTGAATGTTTGCATGTTTGTTGGAAACAGAAGCAGCACTAAAGCATGTTTTTAGTGGTCATTCACTTGAAGAAGGGTAGCTCATTTTTTCACTGGTGGATTAAAAGCTTTCTCTATAATTGAGTTAGTGTGTATGAGGCTGGCGCCATAGAAGACCCACAGAGGACTGAGTGCGTGTGTGTGTGGGTCATGTTTTGGGCACATTAATTATAACTACTTTCTTTTAAACACAAAGGTTGTTCCCTGTGGAAACGCGGTTGCGCCATGTGCTGTTCTTTTCTAAGTTTGTTGTGAGCGTGTTCAGACCGACCCGTGAGAGCTACTGGTGCTGGTTCTGTCAGCTGGAGATAAGCTGGACCTCCGATCTGCATGCCACAGCAGAATAAATCTATTACCGTTGTATGTGCACGTCCAGTTCCACACAAAGTCCAGCTCTCGGCTTCTTTATATGCAGAGTCTGAAAGTACAAGTGTTCAGTGCAATAATGGATGACCATTTATCAGTTGCTAAGAGCTTTTCCCGGTAATAAACACACATGCACAAACACATCTGTAAACACTGAGAGACTATAGAGAAAGCGTGTGCTGTGTGTGAGTGTGTGTGTGTGTGTGTGTGTCTTGTTTGTGTCTTGTTTGTGTTTTTATTTTCTCAGGTATGATGAATGGTTAAAGCTTCACAAATAGAGAACTAAAATGTTTTGTTGAACGCTCTATGTTCAGAACCAATCCGAATACGGGAACAGAGAAGAACAGGTGTAATTATAAGTTCTGTCTTACAAAAGTTTCGGTGTAGGACTTCCGAAGTCGATCGCATGACATCTACCAACAATTCTTGGGTGAACATCAGGGCAGCACTGGAGAAAATGACTGTAATCGAACCACTTCGAACCACAGAGAATATAACGTGGAAGAGAGAAATACATAGAAAGAGAGAAAACGAAGAAAGGACTCAGAGGGGAAAGAGATAGGAGAGTGAGACAGATTAAGAAAGAGCAAGAGGGAGAGAGAGAGAGAGAGAGAGAGAGAGAGAGAGAGAGAGAGAGGGAGAGAGAGAGAGAGAGAGAGAG
>SOMO01000046.1:121442-132426 GCA_028128575.1 Paedocypris carbunculus | reverse complement strand
GTGTGTGTGTGTGTGTGTGTGTGTGTGTGTGTGTGTGTGTGTGTGTGTTTATGGTTGCAGTGATTTTTTTTAGAGTTGAAATGTTTTCTTTTGGTAAAACTCGCACAGTATTGATTTCCTTTAATAGAGTCCTTTAGGGAAAAAAAACAAATCTCTCTTTTTCTTATATAGATAGACTTTCTAAACTCCATATATTTTTTCTCTAAATTCAGCTGAACAAACAAATCAGATCTGAGTAGGAGGAGTACTCATCTTTTTCATGCGTGTGTTTGTCCAGGTCACTGAATTATGGAGGAATCGGGGCGATTATTGGACACGAGCTCACGCACGGCTACGATGACTGGGGTCAGTGAAAATATTAACTATACCACAAAAGTTCACGTTACAGAACAGTGTGACTGTGTGTGTTGACTGTTTTTGTGCTTTTTGAGCTTGTTAGTGTGTGTGTGTGTGTGAGGGTGTGTGTGTGTCTGTGTCTGTGTTTGTGTCTGTGAGTGTGTGTGTGTGGACTTGTCAAAATCAGATTATCAATCCGGACCGGATCTGGCTAAATATTACATGACATTGATTGGGAGATCCCTAAAATTATAGTGTGTTTGTGTTTGATAGTTTGATTTATGTAATAACAATCATTTTAAAATAATTTTAATTTTAAAGAAGTGAATTTAAATCCAAATTTTTATGCTTTCTGTACATTATATTGACAAAACCTATATAATCTTTGCAATTAATTTACTTATTTGGAAAAAGAAATATTTATGTAAAAAGGACCCAAACACACACATACAGTATACACTTTATATTTGTTGACAAGTCATGTCTGTCGTTTTACTTATCTTCAAAATATCAGTACAGTATTGAGTAATTCGGCTGTAAATGCATTTTTAGTTGCTTATAGTTATATAAATAATGGTATTAAATGTATAACGTATTTTTAATACTGCTTAAAAATTTGGATTAATTAAATTATTTGAGTGTTGTGACACTGATAGGTGGGCAGTATGATCGCCATGGCAACCTGAAACAGTGGTGGACAGAAGAATCGTATAGGAAGTTTCAGAAGAAGGCAGAGTGTATCACCAAACTTTACGACAACTTCACTGTCTACACACAGAAGGTATGTGAAATACCCACACCGACCACACGTTTCAAACTAACCTTGTGTGTTTGTGTGTGTGTGTGTGTGTGTGTGTGTGTGTGTGTGTGTAGGTGAATGGACGTTTGACATTAGGCGAGAACATTGCAGATCTGGGTGGACTGAAGCTGTCTTACTATGTAAGTGTGCCACACATAATCACCTTCACAGACGCAACTAATTCCTGTCTGTATCTGTGTGTGTGTGTGTGTGTGTGTGTGTGTGTGTGTGTGTAGGCATATCAGAAGTGGGTGAGAGATCATGGTCCTGAGCGTCCACTCCCGGGACTTAAATACACACACCAGCAGCTTTTCTTCATTGCTTTTGCTCAGGTAAACTTTCTCAGGTCTTGCCTCTGTCTAACTTTCTCATCGTTTCACTTCTTTTACGTAGAACTGGTGTATGAAGAGGCGATCGCAGTCAATTTACCTGCAGCTCTTGACAGACAAACATGCACCAGAACACTACAGGTAACACCTTATAATGAGCTGAAGTCTTTGTTTAGAACATTTGTTTTGATTGTTGTTTTTTCTCTATTTCTCTGTTCAAGAGTGATTGGCAGCGTCTCTCAGTTTGATGAGTTTGGTCGAGTGTTTCACTGTCCCAGAGGATCTCCCATGAACCCTGTCAACAAATGTGCCGTGTGGTGACCTGTGACCTTTACGCCTCGTCTTAGGTCCAAGCTGCTCGAACATCACAATGAAGCTCTTTGGCGTCATGTCCATATTTAATGTTTACAGTATTGGAAGACCAAACCCACTTCATCCAAATGCTCCTAAAGACTTTTATTTTGAAATGATTTTATTTTTGTATTCTAAAACAGAATGCATTGGGGTATTTGACAGATTATTTGAGAAGATGTTTGTACATGTCTATGTTTGATGATGATGAGCTGTGATTGTGTCATGTGATTTTCAGATTTAAATATTTTCTGACTTGGTTAGAATTATTAAATCTCAATTACAACTCACAGTGCTGCTGCAAAGTGTGATAAAAACAATTTTAATTTTTATACAAATGTTAATCGCGAATGAATAAGTAAAAAAGGTTGTGAATATTAATTACATTACAAGACAAAATGTACAGGTAAAACTGAGCATGTTTACAGATATTAATAATCTATGATAAACTGTACTTTTCTCAGTGTTTAGTAAAATTAGGGAAAAAATGAATATGCGTACATATTCTCACATGTTTATGTACGTAAACTAATGTTTTTAATAAACAGACTATCATGAGGAAATCCATTTTCTGTTTTGATTTATTTTTACAAGTACCGTGTTTAAACCTTTATTTTGTACTTTATTGTACTTTTTTGTACTTTTATTTTGTATTCCGGAAGTAGTGCCCACTTTCCCGCCGCTTCTCGTACTCTCACTGTTTCCTGTTTCACTCTCCAAGATCAAAACAGACTTTTTCCGTGTGAAATGTAATTCGAATTTTAGAGAAGTGAATTAACACCCGAATCTTAATGGACGCGTTCGCAAAACGCTCGTCGGACCGAGAGATGGTAAAGAAATATTTTTATGCTTACGGTACATTACGTTGACAAAACATTTACTATATAATCTCGCGTTGTGTAAATTGTTGTTGTTTTTCAAATCACGTTTGCTTTTTTATGATAAGTTGTGACATTCATGATTCACTAGATGTATTAAGAGTTTTACAATATTCTTAAAGTGCGTTCAAAACATTGTCGACTATAAACAACTAAGGAATTCAGTTTCGTGATTTTTGTTGTTGTTAGTACCTGTTTAATTGGATGAAATTCGGTATTTTTGCTCATATTTAGGGATTACCTTGAAAACACACACACACACACACACACACACACACACACACTATACATCCTAATATAACAATTAGACACTCAACTGCACCAACAACAGTGTTTACATGTATACATTAAAGTTATTTATTACAATTTTATTATGTCAATAATTATTTTCATATGTACATTGTCTCACTTGTAGTGCTTTATTACACATGTATCTTTTACTCCTAGTTTAGTATCGTGTGTGTGTGTGTGTGTGTTTCAGGAGAGAGCTGCAGGGTCTCCGAGGGCTCGTCAGTTGTCAGACGTTTCTCTCCCCTCGTACTCCGAGTACCCCACAGGACGGCCCATTCTAAACTCCCCGCTGAAACACTCCAGCCGAGTCGTGAAAGCTTTTCCTCAAAGCAACAGCGCAGGTACACACACACACACACACACACATACAAACACGGCCGTCTGTTGTGTAACCCTAGACTGCAATTCCACCTGTTGAGCTCAATACAGACCAATAACGAGAGATGATCCAGTGACAGCTGTTTTTCCACTCATTAATAATTCAGTAGATAATGTCAACCCGTAATATCAGTTGTATGGGTATCTAAACGTACATGGCCAATACCAAATTTGCACACATATTTCCCATTAAGTCCAATTTATTCCCAATTTCCAATTTAGTTCTTATAGCTGAGTGTGGAATAGTTTTGAGCTTTTATCATATTAATATTTGATGGGGCGCTTTAGTGTCTTTTTTACATCTTGTTTCTTAGTTTGAATCGGTTATTTGCATGTATGATGTATATATATTTTTTTAATTTATGCCAAAACAGAACTTATTGTTTGGTTTATTTGTATTGAAAATTGTAATCAACTTTTCTTGTTTCTAATGTCTTTGGTTTCAGGAAGGGTTTTATAATAACCTGCTCCTGTAAGGCCATCCAGCTCAATAGCTTATTTGTTTATTAGTGCTTGTTAATTTAGCAATTGTGAACGATTTATTTTAGTTCCACATTCAGGGAACATAAAGCACAGAACAATTTGTTCCTTTTTTTATGTCTCTCTGGTGTACCATATTTTCCGGACTATAAGACGCACCACTGATAAACGTCTAAATTCACATATTTTTTTATTCAGATTATAATATGTACACTCAATTTTTAAATGTTTGTTAGAATTTTAGGTGTGCCATAGAGTCCGGGCATACAGTAATTATAATGTTTAAGTGAGCTTGGACGCAATAAACGTTGGTTTCTTTTCAATCTCTCAGTTACTCTGTGGTTTAAAAGACTGTTAAAGAAGAGTTTTTGGCTTCCAATTATTTCATACAATTTAGAAACCTCTAATCTTTATAAGAATTAGTATTTGTACAGAAGTAGAGATCAACAATAACAAAATAAAATGGGTCACCTACATCTACAATTTAAAAGTTTGTAGTCACTGTGAAATATCCTTGTTTTTGAAAGAAAATCACTATTTTTGTCAATGAAAGCAACTTTAAACTAATCAGAAAAATACAACAAAACAAACAAATACCCCCTCTACATTGCTAATGCTATGTTGTCTAGCTGTAAATGTCTGGTCTGTGGTGCAATAACTACTAAGTGCACAGAGGCCCATTTTCAGCAACTGTCACTCCAGAGTTTTAACAATGTATTTGCTAATTGTGTCAGAAAGATAATGGATGATTGGAAAACTCTTGTTTGATCATGTTAGCACTGCTGGAAACAGTTTAGCTGGTTAAAGAAGCTATAAAACTGACCTTCCTTTGAGCAGGTTGAGAATCTGGAGCATCACATTTGTGAGGTCAATCAAACAAAATTCAAGTAATTATTTTTTAACAGAATAATTTTGTACATATGTAACTGTGTAAGTTAGTTGCTGTGGGTGTGTCTGCAGACATTCTTTCAGCCCTGAAGAACTTGCAGGAGAAGATCCGGAGACTAGAGCTGGAAAGACACAACACTCAGAAGAAACTCCAGACACTTTCTCCAGACTCCGGTTGTTCTCTACAGGAAGCTCGGAATGAAAAAGACGCTCAGCAGACACACAGAACGCAAGGTGTGCTACTGAAGCTTCAGTTGTGGAACATCAGCAGATCTAATAATGTACAGTGTGGATGAAGCTACCTAGATTTCTCTCTCTCTCACTCCAATGCTGTTTCTGTGTAGATCTGCATTCTCAGTTGACTGCGACTAAGTGTCGCTGTTCATGGTTGGAAAGGCAGTTGGAGCTTCTGAGTAAAACAGTGAGGAGCACCGAGTCTGACCGGAGACAACAGGTGAATGTTGTCACACACATATTTGTGTATTTGTCTGAAACCAGTGGTGTAAAGTACTTGAGTAAATGGACTACTACTGTGCTCAAGTAGTTTTGGCTACTTTGTTCTTGTACTGAGTATCAATAATATAAGCAACGTTTACACTCTTACTTGACTACATATGTGGTTGAGTATATCTACAGTACTCTTTACTCCACTACATTTAAATGGACAATTACCGTGACTCAGTAGAGTAGATTGTGATTGTGCGCGACGAGTTACATAAATAGGTAATTTTCTGTCCGGACGAGGTGATATTGACAGCGGTAGCATTTTTTTTGCACATTAGGGTTTGATTTGAGACTGGAATTATTTTTTAATTATTATGTTTTTTTTGTATCTATTTTGTTGTAAATTTGAAACATATAGGTGTTAAATTTCATTTCTATATTAGGAAATAAAACCTCATAAAGAGTTCATTTTTCTTGGTGTAGAGTGGTAAATTCAGTAGGAGTAAAATACTCAAGTTAAAATTGGATACTTTATCCTACCTTTACTCAAGTCTTCTAGGAATTGGTGACTTGTAATTTGTAATAGAGTAATTTTTACAGTAAGGTACTTTTACGTATGGTTTTCGTGCACTCTTTACACCTCTGTCTGCATCTGCATGTGTGTGCAGGAGTCTGTGCAGCACACCGAGGTTCAGAAGAAGCTGCAGAAGCTGGATGTTCTGGAGCAGGAGTATCACAGACTGACCAAGACCCAGAGCGCATCCCACAGCAAGATCCTCCGGTTGGAGAGGAAGCTGCAGGAGGAAGAGCGGCACAGGAAGCTGGTGCAGGAGAAAGCGGAGAAGGTCTTCTCTCGTTTTTTTGTTATTTTTCTCTCCTTGCACCGCCTCTCTCTAACTAGTTCACCTGTGCTCAGTTACAGTCAAGTCTGGATGCCAACCGTGTCCTTATCCAGTCTGTGTCTCCTCAAGCGCTCCGGTCCGGTCGAGCTGTGCCAAAGCGAGTCTCTCCAAAGGTAACACAGCGCAGATGTGTGTGTGTGTGTGAGACTCGTTCTTGATGATCGGTCCTGCTTCCTCAGCAGAAACACTCGCAGCTGCACTACAGACTCCGGCTGGGTGATGTGCCGTTTGTGGCCGGAACGGTAACACACACTTCAATTTAGTCCCAGTAAGAGTCCTGAATGATGCTATCTAACTCTCTCTCTCTCTCTCTCGACCAGTCCACAGGCTCCAGTCATTCAGTGCGAGCAAACGTCCAGCACGTTCTTTATCTCCTGAAGCAGCATCATCCTCAGCTGTGTAATGAGCACGTGTTAGGTTGCGTCTCCAGCAGCTCCTCGTCCTCCGGAGCTAATGGTGAGGATCTGGCCAATCTGCTGCTGATGCTGCAAGACGAGTTCGGAAACATGAGCTTGTGAGTGTCCACGTCACGCTCACACATGTTGTGTTGCCTGTAGAGTGAGATGAGTGTGTGTGTGTGTGTGTGTGTGTGTCAGTGAACAACAGGAGCTGCAGCGCCAGATCCAGTTGTGCAGTTCGGATCGTCACCGGCGAGTTCTGGAGCGAGAGATGGAGGAGCTGCTGAAGAGGATGGAGAATAAAGGAGAACAAATCGCTACTGTCCGCAGGCATCAGTCGCAGGTACGGTCCAGCTCTGGTGCAGAAATGTATTTTTAAATTTAAGGTTTATTACATGATTGTGTATTGGTTTAACTTCTTAAGTTAAATATTGCATTAAGTTAATCCTTGTAAAGTGGTTTAAATGGAGGTTAAATTAACAAAACGTATGTGTGTCAGATGAAGAAATTGAAGAAACAGTGTGAGAAGCAGATGGAGGAGAAAGAAAAAGTGCACGACGAAGCAGGAAAGTGCAGCCATGACAGTCTGCGTCTGCTGAAGGAGATGCGCTCGCTGCAGACGTCCCTGCGCAGCTGACACACACACACACACACACACACACACACACACACACTCCAGTCATTCCTGCATTTTTAAACTTTTTTAACTTTACAGCAACACATTTGGAATACAGAGGGAATGTTGATCATTACAGTCATTCTTGCTTTTCTTTCTTGCATTCTTTTGAGCTTTTTAAATGTTTTTTCCTCACAAGCCTTAAGATGATGATCGAGGAAAAGCTCATTTCGGTCGATCTACCTCAGCCGTGACTTTTTCTGTGTATTTATACAGCGTCTTGTAACTTTCCATTCATTCATATATCGTCTTTGCAGTTATTGATCTCAGTGATGTGACGTCCCATGAAGGTGCTTTTTAGTGTTTTTAATTAGCATTTTCTCAAATTCTATTTTTATTGGGAGGGGATTTTATCTGTTCAGAATTAAAGCACAAAGACTAACTTGTGTGTCTGTAACTTATTTAAGGAAATAAAATGTATTTTAGATGTCTTTGGGCTGCATATATCGAAACCATGGTGGCTCAAGAGCGCCACTAGTGGCTCGACCAGAAAAAGGTCGGTTTCTCTTAGGAAGGCCTATTTGGAGACAACGTTTAGTCAAGGAGTTTACCACAGGTCAGCAGCAGACGAATGGGATTTCTCGGGCCCTGTCTGCCCTTTGGTTACGCACAACGTAGAGTCGGATTTGTTCCCAGGACTGTCAGTCCTTTAAGACAATATATCGTCTCTCGTGGACTGACAGGAAAGGGAACGTCTTGGTTTCTTGCGTAACCTCAGTTCCATGACTGAAGAGAACGAGACGTTTCTTTCCGTTGCCACATTGACTAGCTGATGGAATTCTGGACTACCCGAGCAGTGTGATTCCGTGTGGCACATGGTGCACATGATTCTTTTTATACGCCGTTTACTGGTTCAAAGGTTATGTATGCAAATTCATGCCGCCATTGATCTTGTTCATTGGCTTGTTGAAAGAGCTGAAGCTTAGCGAATCGCATCACTCAGTTTCCCATACTGTTAGTGTGTTAAGAACGTCTTGTTTCGTTCAGTCAGGGAACGGAGGTTACACAAGTAACCAAGACGTTTTAAAACCTGGATTTCATCCATTTTTTTACGGCTCAGTGGAAAAATATTTGAATTACAATTAGACTTATTAGCATAATTACTATTTTCTAATCCCTCGTTTGAATTTGAATTCTGTGTTTCAAGCCGTTTAAAGCTTTTCCAATAACTGATGAAAAAAGCAAAGCAGATAAAGACTTTTTAATTGCAAAGTAAAGATGAGAAACATCTTACATATTTACATCACTCATATGAATAAATGGCACCAAATATCTTTTTTTTTTTAAATCCAAATGAGTACAAACAGAATCATCACACACACAGATACTGACGTCCAAACATCCAGGGCTGTGTTTCCCAATAGCTATGTTTTATTATAAGGTGATCCATGTTTGAATAGAATAATATTCATTATAGTTATCTGAATAATATTGATATCTATAAGTACAACAACGCAATTATTCAGGAATGAAGATAAAACTGAAATGGTCCATCACAAAAGCAGTGCTGCTTGTTCTTGTTGCTTTATAAAATAAAAAAAAATAATTTTATTTTAGAAACTTATATCAATAAAAATAAATGTAAATGTTATTTAACTTCTGAACTGGATTTTTAATTTGTTATGTTCTTGCTGCAAAATTCCTGAATGGAACATGGGGATTAATTTGCACATTAGTGGCCATTAGCGGTCAAGTATTGTAAATTCAAGTTTTTGAGTAACGCAAAAAGATAAGACCATTAAGGTAATTAAATACACGTTTCTAATTCAACCAGGTTTTGTCTCAGGAAACGCAGCCCAGAAAATTGAAAGTGAGATGTCTGTTAATAAACACCAGCCTGAAAAACACATTGCACAAGGCAAAACTGTTTCTGTAATGGTCATCGACTGAAAATACAACAGAATAGTTTGAAACTTTAGAAAAACATTTAAATTTTTTCAAATTCACAACCAGCATTGTTTTAAATGTTCTTGAACAGCAAAAATATTAGCAAAACAATTTCAAAGGCAGAATTCCATGAAGTATTTTGTAATTGAGATAATTAATAACAATTCATACTATTAATACTCTCTGGATTATTCAAATAGTAGGTGGAGGAAAATGTCCTTTTCCAATTTCCGAATTCCCGGAAATGATCTGGCTGCACGTGCTCAAATCTAATTGTTAAGTCATTGGATTCTCAACAGTCACGGGTCGCATCACGTTAACAAAATTATTACAAAAATACTTTCTGATATCAGTGTTATTATTATTGTTACATTTTTATCATCATGATCATTATTATAACAATTTCTGATGAATGAAAAGAACAATTTTAAAACCTGTTCATTAAAAAAAAAAAAAAAAACAATTTGTATATTCATATTTATGTTTTTTCTTGCTTCATTATTAGTTTAGTTTTTTAACAATTGATTTTAGTTAAACTAATACATTATTCATTATTATAAAATGGAAGAAAAATAAATGCATAAATACTCTTATATATTAATAATAAAGTACTTGAGCATTATTAGGAAGAGACAAATAAATGCATAATAAATAAAAAAAACAGTTATTTGTTAAAGAAATATGAATACTACTACTACTAATAATAATAATGCCAACAATTAGTTTTCATCCTTAATATACAGTCTTCATATATTAAAGGTTCAATTATTCATACGTATTATGGTTTAATGGCTATTATTTGGTGAATTTAAATTTTGAGTGAAGCAGTGAATCTGTGTGATTGTAATAATGCATCATGGGTAATTATTCTGTGAATCGCTCAGTACACACCTTCACTAAGTCAACACAATTCTCTCTCTCGCTCTCTCAGATTTTGGCAAAACAGTTCTCTGTATCACACACACACACACACACACACACACACATTACTTTTGATGTTGTAGTCTGAATATTTATACACTGTCTTTTTAAAGAAAACACAAACACTCGTAAGGCAAAGATCCAACTGACCCGCAGCTCAGAAGCGTCCTGAGAACGTGTCTCACGACGGGTTCTTCTTCTCCTGACTCCGCCCTCTGGTCCAGACTCTAAAAAAATCTGAAGCATCCGCTGGGCTGGAAACGTCTGTTTTATATTACAAGAGCGATGCCCCTCCTACTGCTGACCTCTGACCCCTGGGGTGTCATTGGCTGTGGGTGTGGCACTGCTTGTCCATGCAGCCGTTCATGCAGTGCGAGTCGTCTCCGAACGCGCCCTGCGACTGCAGCAACTCATACTCCTCATCCAGGAAGTCCAGCGAGTTGTTACTGGGCAGCCCACGTATGGTGAACTTGTGCGAGACTTTGGCCCACTGCTCACGGTTGGCAGCTACCCGCTCGTAAAGCTCGGCAGAACGCGGGAAAATTTCTTGCAGGAGCCTGAAAGGAAAGACAAGGACGAAGGATGAGAGTGACCCGGAGACACGGGCAGCAGAACACGGGCACACACGGACCGGTAGATTGGCATGGCGATGTGCTCCATAAAGCTGATCTGAAGCTCAGGGATATAAGCCTTCTCACGGTCCATCATCTCACTCGGCCTGTTTCCCATTGCTTTCTCCTAGACACAAACATGCACACAAAGCAGTGGTGTCAAGTACTTGAGTAAATGTTACTTAAGTATTTTGGCTACTTTGTACTTGTACTGAGTATCAAAAATATAAGCAACTATTCTCTCTGCTTGGCTACATTTTTGATTGAGGTTATGTACTCTTTACTACACTACTTATTTTGTTCTGCCTTTTTGAAACATTGAGGTGTTAATACGTATTAGGAAACAAAATCTCATAAATAACAAGTTTCATGTGTTTTTGCATTTCTTGTTGCTATTTGAGCCTAAATTCAGTGT
>SOMO01000046.1:45500-59617 GCA_028128575.1 Paedocypris carbunculus | reverse complement strand
ATATATATATATATATATATTCAGTATCCCTAGTAGATACAATCCAAGCCCGACCGCGATAGGTGAAAATCCGGCACAACATTTACGTATTTATTTACCACTTATTCAGACTTTTAAAACACTTTTTTCACGTAGTATTCTTTATTAAAGTAATGTTAACAAACAACTCCCCGGCGCACGCGTCGTCCCCGTGGAGATATTAATTTTCAAAGAGTGTGAACGGCATAGCGATTCGCATCTCCGGCGAGACGCGTCTGGCGGCGGTCCGTCTCGAGCCACTGCGAGCATCCTCCGCCGAGATACGCTCCGCAAATATAGGTAATAAAGGAAAAAATTACTGTACACATGTGTATCTGTCTGTGTGTGTGTGTGTGTGTGTGTGTGTGTGTGCACCTGTCATACCCTTGTGGTGGACTCTTATCTAACCAGCCTGATTTAATGACAGTGGCGTGGATGTCTTCTCGAGGGCCCGAGTCGCTGACATGGCCTGATCTTGGTAGGTAAATACTGTTCTGAGAGCTGGAGATGGAGCTGTATTCATCAATCCATGAACTGTGTCTAAAAAAAGAATTACGTAAGAATAATCAAGATTGGTATATGTACGTATGTTGGTGTACAAATAATTATTTGTAAATGAAGAAAGCAGAACACAACTCTAAAGAGGAAAACTTCTAAGCATTTACATTTAATAATTTGCTATCGATGCAACCGTGAGGAAGGTAGGAAAATCTCACTTTATAAGTTCATAACAATCATTATCATCATCCAGTAGTTCATCATCACTGCAAAGACTGCTGAAACGAGGCCTTGACAGCTTAGGAACCACCAAGGACATCTAGGGGACAAAACAGCTGTCAATCACTCATCCAGCCAATAACGTAAAGGTAGTGGAAGATTTGTCACATACCTTGTTGTCCATGTCTAAGAGCTTTGATTCTCTGACAAGCTCAAGTTCATCATACTCATCTGAACTTCCTGTTGAGTCCAGCTCTACAGAGAAAAGATGTGTGAAAGTACTGATGCTTGGTCAAACACAAATGAATGTTGTCAAGAGAAACAGAAAGATTCATTTTTTGAATCCTTAAAATATTTAAAGAATTACTGAATACTAACCGAAAACAATTACTGTTTAATATTTTAAGTAGAGATAAGGTCTTACAAAAATGTTACAATGCCAAACTAAATTTGAACACGTGGGAGCAACGGAATGTTCCAATCCAGCTACAATGTTTCTGACCAAAGTTTCACTCTGCCACACAATTGTTTTCACTGTAATCTATTCAACAGATAAAGTCGACACAGTTTTACAAATTAAAATTCCCTTAATTAAAATAAGACTCATTTAACATGTGACATGATAAAAAGTAGGAATAAATAAATCAACCAATCACAGGCTCTGGTGTCCATCAACACAACTCACTGTTCTTGTGCAGCAGCGGGATGTCTATCCTCGGACTTCCATAATGCACATCCAGAACTCCACCCAGATCTAACAGATCATCCACAGTAGCGCTAAAGGTAGGGAAAAAAACAGGACATCAATCAAGAAAAAAAAAACTGGGATTCCAAAAAAAGCTGGGACTGAAAGGGTTGACTTCATTATAAAACAACAATTTAATTAATTCACAAATAAAGTCAAATAAACAAAAAAAAAAACATTTTTTAATTAAATCACAAATAAACCGCCTGCTTTTGTCAGTAAACAAAAATACTTTAATATTATTGCACTGGGATGTCCAGATTATTTTTGGATTATAATATATCAGTTAGGGCCATTTGATTCTGATTCCAAATATATAAGGTACGAATATACAAGCACAGAGTCACACACTCAATCATTTAGACCAGGGGTATTCAATTAAAATTTAAAGAGGTCCGGTTCCGCAATTTTTTTGGAAGCGAAAGTCTTCGCTTTTTGGAAGCAAAGTATTGGAAATATATATATATATATATTTTTTTATCAGCTCTAGGACATCAGCGTAAACAAACAAAAAAATAAATCCCCAAAGAGAACGGGACCCTATGCCATTGTCCACACATCTTTTGGCTGCAACTTAATCCACTATGTGTTTAATCAGTGTATATGTCTTGGGTTGTGAGATGAAAGTTAAAGTAGCTTATGCAGTCAACCAAAGAAAGCAAGTCTTAGCAACTTTATGCAGAAGTATCAGAATAGAAACAGAAATTCACTTTTTTGGGTGAAACACATGACAATTTCTGGGACCGACAAGGTCAAAAAAGGGTACAGCTGTTGCTGGACTGTAGATTTTTAATACATAAAATTTTTCTTTACAATCAAAAACTTTCTTTACACTCTTTGGTGCCATTTAGCCCACATCGCATGTTCTGTTTTTTGAGTTGAAAAAAAATATATATTCAAATTTAATTCTGTATATCCCCTTGAGAATATTATTCAAAGAGATAAACCATGTCTTAAAATATACTTTGGATAAAATATATTTTTTTACCAATAAAATGTGGGACCACAACTTGTTGCGTGTTAAGTACTTGAGTAATGAAAGTAAACAAGTACTGCTTTTTGCACTGTCCCATGCAATAATTATAATGACATTTGCTAAGCTTAATGCCCCTTAAATAACAAGTTTATACTATGTGTGGAATGGATTTACAAAAGCTTTTTGCAAAACTAAAATGGAAAAAACCAATGCACGAATTTCATTTAAATTTACGTTTAAGTGGAAGGTCCGGAGACACTGTGTTAACCAGAAGGTTCAAGTAAACCTGATATGCTCATTTGAGCCACAGATTAAAGCTAAGTGAGTTTGTTGTTATGAGCACTAGGGACTGTATCAAAATTGTGTTCTGCATTTAATCATCCAGTGAAGTTACACACAAACAAAGTGAGGTGAGCACACACAAACAGGAGCAGTGGGCATGTGGGGTCTTGAGCAAAGGCACTCATTTGTGAAACCCACTGGACTGCCGGTCCACTTTTCATTTTTTTTTTTTTTAAATGTATTATTTATGCTGAATTTGAGATCAAATCCATATCTGTCCTCTAAAATCTGTCCATCTATTCAAACGGGCAAAAGACATCTTGGCATGCACAAGAATTATGCTTCAGTTGAGGCAAGGGAGAACCCCTTGAATCAAAGGTACAACAACCAGTTAGTTAGATTTCAACTCGGTATGGCAAAGAAGGAAACCGCAGAGAGGTATGAAGACCACAACCCATCGTAGAGTTGGCATAAGAGAAGCGCTCTATCAAAAGCACCCTGATTCGCACAGGAGGTGTCCCTGTGACAGATCACTAACTGTACAAGTGAGATATAGCCACTAGGGGCCATATTGAATTTAACTGGTGTTTAACACGGTGATGGCAGGTCCAACTCCCTACTAGACCACAATTGCTACTGTTAGAAACTCACAGGGAAAAGTTAAAGTGGTGAAGAGAGACCTGAGCCAAAAAGCGAATCTCTCCCTTCACCTATGGTCACCAGCTATCCCGGATACAAGCGGATGAAATGAGGGGCTTTCTCCGCAGGGTGGCTGGGCTCTCACTCAGAGATAGGTTGAGGAGCTGTGCCATCCAGGAGGAGCTCGGAGTAGAGCCGCTGCTCCGCCGGGTCAAGACATGGGGTGGCTTGACATTGGTAGTCTTACCATCCGGTAAGAATGCCCCTAATGCCTTGTTGGCGAGGTGTTTCGGGCACGTCCCACCTGGAGGAGACACAGGACCCACAGAAGAAACTATGTATCCTGGCTAGTCAGGGAACGCCTCAGGATTCACCCGAAAGAGCTGGAGGATGTAGGGAGGGTACAAGGGAAGTTTGGGCTTCCTTATTGAGGTTGTTGTCCCCTCAAGACCCAGCCCGGATAAGCGGTAAACGACAGAACGGAACAAAAGGTTAAAGTCCCTAGCTCAGCATTTTAGTTCCACTGTCTGAAACTCGTAAATGTACTGAGCTCAAGTAAGTCCTTACACTACCGTAACCTCTGAGCACATGGAAAAAAAAAAAAAAACAAATCAACAGGGGGATGTAGAGAGTGATATTTATTAACATAAACCGCCTGCAGTTAAAAAATAAGTACCAACTGACCAAAAGTCATAGTACAAGTATCTTAAACCGAACGCCTCACCATCTTTGTGGTGAAGATGTTTCCTGTCTCATTGAGAAAGAGGAAAACAGCGTAAAAGTTAAGTCAAAACACACGCACACACACACCAGTAAAAAAAACAACAACACAAGAGCATTAAGAGTGAAACACACCAATCTAAGAGGCTATTGGTCACAAAAGACTTCAGTATACCCCAATCACCAATCAAATTTGAGAAGTTTACTGTCCTATAGATTTCCAGCATAGAGAATAACGACTTTATTCAGAAAACTTCCATTTCACAACTGTTGAGTTCCAAATCAGCTCTGTATCTGTGAACAGATTATTTTTTACTCTTAACCGCCAGAACTTCAAATACAATTATTAGCACAAAATGGGAGTTACACTAAAAACTGCAAGAGTTGCATACTTTAAACAGAATAGCTAGGTTGACAGAAAAAATGTAGTTTGGGCAGCTTCTGAGTGGCACTAGCCAGATACAGGAAGTAAAACGATTGAGCATGCATTTGAATCATATAAGAAACTTCCTGGAATTTTGTAACGAGAAGTAAGAAGCACAACACAGAAAGAAAAGCAGGCGTAAAGACCAGCAATGAAGACGCACTGGACAACAGTAAAGATGCCCGAATTGAACAAGAATCTCTAGAAAGACAGAAAGATCATAAGATCATGAGGAGAACCAACAAAAATTCAATAGGTTAGAAATTAAGTGTAGATAGGAAAAAAAACACTTACGTCAACAAACTCATCCAATGCAAATATCCTCTCATACAAAAAGAGAAAGAGAGAGAAAGGGAGAACGAGAGAAATGCAACATTTAAAAGTCTTGTTGACAACTGACGGAGAGAGAAACCAGCTGGACAAAACACGAGCGGAAGAGGAAACACATTCAGCTGTAANTAATTTATTTTACTGTAAAGGCTGTACAGTAATATGTCATTGTTAAAAATGCATCTACATAAATGTCTAAATCTACATTTCTAGGTTGTGTTGTACGAGGTTCGGACCTGACAGAGGACACAGCAGCTTGCGAAAGCGTGGGAGTTTCATAGTCTATTTGGTAATTAGTTTTAACAGCTTCACATAAGAATGTTTACTCACACACTCTCTCTCTCACACACACAATTTATCTGCCTCACTCTCTCGTGGGTCTTTTCCCGCTGACTCTTATGCACACGTCAGATGGAAAACACAGTATATTCTGGTTAATCTGACACTTGGGGTCTTATAATGAGCTGGTCTGATTAGGCAACATGGCACTAAAGTCAAATGCTTAACATAAGAATTGTTCAAAATGATCCTACCATCAGACATACGTTTAAAAACTCTTGGGTTTGTGTGGTGATTAATTAAGAACACACCCAGAGCTTGTGTAGCAACACCAAAACATTTACTACATATCACAGTAGAACACTTTACAGAGATGAACACTACAGTAGAACACTACACAGTTGAACACTACACCGAGATGAACATTACACTAANTTCACAGTGTTGAACATGACATAGAGTTGAACACTACACAGAAAAATACCACACAAAATAGAACACTAGACAGAGTTGAACACTACACAGTTACACACTACACAGAGTAGAGCACTACACAATGTTCAACAATGCACAGAGTTGAAAATTGCACAGTTGAACACTACAGAGTGGAATACTACTCAGAAGAACACCACGTCCCTTAAATCAACAGCAACGATTTTATATTTCAGTCTACACTTGTTTACAACATTTATAATGAACTTTGTTCATAAAAAAATTAGAAATGAACACAATGGCCAGCGTTTCAGGGTTTAAAGAACGTATCCAGTATCTTGACACGTACTGCTAAAACTTTTGAACAGCCGTCTGACGCAACAATGGAGATTCTGAAGCTGCATGTATGTTTCTCGCAAGAATTAAAGCGTCGTAATCTTCTATCCCCTACAGCAGCAAAGCACTAAATGTTCACATATATTTGACCTGATGAAGTTCCGCATGTCATTCATCAGTTTCACTTTTAGTCAGCAGCGGAGACAAGAGACACACAGTTCTGTGGTGATGTGTGTTTCATGAATGATTCGTTCATTCTGAAAGAATCGTTGAAACGACTCAAGAGTAATGAGTCACTTCAGAAAAAGATTTGTTCATTTTGCGCTGTGACCCTACCGGGATCGTTGAGATACGCTCCTGCGAGAGCTGGAAAGTGATGTTGTAATTCAAACTGTCTCATGTTTTTTGATCCCATTAAGCAAAAATTTGATCCAAATAAGCAAACAATAAAAACTCTTTTGTGATAGGAATTGTCTCGGTTCTTCGGTTGGTTCAATTTGAATGGTAATTGACTGAGACTCACACACGCACACACACAAACACAAACACAAACACACTAGAGCAGTTGTAGGTCTCACACACAAACGACTTATGCAGTGTGATCACACAGGAAATAAGAACGTATATGTATGTATACAAGACAGGACGGTTATGTGACTAAAACGCCTGAGGAGACTAGAACTAGACAAGTGTTATATTAGCATTTTATGGTTCTGCTTTGAAAATGTCTCACTATGAAACTTTTCTAATTGCTCTCTGCTTTCTGATCACCAAGAACATTTATAGGAGAAACAATCTACGCGGAAAATTTTTTTTATTAATATTTCCAGTAAATTCAGTAAACAAGTAACTAAACATAGGTGCCTCTATGAATTTTGTGGAATGGTTTTGCTATTTTTGTGACCAAAATGTTGTGACATTTTACATGCAAATGTGTGTTGCTTTTTTGGATTAGTTATCATATGTTAACAACATAATTGATTTAAACAATATAACTTTAAAACTTAATTGTGATAGATTTTTATGTCTAAAACAAGCTAATTTGGCCTTTTTGGGTATTTTTTTATTCATTTTTTTCTTTAATTTAGCAAACACTATGGTTGAAAACTCATTCTGAAACGGTAGCACAGATTGTGAACATTTTCTTCAGTGAATGAACATATTGAAAGCGCATACGCCCGAGATCCAGGTGCGAGAGAAGACATTTAATTTCTTTAATTTAAATTTTCAGAAATTTAAAATTTTACAGTAAATTTTACAGTAGCAGATAGCACATGTACAGATCCAAACTTGATCTGCTTTTGCAAAACAAAACAAATATTCAAATAAATTATTACTACTAAATTACAAATGTTGTTGTTGTTGTTGTTGCTGTTCTTCTTCTTCTCTTTCAGATTTCCCATCAAAGGTCACCACAGCTAATCACACCCCTATTATGAACAACTTGCCTGTTTTGGCAAGTTTTACGTAACATTCTATTCATCCAAGTTTAGAACTGGCACAAAAGATACTGACCGCCAATTCTCATGGCGAGATATGTCTCTTTTTATTCTATATTATATCTAAACACAAAAAATTGTGACAATACTAACCTGTTCATGCAATCATTTTCACAGTCAATCGAGCACACATTCATCAGACATCAGCATTCTACATCTATGTCAGCGTTTTGTTCCCTTTTATTAGTATAGTTCTTTTTGCAGATATTTTTTATAATAAAATCTGTCTAAAAAAATCATGCATCATGTTCCTCCACCTTGCAAACATACCGCACAGAGCAACAGTTAAGACTAGACTCACTCATGCACAAGTGTTTCGCACGTGATAGTTTCTCAATAAAGGCGTCGCAGAATTGTCATTTTTGGGGACAATTACATCTAGTCGTTCACAACGTGTTGAATCCAGAAGAAAACACATTCCTTTCCGGTTCACAAGGTTTCGGACATTCTTTTAAGTCTTTTTTATGCACACACACGCAAAAGATCATGACTCACTTCCACCGGACCGTCTGACTGTGTTGGTTCACAGGTCAAGTGATTCAGAGGAAACAAAACCCCCAGTCAGAGTAAATGCTTTGTCTGAAACCACCCAGCGGACCACAGGACTGAACTGGATAAATGCTACATGAAGATCAACTGAATGCGTGTCTGGAGTAACTTTGAACTAAACTTTAAACACAGAAACGGCGTATTATAAACTAGAAGTATTAACCAGAATGGGCACTACCTGAATCCAGGTGATGATCCTAGTATGGTGTTGGTGGGATCGGGGGTCCGGGTGCATGCGGTGTTCCGTGCGGGTGGAACAGGTGGTTTGTGTAGAACTTGAGAGAGTACCTGGTCTTCTCTAACCACATAGCTCTTGGGAGGAAGAGGAGGAGCCCCGAACTGTCCTTGAGTGGGTGAAGAGCATTGGTCGTACAGGTGAAAGCTTTCAAAACAGGAAGTTGAGGATGGAAAAGAGAGCGACTCAGGTGACAGTCTCTTGATGTTGCTCTGGAGAGACTGTGTGAACTCTTTTTCTTGTTGCTTCCTGGGAGCAGGAATGGGATTGGATCGTTTGGCAGGAGTGGGTGCGTCCATCTTCGCTGATGTAGAGATGGGGGTGATGGTGGTTGCCATAGCAATAGAACCCGGTGTAAAGGGAACAGGAGGTCGATTGGGCATGACTCGGGGAGGGACTGGAGGTAGACTTCCTGTAACGCTCTGATCTGAAACATCCAAGGATGCTTTGAACTTTGTCCTCTCTCTGGGAACAGGTGTCTCGTCCTTGTCTTCATCCTCTACAGCGTTTACCTGGGATGGAAAAAACCTGCACAGGCTCCCAAGAATCCGCTTTCGGTGTCCAGGCAGAGCCACACCGATCCGCTGCAGGCATGCCGAGGTTAAATCTTGGCAGTCTGATAAGGTTTCCAGTCTTGCCGCTTGGAATGCGGAGCAGTACTGCTCGAGTCGCAGCCCGGTCAGCCACTCGCCAACAGACTGGGAATTTTCAGTTGGCACACAGGACATGGCCGAACGGCAGCAGGACACCTTGGAATGCAAATCTACACCGCAAGATGTGTTTTGTAGAGGAAGAGACTCATCGGGTGATGAAATAGATGTTTTCACTGTCTGTTGGGAGAGAAAGAGAGGGAGAGAGAAAGAAGGGCTGATTTACACACCATCGATACACATTTACACTTTAAAATGTCCTTATTTTTAAAGGAAACACACTCTTTTTGTCAATGAAAATAACTTTAAATTAATTAGAAATACCCTCTATACATTGCTAATGTGGTAAATAACTATTCTAGCTGTAAATGTTTGGTTTTTGGTGCAATATAAGAGTATACAGGCCCGTTTCCAGCTGTCACTCCAGTGTTTTAATGCTACAATGTGCTAATTGTGTCAGAAGGAAACTGGTTAACTGGAAAACCCTTGTGCAACTATGTTAGCACTGCTGGAAACTGTTTAGCTTGTTAAAGAAGCTTTAAAACTGATCTTCCTTTGAGCAGGTTAAGAAATTGGACCATCACATTTGTGGGGTCAAATGCTCAAAATAGCTAGAATTAGAGAACTTTTATGTGAAACTCGACAGTCTATCCTTGTTCTTAGAAAATAAAGTGTGACTTTTCAAGAAACACACAAAATTGTCTAGGTGTTTTGTCTAGGTTTTTTTTGTGTCACCTAGACAATTTGTCTATTGTTTTTCACTATAGAATAAAAAGCATATAAAACGTT
Source organism: Paedocypris carbunculus (assembly GCA_028128575.1). NCBI lineage: Eukaryota > Metazoa > Chordata > Actinopteri > Cypriniformes > Paedocypris > Paedocypris carbunculus. Next base: position 49,997 of record SOMO01000046.1, on the reverse strand, counting down.
TATATTGTGTTATTTACTGTGACTGTATTTTTGTTTTGTTTTTTTTTTTTTTTTTTTAGACTTATCTGACTATTCAGAGTCAGATCTTGAAGAAACTGTGAATATTTAGCAAGTCACTAAGCATGCTAAAATGCTTCATTCTGGAAAACATAAAATATAACTCAAGACATGCTTGTGTGTGTGTGTGTGTGTGTGTGTGTGTGTGTGTGTGTGTGTGTGTGTGTGTGTGTGTGATATGAAAAAAAAAACAATGTCTGCAAAAAGTCAGACTAGAGAAGATCAAATTAAAAGAACTCCACTGCTTTGCAAAATGTTTTGACAGTTTCCAGTGCAATGTTTTATTTCACAGCTTCATGCAGACAATTTTTTTTCCACAATATTAACACATCAGTTTTGAAAGTGCCGTTTTAATAAACTGCAAGCCCATGTTTCTGGTCACACACAAATACAAATGTTCCTGTTGTGTAAAATGTAACCCAGCTTAAGTTTAGGGTTATGTTGATGATTATATCTATATACTGAATATTCATGGTTATAATTACATAGTGTCATGCACGGTTGTTTTATTATTTCTTTACAGAGCTCAACAGTGTGCATTTCACTAACATTTGAGACTACAACAGATTTGTGAAAACTGTACCATGTTTTAATGGCTTGCATAAATTTGAAAAACAAAAAGCAACACAAATAAAAATCTGAAACGATGGTTGAGGTTAATAATCTGGTTGAGCCATTACCAGACACAAAACTAGCTGACGTCTGTAATATATAGTGACTAGGACTGTGTGATATTAACAAGAAGATCCCATTGTGGTTTAATAATTAATACTGCAATACTATTTGCAATTTTGGTGATTGTGCATTTCTCATAATGCCACATTGAGTAACATAATATTTACGCTATACAGTATTCTTGATAATGTGTGTGTTTGCTCTGATTGGTTGGATTGGGAATTCAAAAACGAATAATGTATTAAATAAAACACAAACAAATTTGTAAATGAACCTACCGGATGTTTGAATTACAAATTGTGCAGATTTGGGATTAAAAGCATCCTTATATAATTGATTAGATTTGCATTGTGATTGAGATGCTCAGACTGAAAGACATTAAAAAAACAACAACATGAGGTCTGTTGTAAGATTTAATATTCAATTACTTTTTTTAGAAATAGGGGTTTGAAACATGTCGCCACTAAACATACTTCACTTAAATGTTTTGTAAAAGAGTAGAATGTGCTTCTTGTAACAATCATAAAACACTAAACGTCTGCAGGAACATGAACGCATGCATTAATGCATATATTAATAAATAAAGAAGTGATGCTGGAGATAGAAGTGAAAGTGCATTTGTGTGACTGCGGTGGTCAGATTGAAAGAAACTCAACAACACAAACACTGAGCCACCTGATTAACATTCCAGCCCCATCACAGGAATAGTTAACCCCTCCTCACAAACATAGTGTGTGTTTGTGTGTGTTTCTCTCTCTCTCTCTCTCTCTCATCTTGCCACTTCACCCACATCCCTAAGGTTTGCATTTATTTTCCACGCGTCTAACTTCTCTCTCTGCCACCCTCGTTCAATTTTCATTGTCGTAACAAACTTTCCAACAGAGCTAAACTAGACAAACACCAAAGTAAATCAGAGTTCAGACTTAAATTGCCCAAGATGTGTAAATGTGTTTAAGGTTCGGTATAGATTCCGTAAAATCAATGAATGTTCACATACGTATACTGTTTACTCGTACAAAATGAAAAAGGTCCGTTCAGGGTTTCTCGTTAAGACGTACGTGATAAGACCAGAAAACCTCGCGGTACTCACCAGAAACGGGGGAAGTTTGTTTGAGGTTTTGTTCTTTAAACTGTGCGATTCGCTCGCCTGGAGCTAAGCAATGAAATCCGCAAAAACACTGAAGAGAGTCTGCAACAAACTTCCGCTGGATGCTCGTCACATGAGTGTGTGTTGTGGTACGCGGGGGCGCGCGTGAGCGTGTGAACTGTGAAAGTGGCGAGAACGAGAGCGAGCGTGCGCGCGCCCCTCAGCGGCACTTGACGACACGGCTGTTGAGAAATAATTTTCACCAATGTACCACTTGAGACAAACTCATTTCATTCGAAATCATTATATTGTGGCGAGAAGAAATACATTAAAACACATTGTCAACACATTGAAAATGTGGAAAAGAAACGTGGAGGTTGTGCAGGGTAAAAAACTTGAACGTCTCACAATCAAATCAAAGTTTTAATTGTAAAACAAAAGAAACGATTAATGTACCATATAGTATTAAGAAGTGCATTATTCCTATTGTTAATTTAAAATGCAATCTTAATAAGAATCTATAGTAAGCATTTACTAGTGTGCGTGTGTGTGTGTGTCCTGCATTTAGCGCAAAATTGGGCCCAGAATGCTCAGAATGGCCTAAAGTGGGGCCCTTGTGGGATCTTTGTTTAGGGCCGCACAACTTTGAAGATCTTTTTGAGGGTCAAGATGTAATTCTAATGCAGAGGTTATAACTGAGTTTTTGTTAAGGTTAGAGTAAAGGGGGTGGGGAAGGGGGATGTTTTGATGCTTCGGCTTTCCCAGTAGTTCACTCTGTAGACCGCTGGTGTTTGAAACACCAGATCATCATGGGTTCGATTCCCAGGGCAAGCAAGAATTTGTGTTGAATTGGATAAAAGCGTCTGCTAAATGACTGAAAAGTAGAGTAGGGAGAGAGAGGGAAATGTATTGTTTTGCATGTAAGTCAATGGTGTGGCCCCACTATGATATAAATGCATGTGTTTGTGTTTCAAATCCAGGTAAGAGAGAAGCATACTTTTTGTAAACTTTATTTTAGCAAACTGCATGTGACAGAATGAGTGTGGTGGACTTTAGCCTTGAATTAACAGCAGGAACCCTACTTATGATGCGGATTGTAAAGAAGATTCTGCGCTAGGGGTGTCAAACATCAAATGCATCATACGCCCGATATTGAATTGCATCGGTTAATTACAAACCGACCTTCCTGTAGTCACGTGACACAAATCCTGTAAATCCCCCTGTCAGGTTGTCGTCATGGTGACAGTAAAAAAAAATCAGAGTGGACAGAAGAGTGTGTTCTAAATCACTGACTGAATACACCACTGCGTTGTTATGACAACTGAAGGACAACCCTACTGATTGAGGCCAGAGCTGGTGCATCACTCTGGTCGGGAACCGCTCCAACATTGATTTTTGTGTGTGATGCAAAGACTCATTAACAGAAATACGGTAACATTAAACATACCTTGTAATATTTCATTCTGAATGAAAAATTTAAAATTACACATTTACGGTCACACAGCATCTGCAGTCAGAAAAATCTAAACAAAAACGGCAGGACTGAACACGTAGTGCAAGAGATAACCGAAAACACACATGATGCTTTATTTTTGGTTCTTAGTGGGTACATTCAATAATTCATTGTGCAATAACAGCGCCCCCCCTCATTCTGAAAGGAAACTGCATGCTTACAAAAGGTCAAAGTTCAACTTCACGAGCAGGAAAGAGTTCTAAATCAATTTAGGATCAGAACATCAGCTGCCGTTTAAGTGAGTGAGTTAGTGAGTGAGAGAGTGAGGGCATGTGTGTGTGTGTGTGTGTGTGTCAGTGTGGCCTGTCCTCGTCACTGTGCTCGGCTCGCTCGTCCTTGCTCTCGGTGAGAGAGCTCTCATCTATGTTCTCCAGTGAGTCAGCATGCTGGATGCTCAACTCGGACAGAGGAACGCTGGCTAGTGAGTTCTGCTCGGGGAACAGCCACGGCTTAAACCCTGGATTGTGTTTCTGCTTCCACTCCGGGTAGCGCAAACAGGCTTTACTGATGCGCTTCATCGCCTGACAGAGAGACAGACATGAGATCAGACGGCAGTAATCTAATAATCAATAATCACATCAGAACATCCCTGAGAGAAACAACCACAACTGTTTTACACAGAGAATATTTGTCTGATGAAGAGAGCTATGAACACACACACACACACGCGCGCACGGAGAATCACATTTAAACACACTGATTCTCTTTGTCGATGCTGTTTTTGGTGGCCATACAAGGACAAATCACACACACACCACCACACTCAATTTAATTTATCCAATTAGAAGATCCTGTATTCAGTTTACTGTCAAACTCTGTGACAAAACACAGCTTTACTATCAGCCTTTTGTTCGTTATATAATGCTCTGCTGACTATCATCAGTCACAAAAACACACACATGCAGTGCAGGCCTGACGTAAAAGAACAAACAAGTGAAAAGCAAACACAAGAGCGGAATCTGCTTACTTTAGGTGCCAGGAACTGGGAAGACTTGTTGACGACCCACTTAGGAAGAGAACCTGAAGGTGGTGAGAGAGGTTATTTGCAAAAACTCAGGGTGATAACACAGTGTGACCATGTCTGATATATAACTCAAATTAACTATATATTATACAGTGGTAACCCGACTTGCGAAATCAATCTGTGCCGGGAGTTTTGTTCTGC
>SOMO01000046.1:24409-42579 GCA_028128575.1 Paedocypris carbunculus | reverse complement strand
TACAAGAACCCATAGAAACCTGTTAGAAAAGCCCGTAGAAGAACGAAAACTAATTTTTGTATGATTTTGAACAATCGTATTTATTCTCTGTCATATATTTGATTTTTTTGTGTTCGTAACAAGAACACGTTTAGGGCTCCTTAGTATCATTCAAAACTCGCTTTCCCATGAGTCTGTGCGCACTGCGGATGTTTACGATGCAATCGCCACGCGTTTATGATGTCATTCGCCTGCTCCACCAAATGTCCGTGAAACCAAATTCAGAGAACGTTCTAATTATTAAAGGAAAACAGTGATAGTATAGTTCACAGAAATTTGTAATTTGTTGTCTCGACGCGAGGAACATTTCAGCCATGTTTTTGTCGTCAGTACCAACGCGCATGTTAATTCGAAGGTCGCGTAGTCTTTCGCCGATTCGTGCTCTGCAAACTGGCCAAGGTGAGGCTTCCCGCTTCCGCAACCTCAGCGAGCTCGAACCGAACCGAAGTCCAATTGCCAGCTGGTCGCGGGTGTCCAGGAAAAGCGTTTTGAACGATGAGCCGTGCGCACAGTACCACCTCCTAGCCAACAGGTGGCGAGCCAATCTGGAATGTCGCCGGAGCAGCTGGGCAACTCTCACCGCTTCGGGGCGCCAGAGGGGCGGAGACGGTCGCGGGACGGGGGGTAGCGACCCCGGAGCCTCGGCTGCTGCGGCTGCGGGCGGCGGCCTGATTTCAGCTGCAGCCATCGCTCTCTGCCTCAACAACAACAAGGATGATAAAGGTTCCAAACGCACTTACGAAATATAGACATAGCCATTTTATCCATCTGATACTATCTTTTATCATCATCTTTTATTTGACTATCCATAAATCATACTTTTGCGAGATTCCTGATTATACTGCAGCAGCTATAAATTATAACTTTTATGCATCTAATAAAACAATCTAATTAAAACGAAATGTTACATAGTTTTAGCTGCAGGGCTTTTACCTTTTCGCAATTGGGAAACAAATCCATGACATTAAGTATTGCTTATTTTATCCAGCACACTAAGTATTATACCCAAAAGCAAAATAATTCTGTTTGGCTCAAGCTGCGTATGTGATCAGTTAGTGTTAAAAGCTCTTTTTTGTGCTATTTAATTTATTTTTTAAATTGCCAGAGTAAGAATTTTGAATTTAATTGAAAAAGCTTGTATTAGTCCCACAGCGGGGAAATTTCATGTCACAACAACAACAACAACAACATTATTATAGCATATTATTACAATATAACACACAAAGGGTAAGAATTAACGAAAGAACAATTCTAACAAAAAAAAATACAATTTAAAAAAATCTCTACTCGTAAATTGACGTTTAAGAATATTATTCTTGCTTCTGTTCATCTTTAAAATCAATGTTTACAAGTATATAAGCCTGAACAAACAGTTATTTCTGGGAAACATGTTTCTAATTTCTAAATCTGAAATTCAATTTTTAATTAAATTACTTTTCTAAAATTAAATCAAAATATGACATGTTTTAATGATAGTTGTTGCACTTGGATACTTAGTTATAGATACAGTATTTGCTTGAGCAGACAAGTTGAAAAGCTGAAGAAAAATTGAAATGATTTCTAGGTGGAATGATTGCTTTACTGTGTGTTTTAGAGGAAGCTCTAGTGGACGCTGCTCGGACCAGAAACACAGAAGAGTTGATGAGGTGAGATTACCACACCACCAGTAATGTAAAAAAAAATATTTCCCAGTTTGTCATAGACTTAGAAAAAAGACTTAAAGTACAAGACAATTTTAGTTTTTATTTTTCAGAAAAAAATGTGGACTGAATTATAAAGTGCACAGTTTGTGTGCTTTGAGATTAAAACTGTGAAAAGCGCCTTAGAAATGCTCAGAACTTGAACAGTTTTATATCGTTTTTAATGAGTTTTGGTGTGTCTGTCTGATAGGCTCCTCATCTTGTCATGTGACCTTTGCTGTTTCAAATTCTCTTGTCTCCACCAGAGGGCAGAAGCTACCAGAAATTCACAACTTCATTTTTTTTTGTATATCAACAGACAATTAACTGTGTATCAATGTAAAACCAATTTAGTAAATATATACAATTTTCAAAATCATGTTTGTTAAAATAAGTATTTGTAAATTTGAAAATCTCAAAATTGTATATTCATAGACAGTAGGTGTGTGGGCGGGGTCATCTGAATGCTCTGGATTTTTCCATATTTACCACATATAACAGTACATACATTAATATATACTTTAATATGTCAATATATAATTTTTTATTTTTTATACAGAACACACGTATCCTATTCTTTCTGTGGAAGAGAGACAGAGCACCTGTCAAAAACAGAGCAGCTGTGCGTGCCTGTGTGTGTCAGCGTGCGTGTGTGTGTGTGTGTGAGAGAGAGAAAGACAGGGAGAGAGAGAGAAAGATGGGTTTCAGGTTCTTTCGCTTAAGCCTGAAGGGCAACTGTGCAGATGGCAATGAAAAGTGTGTGAGACAGCAGATGTGTTAAGTGTTGTAAGTTAGAGAATAAGTAAAGTGTCACAGCTCGACGAGTTCAGTTTCCTCGCTCAGTGTTGACTGTAAACACACACTCACCTACACACACCTCGGGGCAGGTCAGATGTTTGCCGTCTGTTTTGTGCGGAATCCCACTCATATTCTTTCTCACTCTCACACACAGGTTGTTGGCAGATGGGGTCGATCCAAACAGTCGGCACCGCTTGGGATGGACGGCCCTGATGGTGGCCGCAATGAACAAACAGCATGAGTAAGAGTGTGTGTGTGTGTGTGTGTATGTGCTGTCTTTACCTAAAGCCAGTGTCAAAGGCCCACAGCAGCTTTTCTTTAATTGAATTAAATTCCATTTAACAAACACGCATAGACAGGGGACAGACGGATGAAGGGTAAGCAAGGAGATCAAGGTCACCAAATCCAATTTTCAGAGTCACTGTCACCCTTTCACTGTCAACATGCCCTGAAAGCATACGTTCTGTCTCTCTCTCCCCCTCTCTCTTTCTGTCTTTCTCTCTTTCTTTGTCTCTCTCTCTCACATGAATGACATTATTCACTAAATGACTTTTCTACATGTTACTATCATTCAAGCCCCCAGTGACCAATCATCTTCTCCCACTCCAGAATTATGGCTGATCTCATAGCATTTACAATGAGTGGTCATCTTCAGTGTGTGTTGTGTCTTTAAATGAACAAACATTGAACCCAAATGGGCAAAGAACCCGAACAAGTCTTTCTGTGATGAGTTAGCCTGTTCTCATCGTGCTTGCGTGGGTTTCCTCCGGGTCTTCATTTTTCTCCCACAGTCCAGAAATATGCGTTTAGGAGAATTGAAGTCTGGAAAATTGTTTAACACGTGATCGCACTCGTGTGAAGAGCCTGTGTACTACATGAAGCCCTCCAAAGCTGGGATCAAGAAGAGGTGAAGCTGTGTGCAGCGGACGGATGGAGAAACAGCTGTGGCGTGATGGACGTCTGAGACTGTTGCCGTCCAGTGTTTGCGGAGCTTTGATGTGTGTGAGACTGTTTGCTCTCTCGATCTGTCCATTCACGTGCACAATGAAGAGGAAACTTGTTGACCGTTCCGACCCAGTGACATAGCGCGCCCCGGGGCAAACGCGAGGGGCTCTGGAGATTAAGGAGTGGGATTATTCCAGAGTGACTGGGAAAAGACCAATGGGATGAATGAGTGTTCGTATCTACGCATGAGAACATTCCAATAACTTGCTCTCGTTCCTGACTGCGACTCGATTTCACACACAAACGTTTTGATCTTAATGGGTTTCTGATCAAAACGATCAAGGTTTTACCTTGAATTATTTTTGACGTTTTGTACCATACTATTTTTTTTAATCAATTATAATACTGAAGATGGACATTTCAGAGAGACAGAAATGAGAAACTGAGAGACAGACGGACAGAGAGTCACTATCAGACAACACATACAGACAGACAGAAAGAAGAGACTGACAGACAGAGTTAGGATCCGTCCATCCGTAAAAACAGACATACAGGAAATGTAAAAACAGACATACAGGAAAGACCAACTGACTGCAAGGGGAGACTGACAGACAAAAGGGTGAGACTGACTGACGGGCTAACAGAGTGAGACATAGAGTAATAGGAGAATGACAGTCAGAGGCAAACATACTAAAGACAGACAGTAAAAAGAGATGGATGAACATATAGAGACACATTCAGACAGGTAGAAAGACAGAAAGTAGTGACTGACGGACAGACGAAGAGAGGCAAAGAGATAGCAAAGACAGACAGAAAGAAGTCTCAGGCAGAAGGACAGACTGTAAGGACAGACAAATGAATGAATTTCAGTCCAACACAAAGGGGAGACAGACAGAAAGGTGAGACGCTGACAGACAGATGGAATGACAGACTAGAGTTCAACTCAGCCTGTGACCCAGGTAAAATTATCTTTGTTTTCGGACAGACAGTAAGGAGAGACAGATGAATGGTAGTCACATTCAGATAGACATAAAAAATGGACATTAAGTAGAGAGACAGACAGACGAACAAATAATGTAGAGACAAATTTGGGCTGACACAATGGGGAGACTGACGGAACAAAAGATAGACAGAAAGAAAGTGGAGGCAGAAAGAACACACAGAAAAGAGAGATGCAGACAGACAGTAGGGACAGACAGACAAACAAATTGAGACAAATTCATTCTGACATAAAAGGGAGACAGGCTGAAAGAGAGAGAGACGGACCGAAAGGGGAGGCAGGGAGAAAGGCGAGACGCACACAGACAAGAGTTCAACTCAACCTGTGCCCCATATCAAATTCTCTTCTTTTTTTGACAGACAGACAGTAAAAAAGAGGTAAGCAGAAAGGAGAGACACAGACAGTAAGGACAAACGAACGAGCAGACAGAGACACATTCGGACGGACAGAAAGAGGAGAATGACAGAGTAAAAAGAGTTAGATGGACAGATAGAGACATTCAGACAGACAGATCGAGAGACAGAAAAGAGAGGACGACACACAGGGGAGACTGGCTGTCGGACAGACAGACAGACAGAGAGGGGAGGCAGGCAGGAAGGAGAGATGGAGACACACAGACGAGAGTTTATCAGCCCGTGCCCCATATCAAACTCTCTTTATTTCCCCCTGGTTTTCTGTGTGACACTCGTTTGTTTGTTGTGACGCTGCACTGACTCTCTTTAGCTCCGTCTTCCGCTCCTCTGTTCTCCAACCCCGGACCAGCGGCGTCTCTATGGAAATATCCTGCGCTCCCAACACATGTGCCAACATCTGTCTGTCTGTCTGTCTCACACTCTTCTCATCTGTGCTGTGTGTCTCAGTGTGCTGAAGGTTCTCCTGGAGGCCGGTGCAGACCCCAACGCGGGCGACCACTTCAGCAGTGTGTACGACACGGCGAGGGAGAGGGGCACACACACGCTCGAAGGTGAGAGCGCTACTGACGCCTCCTCGTTTTCCCATCATGCATCACACACACACTATAGCAGAGGTCAATTCAGACACCGCTCATTGGTTTGCATATTTTCACTGCATCGAGCGTGTGTCATTGCACTGTCATACTCGTATCCCTGTGTGTGTGTGCGCGTATATTACTCACATTTGTTTTGTTGGCAGTTTTTTGGTCTTGAAGGACCATCCTTCCCCGAAGCAGCGTGATGAATCTGAGTATGTAGAATATGAGAGCTCTGTGTGTGTGTGTGTGTGTGTGTGTGATGGATCACCGTGCTCCGGTTGGCTGACGCTTTATTGGGTTTACTTGTGATTATCTGGCTCAGAGACATTAGTTACCAGTGACGACCCACTTGACAGCAGCCCGACGAGAGAGAGAGAGAAGTCTGGACGGAGCGAGTGATTGATTTATGTGTCTGAGAGCCAGACTCTATGTTTTCATCTCTGCACTTTTACATGCGTTTGTTCCGTTTTCGGGCGTCATCATTTATCGGCTTCTGTTCCCAGCCGAGTGTGGTCAAGCTGTTGGGAATGTCCTCGTCCCCTCTGCTTCTCAATCCCCCCGTTCTGTTTGATGCATTTGCCTCGATCTTTGTGTTTGACTGTTTTGACTTCATCAGTTTCTTTCTCTCTTTTACTTTTACTCACGTTTCTCTTCATTATCTTTATTCCTCATTTCCATTATTTTGCTGTCCTCCCTCTATTTCATATTCTCTCACTCAAATTTTAGTTTTTTCCTTATTTGACTTCCTCTTTCAGATTTCTCTCAGTATCTCTTTTCTCTGTTTGTTTCTTTCTCACTCTTTTGCCTCCATTTTTTTCTCACCTCTTATTTACTTTCTCAGGTGACTATTGTCCATTTTTCCCCACTTTCTCTCCTTTCTCATTTATCACGTTCTTTCTCTTTTTCTGCCCTTTTTGATTTTTCTCTCTCTCATATCATCTCCCGCCCCTGTCTTTTTTTTCTCTTTTACGTCTTTCTGTTTCTCTCCCTTTTTTCTGTTTCTTTTTTTCTGCTTTTCCTCTTTTTTTTCTCTCTCTCTCTCCATCCTGTCATTTATCACTTTCTTTTTTGTCTTCCCTCCCTCTGTGATTTCTTTTTCTCTTTCACATCTCTATCTCCCGGCCTATTTTTTTTCACTCTTTATCTCTTTCCCACTCTCTTTTGTTCTCTTTATTTTCTCTTTCTATTCTCACTCAATCTGTCTTTTTTAACTTGCTTGCTTAATCTCTTTTATTTTATTTTCATACCTTTTTGCCAGTATATTTTCTTATCACTCTATGTATCGTTATTTTGCTCTTTCTCACTTGAGTTTCCCCTCAGTTCTCTCTCACATTCACTCTATCTGTGTGTCTCAGTTTTAGTGACCCGTGAGGACGAGTTCAGTAGTCGTCTAAGCAGTCGGGCGAGTTTCCGTGGCTGCTCTGCTCTGCATTACGCTGTCCTGGCAGATGATCTGGAGGCCATCCAGATGCTGTTGGATGCAGGTGAGGTCACGCCACCGTCTGTTTCCTCACCATAGGGGTGGTGGGTATATACTGGTATTAACGTGAGTACCGGTATTGAGTTGTGCCCCAATATGGATTTTTCAATACTGTGGAAAGTATAATAGTATATAAACACTTGGATACAGTATAACACATTTATTTTGTTACAACTATCAATGACAGAAGAAAGGTAGAAAGACAGAAAGTAGTGACTGACGGACAGACGAAGAGAGGCAAAATAGATCTATAGATCTAATAGATCAGAAACAAAGCAGCCGCTCGCCCTCCTTTGCTCTTGCTCGCCCTCTCTCTCTCTCTATTTCAAAATTTGCCAATTATGTTATTACGGTCTACTAAAATGTAATGCCCCCCCCCCCAATTACCACAATAACATACCGATACCGTCTGTACAGTAGAAAATACCGTTATATGAATTTTAACTCATATCTCCCTCCCCTACCTTACTGTTATTCCTGCTTTCCGTCTCTTGTTTTATTTCTTTTTTATCTTAACACATCGTTTCTTCCGGTCAGCCTGAGGCCTTCAGGTTTCACCTCTGACCTCTAAATTTAGGCTTGGGGGATACATGACCTATAGATGTAAGGTGCTAATTATGATTTCTGTAATGTGATTTACATGATGTTTCCTTCACTCTCGTTTAAGCAGCAAACCTGCTCACAGAGTAAAACTGAAACACATGTTTCAAAACTGATGTAACAGGAGTGATTCGAAACAAAGAGCAAAAACTGCAGTTTTGATGTTGAGGAATTAGATTACGGAATGGAGATCATTACCCAGAGGTCTTAGAGGCACAGCAAAGCCCCGCCCCCTCAGACACACTAGCGCCACACGTCTCGCTGATGTGTGTCCATCAAGCAATATCCTCTTCACTGTGAGTCGGTGTGGTCCTAATGCGATTCTTTTTCTTTTCCAGTTTTATCTGAAGCTTCAGCTCTGTAGATTTTGGGACAAACCATCTGTTCAGAAGATGATGATGATGATGATTAAGATGTGTGGTTAGTTTGCTCAGGCTGAAGGGCATGTATCTTCTCAGGACATTTTCCAAAGTGTGGGCTGGGCTAAAGTGGGCCGCAGCCCCGGGCAGGACACTTTATTTCCCTGATGAGCCAGTAAGTGCGGGTCTCCATTCGTCAAGACTGTCCTGGAGCTCTGAGTTCTGACTGCGGCCCTGGTCCAGCTCATGCTGCCCAGGGATGATCCAGGCGCCTGTGACTGATCACCCCTGGTGTGAACTCTGACCCCCAGGGGTCAAACCACCTCACAGTTCACTGCACTGCCACCAGCTGCAGTGAGCGTGTGCGTGTGTGTGTGTGTGTGTGTGTGAGACCCTGTAGAGGTGAGCCCACGGGAGAGCTATGCGATATTACAGGAGTAAATGATGCTATTTATTATATGTGTGTGTGCGCGCCCCTCTTCTCTTTCTTTATTACTTTCACTCGTTCTGTTTGTTCTCATCGATTGAGATTTCTAAGACAGACACATTTAAGATTTTATCAATAATCTGGGTGATTACCCACAATGCCCGGGGACTCGACAGTTGTTTTCTCCTGCTATTGATTGTGTGTGTGTGTGTGTGTGTGTTAAGTGTTTTATGACAAGGAGAGGAGGTGTTTGTGTGTTAGGTGAGAGATTATTGCGCTGTAGTGATGCGAGATGCTTTTATGTGCGTCAATAATAAATCAAGGGATTTACAATCATCAGCACTGTTTTCAGGCCTGAAAATAGAGCCTTGGCAGTCTTTCATTTTAAATGAAATTATTCCAGTTTGTTTTCTTTTACAATTGTTTCTTTTCCATTTGTGTGCGTGTGTGGTTGTGAGTGTGTGTGTGTGTGTGTGTGTGTCTACCTGTGTTTCTGCTGCATCAGCACAGTGAATCCACATCACCACATGACACTGACGCTGCTGTCCGGATGCTGGCGGACCCCCTGTGTCCATCTCATTCTCCAAACCCACCCTTCAGCTGACCTTTGACCTCCGGTTGTGTGCAGGTGCTGACCCCACTTTGAAGAACAGCCTGGGGCACGCGGCGCAGGAGTACGCAAAAGACGGAAGCGCGGTGGCACTCTTGAGAGAGGCGGAAATCAAGGTATCGTTCCCTCAAATCCGATTTCGTTTGCTCACATCCCCGCGTCTCGTGAGGTTTGTTTTCTGTGCCTAGTTCACAGCGTCTCGGCAGAAGAGAGAGATGGAGGAGAGGAGGAAGTTTCCCCTCGAATGCAGGTTGAAGGAGCAGATTGTTGGGCAAGAAGGAGCCATTATGACTGTAGCTTCAGGTACTTACACTTGCGCCCGCTGGCAGTGCCAGCATCATAAGTCAAATTATACTCTCGCTGTGAGGAATCGTGTTGTTTCCTGTCAGTAATGTGTGTGCTTATGTTTGCTCGTGTTCGCTCTGTCTCTTCTGTACGAGTCCCACGGCGAAGAGACATGAGTTAAAACACAATAACGCACTGTGCTAATAAACACACACACACACACACACTGGTGTGTTACATCGGTAATTCATGCAAGTCATTATATAATCCTGTTCCAGCTTTTTTGTTTGTTTGATTGATTTTTTTTTTTTTTTAACTATTTCATAATTGTACACTCACTCAGCTAAGTGTGTGTGAGACAATTTACGGCTATGTATTTACGTTAGAAGACGGAAAATGATGAATTTTTTAAAACACAGACGCAAACGCGATCTTATTGTAATGATATCCGATGATTACACGCACACACTGGTTGCCATGGTGAGTGTGTTATCATCCCTGTCTCTCTGCTGGATCTATTTTAACTTGATTTAGTTGCTCCAGCGTTTCAGCAGCGTAATGAAATTACTGTCTAATGGCCTCTCTTTCTCTTCTCTCTCTCTTCCGTCTCGCACTCGCTCTGCAGCAATCAGGAGGAAGGAAAATGGTTGGTATGATGAAGAGCATCCCCTCGTCTTCCTCTTCCTCGGCTCGTCTGGAATCGGTACATTGTCTCCTGCAGTATTATCTCTCTCCGTCACACAGACGCATACGCACACGCATATTTAAATGCACGAATGATGTTTTATTTATTGTTTTTTATCACGTCATTAATATTCAAAGGAGCTGTAAAGTAACTGTGGGATGGATGAAAACAATCCTGTTTAATGTTTATTCCGCATTAATATTTCACATTGATGTTGTGCGTCTGCCAGAAGATGTAAATGCAGCAGTTGTAATGTATAACTACAGGAAGTCAGTTTCCAGCCATGAATGAGAACGATCAGCCGGTGCTTCAAACTCCTTAAAACACTCAAGTGTGTTGTGTGTTTGCGTCTCGCTGCTGATCGATGGCGAGAAGTTTCTCGCCTCAAGCGGCTTCTCCGATCACGCGTCATCAATATTCAACCAGTCGCTCTGTTTAGCATATATGCGTTTATTAAAATTCATAAGAGCCATAACTGCTGTCTCAGACTATGTTATATGGTGAGAGATGGAGATGATGGACTTACCTGCCTGGAGTCGAATAAACACATGGCCTGACTGACATTTCCACCGGCAGAAACGAATGTGATTAAGACGGATTGGATCTTCTCGCGCCTGCTCTTTCGAGTCAGTAGGGCGGTAACAAGCCATGTTAGTTTTATTTGTCTAATGAGCGTTTTGTTTTGGACTCTGAGGCGCATCGGAATACTAGGTGAACAATGAACAATTTACAATACGTAGTAAACGTCTATTTTCTAATCTTATAATCTAGTAATTGAACTAATTCACAAAAACTACCAGCCTTGTTTCATTGTAGCAAAAAAACAAACCAGTGACCGGATTCCGCTTGTCAATGTGGTTGCACTCTGCGAAAATTCTGTTTTCTGGAATTAATTGGCTTAAAATAGGTTTGACAGTTTTGGTAAAAACAAGCTACATTAACATTTAAAAGCTGCGACTCTTGATAACATTTTCTTGTGTCACTTTCTATGTGATGGTGAGTACTGAAAACTCATTTAGATTAGTCGCGAAGGTTTGAATGGAGGGCTGTGCAATTTGTTCTCTTCCTGTTGTGAAGAGTTAATATATAAATGTTCGCACATAAAGAACACCAGTTAGTAAGGCTAGTAAGGTTGATTTTGAAAATTGTTAGGATGTAAGTGCACCTTAATGGTACCACAACTTACAAACTTAGATAACGAAAATCTAGAGTAACGAAATGTGTCGGTGCGAAAATGATGTCCAGAGTTCCGAAATATTTTCGCTATACAAAGTTATATACGTCTGTTTTCTTTACCGCTAGGATGCATGGAGATGAGAGAATCAAAAAAGTGTAAAAATAAAAAAATAGTCCAAAATAGTTAAAATACAATTCAGTTTACCACTTTAGTATAAAAAATGGTACAGGTGTGTGTGTGTGTGTGTGCAGGTAAGACGGAGCTGGCGAAGCAGGTGGCGCGCTACATGCACAAAGACATGAAGCGGGTGAGTGTGAATTTAAGCTCACTAAAGACTTTTGAACCTCACTAAAGCTTCTCAGAAAATTGACTTTTTTTGTCTCACAAAAAATCAGGGTTTTATCCGAATGGACATGTCTGAGTTTCAGGAGAAGCATGAGGTCAGATTTCAATTTGTCCTGGGATAAATTCCAGGGTCATTTCCTGTTTCATTTCCTGTGTCTTCTACTTGTCTCTTAATCAGGTGGCAAAGTTCATTGGCTCTCCTCCGGGGTATGTTGGCCATGAAGATGGTGGTCATCTGACCAAGCAGCTCAAGCAGTGTCCGAATGCTGTGGTCTTGTTCGACGAGGTGGACAAAGCTCACCCAGATGTTCTGACCATCATGCTGCAGTTGTTTGACGAGGTGCCTTCACAAACATCAGTTCCTCTGAGAGCAGCTCTTTTATTGGTTGGCTGTGCCGTAGGGTCGTTTGACGGATGGAAAAGGAAAGACTATCATGTGCAAAGACGCCATCTTTATTATGACGTCTAATGTGGCGAGCGAAGAAATAGCGGATCAGGCTCTGCAGCTGCGGCAGGAAGCACAGAAGCAGAGCCGCCGACATCTGGCTGATAATACGGGTACGAATGAGGCCACATTAGCCTGCATTACAACTGTATTAATGTTCACTCTGGTCTGCTTATTGACCTCAGAAGACGTGCAGAAGAGCAAGAAGATCACCATCTCCAACACCTTTAAAGAGCAGGTGATCCGGCCGATCCTGAAGGTGTGTCCTGCTCCGCTTCAGTCTCTGACTCTGATTGGATGTGGCAAGCTGGATGTGAATGTGATTTGTATCTTTCAGGCTCAGTTCAGAAGGGATGAGTTCCTGGGGAGAATAAATGAGATTGTTTACTTCCTGCCCTTTTGCCACTCAGAGCTTATCCAGCTTGTCAGCAAAGAACTCAACTACTGGGCCAAAAAGGTGAAAAACGAAAGAACCTTATGTCGCCTCTGAAAAGCGAAGCAAGCACCTATGTACATAGTTGCAAACACAGAGTTTACGTAGAACATATGTGTCAGACTCAAATGCACAAGGAGCTAAAACTCCACCAGGATAAACGTTTAGAAAAACACAGTAAATCTAAATGTTTTGAACATAAATAGTGCAAAAAATCAGACACAAATATTATTCCAGTTAGTAACTAAACTATTATAACTAGTTAATAACTATTAGGTATTAACTATAACTTTATTAACTATAAGTAGTAATAACATGATTATTAGCTATAATTGGTTAATAACTATGACTACCATTTACTAAGTATAACTATTATTCCAGTTAAATAACCTAAAATATTTTGTCCTCTTTAAAAATATGTATTGTTCAATTTTTACAATTTACAAATATGGACATGGCTCAAAAAATATACAAATGTATATACATTTTTATATTATCATTTTTATTTAAAAACGTAGTTTGTGTGTCATCAGCATAATAATAATGTTAATAAGTGTGTCAAACTAANCCCCACACTGGTCGGATCCAGGCTAGAGTTTAGACGCTGAGAGCAGATCAATAGCAGCTTTCGCTCTGACAGCCATAATCGCATTAGTAAAGTTAACAGGCTCTATTCATAAATATATGAAAATGTATAAAACTTCATATCTGTCAGGTCCAGCCAGGCAGCGGTGACACGGGCCTGATTTACGTGTGTGTTTTCAGTCGCAGCAAAGACACAAGATCACTCTGCAGTGGGATCATCCGGTGCTGGAGCTCCTGGCCGGCGGATATAACCTGCACTATGGGGCTCGCTCCATCAAACACGAGGTTCTGACTTATTCCTGAAGCGGCACCGGACCGTTTACTGACCGTGTGTGTGTGTGTAGGTGGAGAGGCGGGTGGTGAATCAGCTGGCCGCGGCATACGAGCAGGACCTGCTTCCTCACGGCTGCACGCTGCGGCTCTTCGTGGACGCCACGGCTGAGCTGCGGCTGGAGGTGGTGGGTGATGACCGCACGGCTAAGACACTGGACATCCGCTCACCTCTGAACCCACAGGACGTGCGATACGCCCGCTGAAGAGAGTCCTTGCCACTTCATCACTAGTGCATTTTGGAACATATCCAGCATCGTGTGTAAGCTTTCACCATCACATTCACTCTGTGTCTTTACACGCTGGTTTGGTGACACGAACGAACCAGCTTATTATTAGTCTTTTAAGACTTTTATTTTGTAAAATCTTACAAATAATGTTGCTTTGTACATTGTGTCTTGACACACATTTCCAATTACAGTATATATATATATATATTCATCAAGTTAAATTATTCTTGAAGTTAGCTTGCTGTCAAGTAGCTCAGCTAAAGTTTAGCTGTATGGTAGATTTTTTTATTTATACATACAGTCCAAATACAGTATAGTGTGTAAGAATAGTCATAAATAATGTTCCATGTCAAAATCTAAAATAAAAGATGTTGTTAGAGAAACATTGTGTGTGTGTGTGGGGGGGGGTGACTTGTTCAATGGGAAGGAAAGAATGCGTACGTGTCATTCCTTCCTTTCTCCTAATTACTCTTCACACATTTAGGATTCACTTTCTTCTTGTAGGGGCCAAATTAGCATTGTTAAACCGACAGAAACGAGAAAGACCTGATGCCAAGCAGACCACACACTCACAGTCTGGGTGGTGTGTGTGTGTTTGGAGGAGATGCTGTAGTGTCTCGAGTTTCTAGACGAAATACAGCCTGAAAATCGCAGCCAAACTCGATTAGAGCCATTACAGATTTTGTGTGTGTGTTCTGATCACAGTCGCACACAGAACTGTGGACATCACTCGTCCATTAGCATGTGTGTTTGTGCCTTTTAACAGTTGCTAGACTCTGTTTCTCTCCCACTAGACAAACCTGCAGGAACAGAGAGAATTATTGATTTACCATTTACAGCCAGTAGCTCTGCATCAGAGATGAGATGAGAACGTCCATCTCATAAGAAAGAGTGTGTCCGAAGGTTCTAAAGAAGTGCATGAGATGAGAGAATAGGTTGGAAAGAAATATCCATTCATTTTTAGGACTGCTTTTCCATTTCTGGGTCACGGGGAGCTGGAGCCTGAAGATGGGATACTGTATACTGCCGATCACAAAGCATTTATTACTCCACCAGTGCAGGAAACAAAAATTGTTTGCTGAAAGAGAAAGAAAGCAGGAGTCAGAAAGTGTAAAATGATTAAAAAACAATGAAAAATTAACGCAAATGGTGAAATATTAGCACATCAAATAGGTGCTTCCTCTGTTTGTTTTATATTACAGGATATGCTTATTGCATTCTATATCCTCCATCAGTTCTTTACATCTATTATTTAAAAACAGGAAAAAACAACTCATATGACATATGTCTAATTCTCTTACTAATTAAAAATCTCTCAACCACTGTGTCACTATTCTTGCTTGATGCATATGTTTTGTTTTTTTATTCGCCAGAAACTTCTTGTCTTTTAAAGTCTTTTGATTTATAGGCCAAAGTCAGAATCCAAATGAGAATCGTTCAGTGTTTCCATTGTAACAAACAGCATTTCACTTATAATTGTTACAAATTGAAACGGTCATCAAACAAGACAACAATGTGCTTGTAACAGTAAATGTAAATAAAGAAACAAACACGCACACGCGCGCGCAGTGTGTCCGAAACATGCGTGAAATCGAGCCGAGGACACTCGCGAGTAAACAACGCAGTAGCGTCTGTCTTGTGTCTATTTCGGAGAGACTGGGGGGATCCATTCTGCCTAATTCAGCGCTTGCTCTGGGACAGCTCGCGTGGCTAATTAGTTTAGAGGGGAGTTTAATTTGATTAAGTCTGCACAGGTTCCGCGCAGCGCCGGTTGTGTCGCGCTCCGAGCGCGCGGGGCCCCGAGCCCCTGATCTGATTAACGCTTCTGCCCATTACAGCCTCTCCAGCTGCTGTACAACACTCCAAACACCGGAGAGGAGAGGCTGGGTGTTTTTCTAATTTTATATACGGTCTCTATATTCTGCGTCTACGTGAGCATATAGAGACAAATGTGGCTCTTCATCGAAATACGCTATAACTCGCGCGCACATTTTCTCGTTTGTTTACATGCGTAATACCTCTAATTACTTTTACTAAAATGAATTAATAATTAAAATGTTTAAATTATAGTCGTGTCGACGTTGTTTAACGGGCAATTGTACACTAATCGTTGTTACAATGATTAAATCGTTTTCTTATGTGTCGGTTTACAGTATTTAGGTTTATTTTACCGAAAGCTTTGCTATAATATGGTTTTCTGCTGTTATTTTCATGGTTTTAATTTAGTTTAATTCTTTTATATAGATTTTACTATGCGGTTCGTCCGAGACACTTGATGCTGCTGCTGCTGCGTAAATCCGTGAAACTGTTTCTGCTCTTTATTTGCCGAGAGAATCTGTTCAGGGTCGCGGCTCTCACCCGTCTGCTCGGGGGTCAGGGGTGAGTTAACATAGTTCACCCGCCATAACCAACGCACACACGGCCGGGTAATCTCATCAAAGCTGCTCGCGCGCATCTGACTTTCAAATCCGACTGTTTGTCTTCAAAATGGGTTTTAATCCCGCCCGGACCTGGTCACAGCAGCACTTTTAAAATTCATTGGCGTTAAATGGTGACAGTAACGATGCGCTTTCTCATTCATGTCACTTGTGTAAACACCAGTCAGGGGTCCGAAGCCGGTGCTGTGATTGACAGCTCCCATCTGTGATTGACAGTTCTCAGAAGGGCCGGAACAGTGTTTTTCATTCCTTCCGAGCACGAGATGGATTTTGGCATGCTGCTGGTGATCGATGCGCACACTCGTTTAGTATAGTCGCTGTGATTTCCCTCTTTACTTTAAAACCAAACATTTTTCTTCTACACTGCAGAAATATATTTTCTGCAAGAGCTTTAAATAAATAAATAAAGAGAAAGCGCAGGGTCTCGTGCTCTGTCTGGGTAATTGAATTGTGTTCTGGCTGGTTTGGGTCTCCTGACAGTAATCGCATCCGATGGCGGGCGCGCGTCTACCGCTCGACGTACGCTGACCGATCGCTGCTGAATGCAGATTGAGCTAATAAGAGAGAGAGATTGATGAGAGTGGATGAAGGATCAGGAAAAGATGTGACTGTCTGTTACCACAGAAACAGAAGCTTTGGCTCCGGTGACCCATTCTCATTGGCATTTATACCTCTTTTAATCTGGTGTGCGCGTGAGTGAACTCATAAAACCAAAAAAGTACAACTAGTAGTTGTGTTATCTTTAAAAGTACTGGTGATCTTCTTTAATTTTACAAGGCATTCAAGATAAATAAAAAACTCAATAAATTGCATTTTAAAAACTGTTATAAACTGGCTTTTAACGAACAAACAAAATATGTAAATATATATAATGTATTAAGGCCCCATTATCAGAGAATGTTCAATTTTTTGTTACATAATTTCGGTTTTAAATTAATTTATAATACCCTGCATGTTCTTCGGAACACTTTCTTTTTATTGAACAATGACACTCATTTTACTGAACGTGAATAGTAATTCAGCTTGTCAGAGGGACCTGTTGCGCGCGTGCACTGTGATGTCTGATCTCCGATTACTGAAGACAATCGGTTCGGCAAATTATGATGTTGCTGACGGATGAAGTATGAAAATCGCATCTATAAATCAACAGCACACTCGAAAATCTTCCATTTCTCCTGGTAACGGGGACACAGCCACCCCTAACGGCCCATGGCATCATTTGTCCAGATCGCAATTACGAAATGAAGTCGAGTTCATAACACATTGATATATTATGCTATATTAACGAATAAAGCAAAATATATCAAATTAACAAAGATATGCTATTTTAACAAAACGAAATTCATTTTGACAATATTTTTGCTTCAGTAATCTGTGGTTTTCACTTTCATTTGTTAGAAATCTGTAAGAAAATGCATTATATGTGATGTAACTATTCGCATCATAATATTATATATATGCATTATTCTGCATACTTATATGCAAAAATTGTCCTTATAGATGCTAATTTCTGTAAAACGAAATGTAATAAAACGCGATTTTACATTCCTTGAGGAAACGGTTAAACTTGAAACGATTCTGCGAATTATTCAGCCACATATATAAGACTCGCTATTTTTTTTTCTTTTCCGCAGTGTTGTCAAAGCACAGTGGTGTTTCTTAGCATTATATCTTATTTGAAATAAGTGATGGAGTGAGTGAAAAGTAAATCTCTCGCGGTATAGAAAACGAAGGGTTAAAGTGGATGTGCATTTAAGATGCGGAGGGGCGGGAATGTTCTGCTCTCTCACATTGTCATGCAAACACAGACCACCGCCTTGCTATTGTCTCGCGGACGTCAACTTTATTATAAACACTCCGCAAGACGCCCGGCACAGCAGAGCACCGGAACACACAGACGCGCACTCCCGTGGACCGAGCGCAGACCCTCCACACTCCTCAGCTCACCGAACCACGGACACCTGCGTCTCCATCCGCTCTCCACATGTACAAAATGGATTACTCGTATCTGAATACGTATGACTCGTGTATGGCTGCGATGGAGGCGTCAGCGTATGCGGACTTTAACTCGTGCAGTCAGACCAGCGGCTTCCAGTACAACCCGATCCGGACCGGCTTCAGCTCCAGCCCTGGATGCGCCCCGCTCGGTTCGGCCAGCTGCACCCTGGGCGCGCTGAGAGAACATCAGCCCGCGCCTTATTCCACAGGTATTGCGCACTCGCTGAATTCATTTATGTTGTGATGATCCACAAAACGTTGCTTCGGTCATAGCTAAAAATTGTAAAAAAA
>SOMO01000045.1:840465-852550 GCA_028128575.1 Paedocypris carbunculus | reverse complement strand
AATAATAATAATAATAAATAATTAGAGAACAACATTTAACAAAACTTAATATTTATGAAAAATAATTGCCATACTTATACTGTCTATAAATTTAAAAATGTCATGTATTTAAGAAGATCACACCTTCTGCTGGGAGCTGTTCGGTGTCGTCAATAAACTCTTTGAGAGTCAAAGGGATGCCCAAGAACTGCACGTAGCAGTCTCCGTACCAGACCAGAAGTTCTTGGCCCGGCCGGATCTCTTTACAGGCCTCATAGAAAATCTGTCCCTCGCACTGCACCGCGATCAGATTCTGCTCCTCCGGAAAGCGGGCGCACTTCACCGAGGACATCCAGCTGCCCGGCGCTCCTCTTCCATCCACAAAGTGACTCAGCCGCCCATTCTCAAAAATCTACGTGGACGAAACGAAGTGTAAAATACGTAAAACAATATTTAGATGGCAAACATTCAAATCACCCAAGTTTTCGTTTTCGTTAAATCCAGATAATTACCTCCCACATCAGTGTGTTGTCGTCGTAGGTTTTAATCTCACTGGTGTTCACTAGTTTGCCTTGAAAGGGTCCGAACCTGGTCCCCTTTGAAATGGTGTTTTTTTCAGCAAATACTCCGTAATGGGGAAGACTCCCGCACTTGGTTTGGAGAATCGATAAGCCTGAAACATTTAACAAGTATTATTAAATTAGAAGATCCGGCATATGAACATTTAAACATATTTGAATAAAATTTGGCGAAAGGTTTACCTTCGGGAAGCTCTGACCCCTCTGCATCAGTATTGAGGTGGCGATCAGCTATGGAGTGAAATGTAGAGTCTTAATGTTTGCATGCAAATTAACATATTTCCAAATTATAACAGCTAATTGACGCCGGTTTTGCAGAAACGAATTTGGTTTAATACGAGTAAAACGCTTACCTGCACTTGGAGGAAATGAAAGTCCGGAGATGGCGTGTCCGGCACTTTGTCCCTGTTTCTTGGAATAACCGTACAGGACCTTGAAAAGGTCTTCTTCTGTAAAGCTGAAGGTGAGCGTGTGTTCCGGATGCTGATCTGTGGCGTGTGGGAAGCCATGCCCGTCTTTGGCAGGGGAAGACGAAGCCGAGGAGATCTTTCCGCTGGACGGGCTGCTAAACTCAGAAGGGGAGCCCGTGCTCTTTCCCTCGCGTCTGGAGAACACGCCGTGTGGAGGCTGCGCTTGGTGGAAGTACGGCACGTTGAAGATCTGTTCGTGGAAAACCGCAGTCTGTTGGCCGGAGTGGCCGAAGAAAGACGGAGTTCCGCTGAAATTGAACGGCATGATTGTCTGGGTGTCCGTCACCATGCGGCCCAGGGACTTGAGGGGATGGAAGAGGCTGTGCGCGCTCTTGAGGACATCCGTGTAGTGCGCGGAAGACAGAGGTGGAAAGATGGAGAGACTCCGGTCCCTTACTGCGGGGTGGCTGGAGAGAGACACCGACATCACCGCAGACGATGACCGGGATCCGGGTGCTGGCTTGAACTTTGAAGCTTTCGGTACTGCTTTGTACACAATCGTGTGTCGCTGAGAAATATAAACATGTTTACGTTAATTGTTTACATCTCTAACCTTCATAAAAATGTTTTGACCTAAAAATGGAATTTGCGATATTCCCCAAACTTGATGAAGTTGTTTAATTAAAGCACAACGATAATGTACTTGAAAAAATCGGTTGCATGTCAGTCGTCGTTACGATTTCTAAAATCACCGCCATGTAAAACGGTGACATATTTCCACATCTCTGACATTTAACAAACATATAGTGCAGCTTTTTAATGAGATGCGTCCATATTACGTCGTTTGAAAAATAATTTAAGGACAAAATGTAACAAAACACTAAGCCACTTTTTGAATAAGAAATTTATTTTGCGACTTACACAAACACACTTTCCACATGTTTAAATGCGCACGTGCCCAGTACATCGGTATTTTTACATAAAGCACACGTTCTGGAATTATTTGCGAGTCTCGGACAAATCCCCCAGCACGTCAGAAAGTGCAAACAACTACTGTATTTACTACTTTACTGTATTTGGCTTTTTATCATTCCAATTAGCCATTATTTAAAGCGTGAAGGACCGGGACAAACCAAGCGTGCGCGAGAAGCAGCAGCAACCACGAGCTGAGACTAATTAGGGTCGTGACACTACAATTTAAGAACAGAGGGTCAACAGGAAAGGTCACCGCTGATGAAGCCTTTCCAACTCTGTTAAAAAAGCATTAAACGTGTGTCATGCTCCACAAATTCTAGACCTCAGCTGCAAGCTAGCTTGGGTTTAAATCAAAGCCCATAAACCAAATGTAAAATTAAACTTGTAAACGGTAAAATTACTCAAATTAATTTAGGCAATTAATTTCGTCTGTCTTACCCAAATTTAAGTCTTGGTTTGAGATCCCTTCCTCGAAGCTCAAGAATTTTGTAACTCGATGGAGAAGAGACGTGGTCTTATGTCCGTGAAGCTCGAGACAACTCTGAAGACATATGGTTAAATGTATAGAGCAAAGCAACTATAGAGGGGATGCCCTACCGAACCTGTGCTGTCATTGGTCAGTCTTGGGTTCATCCTGGGGGAATTGACTTTAACACGTTGTAGTAGCGCCGAGCCTCTTCTCAGCTCCTTTTCATATGCACCACAGTCTCTATGTGTTAACTGCACCGTTAACCACCCGCACCGGAGAAATGCGGGGAGTTCGGTCCAGTTTGTTTAGAAAGCTTTATTTCGTTA
This sequence comes from Paedocypris carbunculus, assembly GCA_028128575.1. Classification (NCBI taxonomy): domain Eukaryota; kingdom Metazoa; phylum Chordata; class Actinopteri; order Cypriniformes; genus Paedocypris; species Paedocypris carbunculus. The sequence continues at coordinate 849,813 of SOMO01000045.1, read as the reverse complement.
GATACTTTAAAAAAAATAGGGTCTAGTTTAATTTTAAAGCTAAATTTATCTCAACTACTATCAGAACTTTATAAAGTCAATTATTACATATAATTTTACAGTACAGTTTGATAAGTTTTTTTTAACACTTGGACCGTTTTATAACTATTTTTTTACAACATTGTATTGTTTTCATATTTCTACGCTGTTCCTTAACACTATAATACATTTTACAACATGAATGTTATTTCTTTAAATTATCTTCAAAATACACATTACATTTATAAATTCGCCAGAAAAAAACCTGAAAACCCCCAGGCGTAAACACACAGTATTCTCAGGAAATTAATTGTGGAAAAAGCTCATCACGGGGTCGTTTTAAACGTTGCAATAACAGATTTTTTTATTTACAATTCAATTTGATTCAACATCAAATAGCATCAGCAAAGCCACATTAGTTAACAATTTGCATAACTGTATTTAAACTTCTCTCGGTATATCTAACTTTGCATAAAAGTCTCACACTAAGATTACACACATCGATGCGGATGAACAGAGATGTTTAAATGACCACAAACTAAGAATAAAATACATCTCGGGAGCGCAACACTGTAAGCCATCTCCAAAAAAAAGTCCTTATAATTTACATATTGCTTCGATTTCCCGTTGCATCATTCTCACTCAGAACTGAGAGGATAAAGTCGGGACTGTACAAATAATAAAACCCACAACTGATCACTAACAAAACAGAGAGTAATAGTGAGAAAAGTGAGCGCGTGTAGGAACAAAGAGAGAGGGAGGCAGTGTGTGTGTGTGTGTGTGTGTGTGTGTGGGGGGGGGGGGGGGGGGGGGGGTACTGTATTTAGGTTTCCAGCTATAGATGGGCGCGTGCGATAGACTGGGTTGATCCTGTTAATGATTCCCTATACAAATATGTTACAGACGACTTTTGTTTATGTACAAGACAGTAAAACAGATCTAAGGCAATATGCTAAGTCTTAGCATTTCAAGGTTGTTGCATTTAGCTCTAAGAAATTGGCAGACTATACAAAAAGACATTTAATTCTGAGAAGGAAAAAAAAACACAAAACGTAAAGATTTCTTTTTAGGAAATTCAATCAATCGCCGTTACAATTCCGCTGATTTGATTCGTTGTTTCAGGTCAAATGGCTCATTTGCACGAGTATATAAAGTCTACAAAACTCACCACCTTCACGTCATGGCTTATATTCATTTCAAAATCTGTTGAAATAATTGACAATCTTTGGATTTTTGGAGAGGGTTAGTGGTACAAGTGCGTCTTTAAACTGGCTATTCTTCAAAAAACGTAAATGTTTCTGGATGCATTTAGTGGATCAAAACACCCAACATTCATTTAAATTGTGAACAAAATCGCGTCTTTAAAACAATAATACCAGAAAAGTTACTTTTCCCATCAAGCCGGTTTCCACCCAGAATGCGCTGTCGCGAACGGACAGGAGTATTGAGTAAAAAACCCCGATCACAATTAAAAGTCGCGCCAATCCAAACAGTTTACAACCGAATGGTGTATGTACAGTGTAAAGGAAAAGCCAAAGCCACACGAAAACACCATGTAACATCGCACACGATCACTTCTGCGCACGACAGAGCTCGATTGTTACGGGTTTCGGTCGTATATTCTGTACATACAGTATATACTTCAAACGAACGTTCAAACACAAGCGTCAAACACGCAAACATCAGCGCGAGACCGTTGGATGCTGACACGTGACCAAAACCAATTTTAAGCGGCAGGTATGAGAGCACTGATCGATTTCAAAGGCAAGGTAATTTGGCTTCCTGCTCCAAAAGAGCAGAAGGAACCATATTGCGAGAATTACAGCAGTAGTGATGCCGGAGAATTCGATACAGAGACAATCCCTTAAGGACCAAAGCAGTCTTACAGTAGTAGGGGCTTAACATTTAAACGGAAAAACAAGTGTTAATACGAGTAGTATAAAACTCAGATTCTGCTTTACTTTATGAATATTTTTGTTTTGGCAAAACCCAGAAATAAATCCTACTTCCAACTCAAGAAGTAGACTTAGACATCCTGACATACTCCAAACAAACCACAATCAAAAGCATCTGTCCTTAATACTGAGCTCAAGCCGGGGAGCCAAAGAGTTTCTCCTGAAGAGTCCTGTACAAAACAACAAAATCAAATGGTAACACAAATCTCAAGTAAATTTATTGCTTATTTCCTTACACCCACTGGACTCTGGTACCGAGCATCTGGCCATAAAGCACGTCACTCCAAACAAGAAAGCAAGCAGGCCTCAGTGTCTATGGCTGTCGGGCTCCGCAGGTTGGGTTTTCAGGCTAAAGGCGAGAAGCATCTGTACACTGTACACACAGCCTGCCAGACCCCCGCCCGAAGCTTCAGGACCACCTCAACCCACCTACATCAGTACCACGGGAATCGGCTTCCTGTTCAACACCTCTATCAGGAGAAATTCCGTTGGTGCTGTCAAAGCAGTTAGGATCTGAATATTTGGGAAACGTGAAGGAGGGAAATATTCCGTAAATCCAAAAATAAATATAAGAAACCATCTTCCCCTTGATTTTGTATTTACAAGCTACCAGCATTTTTCCGTCAAGCACACTGCAAAAAGTACAAAATAAAAGTGTTCTCTGAAACTACTGGACCAAGAAGAAAAGAAAAATCCATAGGTTTGTCGAATAACTCGAAGGCCAAGTTTAGATGCCTCACGCTTAATGTTCTTTCTAGCAGATGGCCTGTAAAGAAATCCCTACAGGTTACAAAAAGAAACAAACAACTATACAATAGAATAAAACTTAATTTAATGCACAATAAACCTCTGGACTAAATTAAGCCTCCAATTTTACAAACCGTTGTTGGATAATCTGTGTAAGATGGCATTTCAAAATCATTCCTTTTTTATTTATACTCTNGTGAAAATAAAAGTCTCGAGGAGAAGAAGAAGTGGGAAGTGATGGGGTACATTCATGGGAGACGAGGATTCCAATTCCACGGTCACTGTCTTTCAGGGGGATTCTAAGTCACACTACGGTGAATGCAGCGGAGCAGACTGACGCAAAGGGCTCAAGTGTGTGTGCACAAACAAGAAGGCCGTGCTCGACTGAGGGGGCAGCTGTAGGTCCAGAAGAGCAAAGTGTCAGTGTGTGTGTGAAAGAAAGAAAAAAAGAGCGGGAGAGACAGTTCCCCTTCTGGAAACTCCAGTACCCCTGATGCATCCACAACAGATGTCCAGTAGGGGGCGGTACACAGGTCACGTCTGATGACCCACACTGCCCCACATAGCAGCTTAAATAGCACAGCATCACTCCAACATCTCCTCCATCAGGCTGCAGTAGAAACATCACACAGGAAACCTCCTCGCAGGACTCGGGTTACTGAGATGCCGTCCGCCCCGGGTCAACAGTACTTCTGCAGCACAAAACACACAAACTTTAGAATGACGCTTTATTTTCAACACAAGGCATAAAGTAAATAAAGTAAGTTTNATCAAACCAAAGTAACTCGATAAAAAATTCATACAATTTAACGAAGCTTAAAAGCCGCAGCAGACAACACAATTCCGCAAATAACCGTAATCGAGCTACGACCCAGCTAAAATATTGCAATGATGATGCGACTCATATGGTTTATATAGCGAAAATAGCAAATGTACTTTTTGGGCGGCGAGTAATGCACGGCGGTAAATAATCGCATCGTGTCCTCCATTTTGCCTCGCCACTGTGAAACGACTCCAGCTCATTAGAATAAATTATTAACTGGTTGCAGTCGACTTGGCTATTTGGTGACCTCAGACATTTTATGTCTAATGGTTTAAGTAAATAAATGCACGCTATAAATCCATGGCTTCTCGCTTTTACTGAACAGCAGAGGAACACTGAGGTAATAATGTGCTTCATTAGGGCCGAGGAGCTGGAGTTTACAAACACAACCAACGCGCTTTAACGGGCGGTTTTTAAGGGTTGATCAGGAGCTCAAGTGGTTCCTCCACAATCTGTGCAAAAGCGCTGAAAGTCTTTCACGACTCCACAAGCGGAGAAGGCACTAGGAAACGAAAACGCTGCACGGGGTCAAAAGGTCACCGACCTGCTCAGGGCCCATGTTGGCCATGCCACTGCCAGGTCCAGCGTTCATGGAGCTCATGTTCATCTGGTTGGCCATTTGGCCCATGTTGGAGGGGTTAGTAGCCATAGATACATTGAGGTTCATGCCATTGCTGTTGTACATGTTGTTGTTGGCCTGCTGGGCGAACTNATGGAGCTCATGTTCATCTGGTTGGCCATTTGGCCCATGTTGGAGGGGTTAGTAGCCATAGATACATTGAGGTTCATGCCATTGCTGTTGTACATGTTGTTGTTGGCCTGCTGGGCGAACTGCGGCGGCGACTGCTGCGTGAACATGCTGCAGAGGGAAGAGGAAAGAAGATCTTAAATCTCAAGTTTCAGGCTGGTTGGGTCTTTCTGTGTGGATTTTCTCCACGCGCTTGCTTGGGTTTCCTCCCACAGTCCAAAAACATGCAGGACAACTGGAGTCCGTAAAAATGATCTATAGGTGTGCGAGAATTTGTTTATGTCTTGCTCTGTGATTGGTTGGCTCATAAAATGGAGTTTCAGAAAATGAATGGATGGGTTTTGAAGGGTTAATCTCAGAACCATCGAGACTAAAAAACCCAACCAATTCAGACCAGAGGAAAACCACACAAAAGTTCCCTCCGGACCTTAAACTACAGACTCAAATAGATCCGCTGTGCTTTTATAGTGTGTGAAATTATTAATTATAGTGCAGTTAAAAAATTCGAGAGTAGTGTCCACAGAAAACCGATAGTTGTTTGTAATCAAAGCCAACAAACCAATGTGATAAATTGGGGTTAAATGTCTATAGGGTTGGGTACAAAACACACACACACACACACACACACACGAGAGAAACCGCACCTGTTGGCATTCATGTTGCCCTGTGTCCAGCCATTCATGTCTGGGGACGTTTGGAAAGAGTTGTTTCCCTGGGCCTGTTGCATCATGGGACTCTGGGCGTGACCCATCCTGGGAGACATGAGGGGGCTCTGCGGGGTTGCGGCCCCACCAAACCCACCATCCGACTGCTGACTTATACCTGACGCACAAACAGGCCAGTGAGGAAACTGTACTTGTGGTATCTTTCTGTCAACATTCATTCGACAACATTCAAAATGAATTCTATTCATTAAAATAATACAAAGTTCAATTACAAACAGAAAGTGCATTTCTAAACTAATTAGCTGATCCTCATTTTCAAAAATTTGACAGAAAATCAAACGTAGAAGAACTTTAGTAGTGTTAAAAGCAGAGTTGCACATGCACATTAGAGGCGGTAAAGAGAAAAAGGACGGTGCGATGGTCAAGGTGGGATTTGAGGGTGGGTGGGGCTTGGGGGGGTCCAGGTCACCGCATNTAGGACGCTTTTCTTTACTCTACACGACTGATTCTGCTGAGCTGCGTCTGAGCGACGGCATCACACGAGCCCTGTCAATCGACTCTGGCGTCACGGTTTTCTGGCTGCGTGGCGGGGAGCGTTGCGTGTGTGTGGAAGAGCGTGACACACAGACAGAGAGAAAGGGCAGGCAGTACCTGAGCTGGGGAACTGAAAGGCACTGTGCTGCATTTGAGGGCTCATAACAGCCCCAAACTGTCCGCTCAGACTGCCCAGCATCCCCTGGTTAGCTAGACTCATCTGAGAGCCATGCACGGCGCCGTGGGAGAGAAGCTGGGAAGTGGGAAGGTTGGGGGAACCGGGGGAGAAAGGGCTGGTGGAGGGGGGCGGCGAGGCCAGTCCTGTACCGTAGTTGGGCGTATAGGGGAACTGCTGGGGGTTGGCCTGGGGGATCCGCGGGTTGCTCATTGCTCCGGGCATTCCTGCCGCGGCGGCCATGTTGGGTGGCATGCTGAGGCCCTGGGCTCGCAGGACCATGCTTCGCTGCTGCTGCTGCTGCTGCTGCTGCTGCTGCTGGCGCTGTTGGTCCAGATGACGTTGGCGCAGGTGATTACTCAACAACTCTCTCTGCCGCTGGGCCAACATCTGAGCGTTGATTGTCCCCTGGAAGACAGGAGAGCTTCAGTGTGTGACCAGGCTTATGAGGACACGATGATGCTAAGCTAATGTTGCTGCAAACTTGAGCGCATGAGTCGACTGCGGGACAGCGACTGTCAGGATGTTGAACATTTAGGCACATAAATTAAAACATTCAAATTGTACATATTATTAATCTTACTNAAAAAAAAAAAAAAAACATTCTTATTCGCTTTCTTAAAAAGCAGCATGTGAACAGTACCTGCTGTGCTTGTAGCCTGTGTTGAAGCTGCATTCTGAGTGTGTTGGGTTGGTTGGGGACCACCCCAGTGGGCCTGAGTCCAGGCCGGGCCGGCATACGAAGCATGGGGTATCCTGGCCGCTGTCCCATCTGCCCTGCTACCCCATGGAAGCTGGGGTCCTGCATGGCTGCATACCCACCCTGCTGCAGGTGGGCTTGGGCGGTGGCATACTGCTGCTGGCCGTACATTGGTGGTTTCTGGTCCATCATCATTCCCGGGTCCTGACCAGGAAACTGATCCTGCTCCACAGGCTGAGACTTAACGGGCAAGAATACACTCAGACCGAGTTCCGACCCATCACCCACGAGTCTACCTACCTGTCCGACTAAGGCTGGGATCCCCAGAGCCCGGTCGATCTCCTCTAGCCCGTCAAAGTCCTTGAGGACCGTGTAGAGCTGACTGAGCAGAGCCCCCTCATCAGCCGGACCCTCAGAGACGGGAGCGCACAGCACATCCTCCTGAGAGCTTGCGTACATGGAACTGAGGGACGAGTAAATAATAATCATCCATCCATCCATCTGTTTGTCTGTCTGTCTATCTGTCTCTGTCTGTCTGTTCGTCCGTTCATCTGTCTGCCCAACTCTTCTGCCCATCCGTACACAATCTTCCGAGATATTCCAAACGTGAAACCGAGACACAAGAAACACTCTTAAAATATCTATAATCAGAATCAGAACCAGAAAGGGTTTTATACAAGTGAAAAAATCCATTTATTGTCAAGTGTGACAAACATATTTTGGGATGGATTTGTTTTGGTTTTAAACACGCTCCTGTTAGATACACGCATATATAGAGATGATATGCTGACATACACTATATACAATGGAATGTGTGTACAGATATACACAATATAAATCGGTGGTAAATACATAAGGGGCGGAGTTAGTCACTGTGATGTACAGTCCTATAATGACTGGTCTGATCAGCAGTCAGCGCACTGTTAGAGAGAAGGGACTGGCGGCGTGCGTTAAGTTTGGGTCCTAATAAAGTGGTGAGTCTAGCAGCGGTGACACTAATAAATGCTGTTTACCTGTTCTGGTTCCCAAATGGCACTGGCTCTATAGGCATCACGCTGTCTGGCCACGGAGCCGTCTGATTGGGTGGTGCCTGTTGCTGGGGAAACTGATGGCCAGCCATGCCCATATCCATGTTTGACTGAGCTAGAAACGAATAAGAAGATGAAGAACTTTATTCACTTGGAGCACTCAGATGAGATCCATTCCAAGACGTTAAAAAGCATTTTAACGGTTTGCAACGGTTCTTTAACACAAGTAAACAGCGAGAGGTGATTTACCACTGGGCATCATCTGGGCCTGAAGCATCGCTCGGGGTCCAGGCTGACTGTTGGGCCGCATGGGCATGCCCGTGCCGGGATTGGGCACCATGCGCTGGTGAAGCGCCCCCTGCTGGAGAGGATGCTGCCCAGCGGCCGCGGCAGGTGAGCCCCCGGGGCCTTGTGCGCCCCACCCGTCCGGCTGCATCCCCATTCGAGGACCGTTGGAGGCCATGACCCCTGTAAACCAATCAGATTGAATCGTTTGAACTGAAGGTCTCATCCAAATTGCTATTAGTTTTTTTAAATCATGCATTTGCACGGCACAGACAAAGAAATGTACACACACGTTGACACGCATCAACCAAATAATCAGGTACAAAAGTCTGAATACTAGTTGAAAAAAACTCAGAAATAAACACATTAACATTATTCTACTCATGAGCATGAGCTCTGGGTGTTTCTGTTGAAAATGTCAACATTTTATTCATAATCACAATTTGATCTTTAATAGCTTAATTGCTTTAATACAAATGATTAAAAAAAAAATTAAAAAAAAAATAAATAAAAATACAATAAAAACAGTAAAAAGCCCAATTTACAATGTGAACACCTGTAAATTATCTTTTTGTGTAAATAGATAATGAATTGAATTGATAGAAAATGAAGCCCCTCATAAGCCCCTTTCACACAGCAATGCTGGTTAGAAGCAGGAAAGACTGTTCACACAAGCGCTGCCGTTCCTGCATTTGCCTGCTTATTCCGGGAATCTTAGTTCCACTTTCACACACAGCAGAAAGCAGGCAATACACCGGGAACGTTACAGGTACTCATGCCGGCATATTCCCGGAACAAATTCCTACACATAAGTGCATGCAGGCAATATACCGGGAATATATTTTGCCGGGAATGTCTGTACATGTCTTAATTCAAACAGGGTATTAAATATTTGTTGCCTTTTATCAAATTACAGAACACTTGTAAAATACAAAAGCAAAGATGAAGTCTTTCCAACTCTAAAGTCACAAACTAATCTTCAGAGCACCAGAGCCCACCGCTCACCGTTCTGACATGAGTTACATGTTCTTTGTTTGCTACTGAAACTTAGCACTAGATTAGCGTGTCTCTGAAACTTTCCTTCCACGGTGGGCGAGATAAACGGACCACAGCGTTAAAGCTGCTGCGATAAAAACCAGCAGATTGAGCGTGAACTAACCTGCGTTGACCATGGGCTGACCTGGCATGACGTTGTGGTTTCCCATCATGCCTTGCTGCTGCATGATTTGGTAAGGGCTGCTGTTCCTCATCAGTGGGTACTGACCCTGAGGACCCTTGACCGCCATGTTCATGTCTAAAGACACGCTCCGGACCGGAGGGGCTCGGCCGGGATGACCTGGCCGCGGCCCACCAAAATCTATAGGCAACATGAAAATAGAAGACATCAGTTAGATTCTGCCGCACCGTAAATTGTGTGGAAAACATTTATATACAGAAAATGCAATACATTTTAGCCTTCAATGTCTCTCTCTGGCTATATAAATAAATACACACTTTTGTAAGCATATATACTGTATATTAGAGCCGCACGATTCTGGATAAAATGAGAATCACAATTGTTTTGCTTAGAATAAAGATCCCGATTCATTGGTTTTATTTTATTATTTGAAATATTCAACCCTGAAAATCAGGTTGTCAAACAGCAAAACAATAACACATATTACTCTTTG
>SOMO01000045.1:692885-711402 GCA_028128575.1 Paedocypris carbunculus | reverse complement strand
AAACTTCAAGACAAAACTGGCAGAAACAAAGTATCAATCACATCAAAGGAGAAAATGTGGCTGACCGTTCACAATCTGTTTTTATTAATTTAGACACAATCAAATAATAATGTCAAAAACATATGTACACATCTTTTTTGCAGACAACAAACTGTTTCACGACGAGGCCCACGTAATGTAAATCAGTTCCAGTTCCGCTTTACTTTTATGCATCATAAAAAAATGCAGTGTAAAAGCTAGAAAAGTTTCGTCATTGACCGTGATTTAGCAGCACAATGTGATTTCTCGGCGAGGGGAGTGGAGATGAAGGAAAAGGGGTGGGGCTTGAGAGGGCGGGGCCGAGACGCAACTGAAGGAGTGAAATTGTAAATGTGGAGAGAAAACGCAGGCCAGAAAAGAAGAGCCTGCAGCATCTTGCGCGGGAAGTGAAAGTTAAAAACAGATCAAGTTAGCCGAGGAAATTCACAGTCCATAGCACATTTGTGTTCTCCGGTGCATGTGTGCACCCGTGTGAGTGAGTGACTAACTAGTGGCTTTCTGTAAGTCTAAGAGCTAGAGTTTCCCCGTCCACAGTTACCTAAGCACTATCAATACGTGACTTGAAAATTACTACAGCCATTTCCATTTCAAATCAAAATAAAGAGATTACTTCATACAAATTACACTTGCTGTACAAGACTTTCCGCTTCAGCGCCTGTACAAAAAGACAATAAAGCTTGTTTTGAAAGCCTGATGTGGACGCGGAGGTCCAGTGCCTGACGGACTGAGGCCGTTTACGCTAAGTTTGACATTCAGAGGGTTGCGTATTTTTGCGCTGCTTGACGTTCCGGTTTCGAATCTTCGTGAACGTGTGGGACCCAACCGGTCGCTGGTGACCCGTTTTATTGCAGAAAAGGCCTGGAGTCACTACGAAGAGCTTTGAAAAACGTGAGGAGGGTACAAAAACAACAAAAGTGTTGACACTTGACATGCGTTTGGTCATGACAAACCCATCATCACAGAAAAAAAACAAATCTTTATCTACAATTATCAATGAAAGGAAACAGAACACAACACCACTTTGAGACAAAAATTGTCCGATATGACAAGAAAACCCCACATTGCCACCTCTCCACAGCATGTACCTTAATATCAGCGGGAATAGTCCAGTGATTACAAATTTACACACGCACAAAAACGCTCTGTACACGATTGTCTCTTGAAATGTAAATAATGCTTTGTTAATTTTTAGCTTTCACCTTAAATTACTAGAAAATCCATTTCGGGTGTAGTGGAATCAAAGCACTTTAGAAGGTCAAAAGGCACAAGTCTCTGAAATAAAGAGCCTTTTTAGGGCAAATCCGCTCCACAAAGTCTTGGGTCATAAATAATAAGCGCAGGGTATCCAAAGCAATGCCTTTTTAACTGGAGCCGGCCCAACGAGGACGACAAGGGGGCCGCGCCTGGCCGTCTTAGTACCATTGGTTGAGAAAGACGGAGACAAAACAGCGAGGAAGATTACACCAAGTAGCAGTGGGACCGGAGCCCCGCTAAGTTCCAAAGGCTTCGGTAGCTCAGTTTGTGTCACAGGTGTGAACCCATGCCGAGTCCCCCGCACAGACAGGGCTGTAAAATATTTTGATGGCTTCTGAAAAAAAGCCGATTCACAGTAACCAGGGCCAGCAGCTGCAGAGCCATAAATTCACTCTCCTCCACTCCGAAAAAAAGAGAAAAGGTTTAGGGTTAAGACGAATTGTGACCATGTGTCAACACGCTGAGTGTGTCGCTCTCTATGCGTACGAGCGAGTATAGCTGAGCTTGTTTTTTGGTCTGGTACTACTGGAACGCAGACACTCGGGAGACAGGCAGGCTGACCATTCTGATGCCGGTGTTGGGTGAGGACCCCCGGCCTGGGACGGAGTGGTCACAATGCTACAAGTACTCCAGGTCCAAGGCGTGGTGCAAGGCCATGAGGTCAGAGTGACTAGAGATCCTCCAGAATGGCATGTTGTGCTGAAGAAACAGAGAGAGAGAGAGCGTTTGAAAGTCACTTTACTTTGAAAGCAACCACATCAGAAGTGACGTCTGAACTTCCTCTATGGCCCGGAACGTCACACACGACTTTAAAAGAGGAATGGGAAAAGCATTGAAGCGTCAAGGCCAGAACAAACACCTGAATGAGATGGGAATGCACATGTATAACTACATTCAGTAATAGTGTCATANAATTTAAAAAAATTCCATCTCTATATTTCTCGACTTTTTATCGACATTATATTGACATTTATAGTGCTATTCCATGTATAGAATTATCAACATTCTATCGATATCATTGCCAATATTTATTCACAAACACGCATTTGCCACCTTCGCACACACTTCGCCCCTGCAAATGAGGCATTGTTCCTGAGAGAGGCCACAGGGAAATACGATTCTGCCAGAATGAAAGCAGCTTGTCAGCTCCGAGTCCTCAACTCACAAACCATTACCCAGTCTTATCAAAGGTACAGCCTCTCTCAGGCATATGTTCCGCTTAGAGAAGCTTGCGCTGACCCTTAAAAGACTCTTTTCTTTTGTTTTGTAAATTGTCTTTGCTTTTAACTTTAAAAGCCAGAGATCTTATCTGCGTTTGCCTTGCTCGAGTTATTAACTGGAGGAGAATTGTTTCGGGGATTCTTTTGGAAATGAAAAAAAAGACCAAGACACTGAGCTGCGACCTGGGTCTGTTTGTATAAAGCCTCCCTTGAAAAGTCTTGTATCTGACAAACGTCTGCCATCTTGAATCAAGCCAATAAATGGCTGAGGGCTTATTAAAATCTCCAGCACCGGACTGAGATGAGATATAAAAGTGAGTAGAAGCTTGTCCTCCAATTAACTTTATCAGTTTGCAATCCGGCCGTGATTCAGTGACATTACAAACCAATTCAACTCGAGAAAATATCATACAGAAGCACAATGGCGCTTTTGTGGCTTCTGATTCCGACAAAGTCAGACTGACATGTTGATAATTAATTTTATAATGGTTCATTTTAGTTTCCGTTGCTTACAGTTTCGGGTCTACATGGAATCCTGGCAGCGGCTGTGAATGTGAATCTTGTTGAGAGGAGGGTCACCAATCTTCTGGTTTGGATAACAGGGAGGGAAAACAACACTCCTAATGGCTTCATTTTTCTTTCCTCCACCTTTGTTGTTACTCTGAAGATCTCAAACCTACTAGGCAATGATTTAAGCCTCTTATATGCCAGTTATATTTACAAACCGGTTCTTCCTGAGAAGACTTGTCTAGCGTTTCACAAAGTCTACCGAAACACGGCAGCGTAATCATGTCATCATGCCTTCTTTTATATTTGAGCTGTCAGGCTGATTATGATGTTAGACTCTAGCTTTGATTTAGGTTTTAAGAGAATGGATTAATAAGAATTTATGCCCTAGCCTTCCCTGTACCTTTTTCGATCCCTGCTCCTCCTCCACGCCATCCCCGACCACCACATAAACAACCTTCCTCCCGAAGCGCTGGATAACCCTCTCAAAGCAGCTCTCTTTTCCTGTAGAGAAGAGGAGAGACAGGTTTACGGAGGGTCTTTAAATATGCAATAAGTTACACAGTGTAAACACTCCGAGATTCAATAAGATCGATGGCCAGATAGTCATTCAGAAAAGCATTAAGTACGTCTCATTCCTCCAAAAACATGGGACAAATGGAGTTTAACAAGCTTAATCAGCCTCACGTGCATGTGCTTCAGCAAGGGAGGCAAGATTCTGGCAATCCTGGGATTCGCAAAATCTGCTTGACCATGGCCCAAAAGTAAAGGTTGGTGTTTATTTTGCGTTTAAAGAAGCAGAGGCAGAGCGGGAAAAAAAATGTCCGAGTGGAATGACATAAATTTGCCGAAGTGGTTTCATATGTAGACCTGAAAAGGAGAGGCCCAGTTCAGGCTGAGCTCCAAGAAAATAATCCCAGCCTGATTAGACCTCTTCCTCAACATCAACCCTCTCGTGTGTCCACCACTTCTGCAGCCTAACCCAATCACACGCAATGTGTCTCGTGCTGTTTACTCGTAATATCAAGGTAATTATGCCAGGACCCATCAAAGTCTTTTCACAAAGGTCGATGAACACTCACCTATTTTTGTGGCACTATATATGTTTTCAATTGGAAAAACTACTCCCAGTCCATACAGGAGGACCTTGGCGAGGGCAGGTATGAGCTGTGTTGTAGTCACTAGGATGTTCACACAGTTTGATCTGAAATAAAGCAGTAAAATGTGTCAGGGGGCTGCTGAAGCATTTTGTTCACAGGTTATGAATTATATATTTGAGTGTTTAGCGAATGCTTTTANGAAACATTTATACAGCTACAGTATTTTATGGTACTTCCTGGATGTAAGTACCATGGTAAGTACCATACATAGCTTCAGAAATATTCAGAAGCATTGTGACGTATTGTGATCACTCATGACTTTTTTTCTGATTCATAGAAGAAAAAGTTTGGCTCTATATAACTTTGCTAGCGCTATGCCTACCTTGAGTGGATTAATGTTAGTGCTTTTAGTGCCAGTGTTAACCAGGAGTCAGTCAAGGCTTCAATTTCTGCTCGCAATTGCAACCAGGCTTCCCTCTTGGCTGGGCCGAGGAGACCTGAAAGGAACGAAAACTTTTGTTTAAGTTGGATCATCCTGCTAATACTTTTCAAAAAAGTACTGCATTATGGATCATTCCAGAAATGTACGAGTGCATTTGTTGGCATGCCTTAGACAACATTTTGAGAAAAGCAGTTTATTGGTGGATTACCTCCAACGTTATTTTTATAAGTGGTGTAAATCTCTTTTACTCGTCGGTAACGGAAGGCTAGTTTTCTCATCCAGTCCACACCTCCTCTTACACCGGTGGCCAGACACAGGTTGGCACTAGTGGCGGCGGCGTGGAATCCATCTGTGCTAAAATTGTACGTGCTGAAGAGACACACACAAAACAAAAATACAAATCAGTTTGACCTTAGAATGATTCCTCAATCAAGACCTATAAAATCTCACCTTAGATCCTGGCCATTGTCATCTGATGACACATCGTCAATATGAACTTGATCGCATTCCTGGAAAAAGAGATAAACTCCTGTATAAAAATGCAGCTTGCAATAACGCAGAGCAAAAATAGTATGTAAAAAAGGCATAATCTTGGCGTTTAAAGTAAATAATTTTACAACCAATGCAATATTTAGTTATTTGAAGACGTTTGTTTTTGGGAAAATCAGCATAAATAAGAATCAACCCAAAAAAATGTTTTAAAGGAAGTCATTGTGACTTTCAGTTTGTAAAAAGCTGAAAATGGACCCAGTGAGTGAATGCTGTGGATTGAGGTATTAGTCGCTTGGTGTTGTTCATGATAGAGTTTTATAAGATGGCAACATGATGCCAGCGCTCGTGTTCTGACATGTTTTTGGCTGAATCAAACGTTGGTTGTTTGAATTTGTCATGCATTCACCCATGGCTCAAAGTAAAAAGGCCAAACCAAGAATCTATTCTTGACCAGAACGGACAAGAACGGTTTTCATGTTAATAATGACATGTTTTCGCCACAAAAACTTGACACAATCACAACAAAAACAATTGCGCTTATTGGTGAAGTTATAACAGGTAATAAAAAGTTCCAGTGCACAGAAATAGTTCACAAGAAACCCTCCGCTAAAGACCCAGCTGATTTGTACTAGTTATTTTTGAGGAAGGTCTTTTATTTCCAACAATTTTAAAATTCTCAAGATTTTTTAAAAACCTGCTATGCCTTAGTGAAGTTCAACAACTCTGGAATTCTGATTTGAAGACTTGGCACTCTCCCAAAAGCCCAAATCAAGTATCAACCACTTCCAGCCCTGTATTCCCCCCTACCCCACCTGTTAAACCTTAATAAAAATAAACAGCATCATCAGGGGACTGGGGGGCCCAGACATTAACTAGTGATCCACCCACTAGGGGGATCTCTTGATATGCACATCTGCCAATGTGCAAAGTCAACTGGGCCGAGATGGTTTCAACATGCCACATTGCAGTCACAAAATATAAAATCGGCCTCCTCGTTTAAGACCAATAATGGCTGAACAAAGAGATAACTGTGGGATTGTCTGAGGGTCTGAGTCCCCTTCAAGGTCTCCACTTCTTGGAGAGGCTGAACAATTCTTCAGCTCAGAGCTGATTCAGCCAGTGTACACAGTAACACAAACCAGACTTTCTGGTAAATGTATCGTACTAGAAAAATTGAACCTGATGCTAACCGCCAATGAAATTATGACCTCTGATTGCTGCTAAGCCACACACCAACACTGCCCGAGGCCAGTTTTCTGGGGAAAGCAGACTGAAAATCTGTTATTAGTTTTCCATTTATATTACCTCAAAATCGTGCTTGAGCATTCAAATAAAAAACATTTCATATAAACTGACAAAAGTGATGCATTCAAATAATCAGGATAAGACCTACACCTAAAAATGGAGACTTCAAATGCTGAAGCGTATAAAGGCAGAGAGGTAAACAAACACGCTACATGTTTCATGCAGCACATGCGACAAATATTCGATCCCTTTACTCTACGCCCTATAGATTTATTTCAACTAGTAAGACACAATAGTCTTTCTCGTTTTTAACTAAAATTGAACTGGCCAAATGCTGACGTTATTGCATTCCTCGCTAATGTTACAGCAGGGTAGGGGTAAGCGCTTTAGACCGTAAACCTTTTTTATTTTACTGGTTCCCCTTCGAACAAATTTTTCATCTCTCTGGATTTGTGTGGAGAGGGAGGGGAGGCCGACGTGAAGAGAAACTCAAACCAGCTGTTCTTTAACAGAATTAAAATCTTGACCCCCAACCCCTGCTCTAATGCAGCCATTCTCTCGCCAAGCCTCTCCCAGCAAGCCCAGAGATCCAAAGAGGAAAAGACTTTGACCCGGTGCCCCACTCCTCCTCTCCAGGGTTCCACAGGCTCGGAAAAGAGGGAGGGGGTTGAGAGGGGAGTCAAGCTGACCTCACATGGAGAACTCAAAGTGTTGCCCAGTCAGAAGACTGCCTACTGCACCCGGCTCAGGAACATCTCAAGCTATTTGTGTACTTATACAGTGGTATGTCCAGGAAGTTTTGGTTGTCATTTGATTTCAAATCAAGCTTCGGAACAATAGACTTGCATGCTAAACAAAGTTTTCCCATAAAATTGTTTTAAAATTACAATCCATATGTTTATATGTGATTGCACATAATACATTACTAATTGTTTTGCATTAACTGTATCACAAAATCATCAATTGCTCTGCAATCAGGTTGGTCAAGTCTAAACAAGGTAGATAAAGCAAGGTAACTGCAAATTCCTTAATTTGGTAATTGGTAATGGCTTCCTACAGTACACATTGCTTCTTCTTACTGCTTTCTTTCCTCATTATCACAAAACTAATCTTTTCTCACGCTTCTTTCTCACAGCTGGACAAGCTCCATTGATTAATTGTGTGATAAATATTAGCTTTTGTAAAGTTTAATTGAATTAGAAAGGTGTCAAAAAGTACTCAAGTACTATGATAGTTTACTCGAGTACCAGACACACATTAGAAACCCTCTTGTGTGTGAGAAAACCCTTTTAACAAGCTTCTAATTGCATGATTATTAAGACACACAATTAACAGTTGTGTTGCGGTCGCCCAGAAATGTGGGATAAAAGTGCGGGCACAGGGAAAAAAAGAGTGCACGACTTCTACCAATTACTGCACACAGCTGGAGCCCACATAAACCACTTGACTGCCACTCTGGTAGCTGAACCCAAACTCTAATGGAGCTGTGCGGTCCTGATGCCTTACAGTAACTCTCGAGACTCATTAGAGTCGCTTCTCAAGCACTCGTAAACACCGTTAAGCCTAATGACCAAAGATGGGCCAGCTTTAAGTGGTTAATTCTGTGTGGCTGATCTTCGGGGTGGCTAGAGGTATCTTCTGAACGGTTCCTCTGTGTTCTGTAGAGATGCTGTAAATATTGCTTAAAGGAAAGAACAGAGAAGGCTAAACTGAATGAAATCCAATTGGGATAATGGGATCTCAGATGGTAGAGCTAGGAGCACGGACCCATGTGCTTTTCTGGCAAGCTTGGTCTCCTACAAACCACACAATCTTTTCTAACTAAGACCAAATGCTCCTATTGCAGAGTGTACAAAAAAAACACCTCTGCATGATGCAGCCCGTTACAGCTTTCACAAACTTGGTTGTCTTGGTTTAGCACACATTTCAAATGTTTTTGTCTATCGCAAGCAAAACGTAAAAAAAAAAAAACTTGCACTGTGGGAAAGTGCTCTTCAACAAACTACAAAATAAACACCTTCACATTAACTTCTCTACTTCAATTCACCTACTCTCATTTTCTTTTCAGTTCCTCCTCTGACCATCCAAGCCTAGAAAACCTTTTCATTGTTTCACGCTATCAGAGCCCCCTTTGTTCGGCTGGCATCTGTCACTGAGCAATCAGGCTGGACCGGCTGATTCTTCCTGTTGGCCAGGGCAAGGGCCTTTGCTGCTGACTACACAAAAGCGGCTGCTGAATGTCAAAATGAAAATTATTATTTAAACCTACAAACCTTACTTCCCCATTTGTCCTTCAGCCGGAAAACCAGAAACATCCATATCGCCTTACTCTCACTGGCTAACTGTGTGTGTGTGTGTGTGTGTGTGTGTGTTATTTACAGGACGTAAGGGCAAGACTTAAAACTCCACTCAAGCTCGGCGGCTGAGTAAAAGGAAGTGGCTCCCTGCACAGGTGAGCAGCCCAGGTAACAAAGACACAGTGTGAGTGATTACAGCCATCATCACAACATTCCTTCAAGCCTACAAGCTAAGTCCATGTGAAAAAGCCCAATCCATGGTTCGCAGGTTCTCAATGCTGCCACTCCATTGGCAGGGTCTGTCATCCCCCTGTCTGTGGAGGGGGGTTCATGACCCCAATAAGCCCCCGTCCCCCACTTCTTCACTTTCCCACCACGTTTGGCCCACGCAAAGGTGAGGCAGGCAGAGGGAATAGAGGGAGGGTGCAGCTTACCTGTGGGTCGGACACAGGATATGGAGAACAAAGAAAGTTCTTCAGACCCACTTCATTCCGATCCACAGTTTGTGCTTGAACAGTCATGGAATTCAAACAGCCAGGTGAAACAAAGATCTATGGAAAACGCAAGTTTCCTCAGCTGAGGCTTTTCACACTCCTGTTTTAGGATGGAACAAACAAATCTCGGAAGCAAACTAGAGATAAGTGAGTCTTGCAAGAGAAAGACAACGGGAAGTTAAGCACGCAACACGCAAAAGGTTCCACCTTGTGTTTCTACATTTTAGGTGAGATGCCAGTTAAAACAAAAGCATGCCCACGTTCGAAGGACACGCATTAGCTTGCTCCTAATAATCCCCTTATGGCTGCAAGATTAAACCAGCATATCAAATTAAGCATTCTTAAAACTTTTTCAAAAAACTTTTGGAAGCTTTTGGAAAAAACAGTTTCCAAGCAGTTCCACAAATAAATCATCTATGTACAAGCTACCACCCTCTAAAAAGTCATTTTTTCATGCAAAGTTTTGCAAAATTATAGATGACTTCCTCACCACAACTGTTATTGCTCCAAGGGGTCTGAGACTACGGGCTGTTGGGTAAGAGGGGTCTGATGCTGAGAGAAGACAGACAGGCTGACTTTAAAAGCACACGGCTCCCTCTTTAGTCATTCCAAAACACATAAGGGCTCCTGTCAGGGGACTTTTGGGCCCCCTGACAGCCAAAAGACAGTACCTGTGTCTAGACATAAAAACACATTAAACCCGCAAAGTCAGTTGTGCTCTTGAACATGCAACACATCCAGGGAAAGTTATGATAATGACTTATTTCACTTTCAAAAGAGTGGCTCCTCTATTTTGGTTTGGTCCACAGAGCCTGAGGAATTTGAAGGAACATTTGCTTGTGGTGTTGGCCAGAAATATAACATATTAAATGACAAAGCTGTCTACCTAAACAAAAAAGCGCACTGCAAAGAAAGATTAATCAGTTGCAAAATCAAGACGATAGAGAAAGGGTGATGGTCTTCTAAGAAATGCTCCAAGAATTGAAGACCATTCATGTATAGCTAATAGATGCTAGCTGAACTTAGAGACATTCCAACCCGAAGGTGAGAAAGGATCTCGTAGATGTGACTGGGTTGAACATCTCTGAAGGTTCGGCAGGGATAATTAAAACCGTTCTCACCTCGAAGCCGAGGAGAACAGTGTTGTTTTCTCTCCCAGAGAGCCGTGGCCCTTCCCTGCTGAGAGGAGCACGGCCGGGCCCCAGAGACACACATTCCCACACACCAGCCCGCTCTCCACCTCTCACCCAACACACAAGAATGCTTTCATCCCGCAAATGTCCTCGCACTCAGGTAGAGCAAAAAGCTCAGAAACTTTGAGCAACGCCAAGCACAAACTTAGGCAAAACAAAGAAAGTCTAAATAATGGAGCAAATGCACTAAACGAAACTCGTTTAATGTTCCGTTAATATTCCAAACAACGTATTAAATTATGGCACTTTAAAACGTATTATTCACTAGGTAATTAATTATTAAGAACACACATTTTAGTTGAACCATTCTATATTTACAAAATCTATTACATTCTACATTTTAAACTTTATAAACTTCATAATTGCTTTGTTCATTTTGTAAATACTGTAAAATAGATTATCTAAAAACCTTTTTATATTTAAAAGCAATACAGACACAAATAATATAAATTAATAAGAATGAATTGTCACGATACTCCAGTGTGAGGACATTTGCAAATTTAGTTAAAATGCAAAAGTTGTGTATTCTCAAAAAAAAAAAAAAAACCTACTACAGAAGTCTTCTTGTGAAGAAAATAAAATCAATAAAATGCGATCAATACAAGTATCATATCGCTGACAAGCATGAAATATATTCTTCGCTTGTACAATATCAATAATTTAGTGAGCCACCAAAACGTATCGCTTTCTCTGTAGCACGCAGCATCTTCATTTTTCAGCTTTAGCAACGACCCTGAAAAACACTTTACTTGACTCCAGAGTTATTCTCACCATCGAAAATCTCCACATCAACATATGAAAATTACTTGAGCAGAACAAATGCAAACTCAAAAAAGCGAGAGGAAGGACATAATACTGAATTTGACATTTACAGTGCTAAAACTCACAGAGATGCCATTGAAACAATTTAGCAAAAAGAAAACGTCTTATTCTGAATCAATATGACCATAGTTACTCTGATTTGATCTGAAAATGAGCTTTGCATAGAACTTGGCTTGGTAGAACTCAGCTCTGAGAGTGTATTTCAGGACTGTGCCGGCTGTCGTCAGCACATTTGTGTACGATACACACTTGACCATCACCATCAGGCATCCGTATGTGCAAAGCCTGAGAGAAATCCCTTTATGGCTTTGACTAAATTAGACTGGGCAAATGCATTTCTTCAAGGTCTCAGATACATATCTGCTGTGTGATTTACAGCTCCAAACACTCCCAGCATTTCTGTGTTTAGTTGACTGTCCTTCGAAACACCCCCGGTTCACAAGAAAATATGGTTGTGGTCAGCAGTACAAAAAGCAAAGCATTCGAAAATTGTGGTTTTATGGGAATGGTTCTACGCTTCAAAGTGTCAAAACAAAATGTAATACTTCAGTTGCTGAGATACAGCAGACAGGAAAACTAGAAATTGCACAATTTCAATCATTTTACAAGAAGCCTTGAGGGCCGATCCATAAGAGAATGTGTAAAAACATGAAACGGGGTAAAAAATATAGGACAGATGTTGCGAAAAAAAATCCACATTTCTAGAGTCTTTTCCGCAAATGGCAGAGGGACATTTACATTGCAATCTGAAAGTAGCCAGACATACGGAAATACTCACGGGCCAATTGCTGCCAATTGGGTTTGATCTAGACGCGCGATTGGAATCTCACTGTCATTCGGACGTCTTGGGAAGCACAAACATTTTCTTTTTCCCTGGTTTTTATGGCAGGAAAAGCAGTGGGGCTTTGACTAATGAGTCTTGGCAGACTTGCAACAGTTTTCCTCACACTTGAGTATCAAACAAAACATTTCCTCCTCGCAGGGTCAGCCACGAGTAGGACACAGAGGAAAATCAATGGCTCATTGGTGTCAGGTTTGGGGGAAGAGGCAGAGTGGCTTGTTGGTTGTGGCTGGGCTTCAGTGGATTGGTTTCAACAAGTTGGTCACAAAGATTTGCAAAACTGTAGTCCAAGCCAACCAGACCTAAGCAACTCTGCTTTACTTTTGCAAAAAATTTCAAGCAAGTCCATAAAAACGGCAATACCTTTCAGTTATCTGGTAGATGCTTTTATCCAAAGCGACTTGCAGAATGATCTGATGGGTTCAGCGTCTTACTCAAGGACAGTAGCCTTCTGCTCAAGTACGCACCTGTTTAAATGTGCATTTTTCCCCCTAATTTTCTGAGTTCAAGATCTATTAGTGTGGTAAACTAACAGAAACCCCGCCCGCATACTTGGCCGGCCAATGGGAAAGACTTTAAAGTTCCCTAGAGACACCTGGGTGTTCTTGATTGCCACCACCGGGCGGCATTTACCTGCTACATTAGATAAACATGTCATGAATCACCCAAGTTTGATAGTTTCTTTGCCTTGTAGGAAATGCTCGGATCTTGCTCTGAAACAATTCAAACGATTGAATCTGAAATTATTCGAACGATTGAAATGTGCTTTTCCAAAAAACGTTTATGGAACGCTTCATGGTTCTCCCAAATTAGTCAAACGTCATACTCTTGCGCTATGTCTCTCTTACCGGACCAGGCGTTTTGTTTGACTTCGAGCTGATTTTGCAGCGTTTAGATGCTTGAGTTTGGTTTCTTTGACTTTTATTGTGACCTTTAGTACGCACCTCTCGGTTAAGTACGCACAAACCTCCCAGGCTTAAGTCTATTTAAGAGTATCTGTCGGCTCAGAATTTAAACCAGCAACTTTTTGGTCACAAAACTCTACCCCTAGGTCCTAGCTGTCAATTTACAAGCATTCTTTAGACTCTAGAGATTTGTTTAAAAATTGAGGGTCTCAGTTCACCTCCATAGCATTTGTGTAGAAAAGCAGATTGAAACTCTCTTGATTCACCTTACTCTCTAGTTTCTGTCTTTATGTTTAGTGTCTAGGGTTTTCAGTCCTGGATAGAAAGTGGGAGAGTGTCTAGCTCCCCTTGAACAATAACTAAAAAGCAAATGGGTGGATGGTAATGGTCCATGTGTATATATGATCTGACACTATTGTAACCAGTAACTTTGCTGATTTATTCCTCACATATGGTTTAATGTGCTGATTTGAGCAACACACAATCATGGTCAAACTGACATTTTCATCTGCTCAGCAACAGCGACCCTGTCGGCCTCACCTGGCAGAAGTAGACAAACACCTCCAGACCCTTCAGTAAATGCCCCACTGAGTAGATTTTACACGGAACCAACATGAATCAGGCTCCCATTTCCAGACCGTGACCGAGATTTTTCGACCAAGAGGACAGAGACACAGAGCACACAGCGTGACACACAGACAGTCCGAGCAGGCACAGAAATATAAGAAGCTGACAAATTGGCAGAAGCAATGGAGGAAAAGGAGGTCCGGCGGTGGGTGCACGTCAAGAGACTGACAGCGCATGTAAAATTCATAGTGTCCCATGAGCTCTGAGGTAATACTTCACTGCTAAGGGACGTTAGCAAGTAATAGGCACCCTGCTATTAAATGGTTGTTGATGCTACGGCTTAAACTTTAATGGACTGCTCTTTTGCTCGTAACGTAACATATACACTGTGTTGTGACTTATCCATGTCTTTGGTCTGGCTCTTAAATATTGCCACTAAGAATGCTAGCTGCTAAAGTAATCACAGCAAAAGCGGGCTTCACATGGGGTGTAGAAACGACGACAAAAAACTGAGGAAAACAGCCCAGAAATCCCAAAAAGGGTTTGACTTACTTCCAAATCATTGAAAAAGAAATGTGTGTCAGCCAAGTTGAATATCATCTCCTCCATTCTTAGTCCCAGTGACACAGACGTTGGTGGATCCTGGAATAAAAGCAAGGAGATTAAAAACAAGGGAACCGAACAATAAAATTTACCCTTAGGCCCAAGTTCCTTTCCAGTCATTGAGAACAATAACACAACTTAAATCTCGTGGTGTGTTTTTAATGATGAGTAATATTAAAATGTCTTTATTTTAAAAAAAGACAGGCTTTATCCGCCACTCAGCAGGTAGTAAAAGCAGTCTTGGATATGCCATGAGTTGAAATGAGCTTGAGGTCAAAGTGTCATCATAAATATATCACTGTCCACATACCTCAGAGACAAGATCATCTTTCTACACATTACTACTGATGCATTTCACCTCATTTCCCCCAAACTATCTTCTCACATCAGATAAAGTACTTTTCCGACTATCTGTAAAAGGCTTGAGTTGAGAATTTAATAGAAACGTCTAGTAAAGAGACAACATGCAATTTCCTTCACAGAAACACTTTGCCAGTGATGCACAAACTGGCTGTGGTTTAAACGAACTACTCACTTAAAATGGGCTTGTTTGAAAAATTTACTTCTACTTCTGGATCATGCAAAGCTGGACTGAGTTAGATTTGAAACAGAAATCGAAGACTTTTTTTAAGTTCAGAATTAAATATAAAAGCTCAAGATTTTTGAAAGATATTTTTAGCATTTTGTTATTTTAAACTCTATGTAACAGTTTACATTCGTGTGATAAAATAACAATTTGTCAATAGCAAATATTAATTTTATTTGCATTTTAATGAACAAACGATATAACATACTACTTTATAACAAAATAAAAATATATATATATATATTTTAAAAACACACATTTACATATATTTATATTGTATATATATATATTATTGCAGTAAATAATAATATAAAATCTAATATAAATTCGATAATGATACAAAATAATTCTGTCATAAAACACAATTCATTGAGTTGCCGTTTACACATGGTTTTAAACGTTTGATTAAAATACATTTTCTTTCCTAATCTTCATTCACCGCTTGAGATTCAACGATTGAGATTGTAATCGCCACACACTCGTTCGTTGTTCATTAAGAGGATAAAGTGAGTGCGAATGAGAGGAAAGCAGAGGGATTTATTCCAGTTTCTCTGAGTCGGAGAGCTCCGCTGGAGGGATTAAAGCTTTAAGCCACCCGAAGAAACGACCAAGCTCTTTACTGATTGCATGTCAAGCCCAACAATGAAAATGTTTAACGGCACAACGGTAGAAAAAGAACCACACAAGCGGAAAAGCATCAGGCCTGTTCTAATCATCAACACAGCAATCCTACATAGAACAGAACCCTTCCTATGAACCGTTCAAGCCATTTATATACGTATCATCTAGATCTATTTCTAGATCATCTTACATAACTCGTAGATGAGCCACCTTATAGCAACAGTCACTTAATGTAGTTTGGTACACTATTTAATACACTATTTCTTTTTCTATAATGTGACTATAATGTGCATTTTAATTCCCTCCACATGTAGACTTATAATGTACGCTCATAAAGTGTATGCTTTATGTAAAATAAAAGCAGTGGAAAATAATTTTATTAATGGAGCGTCTATTAATCCAATGTGCCTTAAAGTCCAATAAATTTGGTTTAGCGTTTGGTTTGTGTCCCACTGTTCTTTGTGTCCGTTCTGTGAACAATATTGCAATTTTTTTTTACCATGCTGCTAACTTAAAATTAAGTGTTTGGTTTATAATTCAGAAAACAATGTGTGCTTTCTATGACTTCAAGCTTGCCTTATAATCCAAAAATACGGTAGTTTGTTTTTTATCTAGCACTCTTCCGGGGGTTGTTGTGTGAACAACTTTCATATTTGCACAAAAAGCACGTAAAATATCTTTAAATAAGACATTTTTTTACAGCTTTTATGATGCACTTAATTGTGCAAAAAAAAAAAATCTGGGTGGCCGCTGTGTGAACAATAAATATGGATATTCCTCTTACGCCATCTATTTCCGTCCTGCCGGTCAGTGGACTTAATATAAACACCTGTGTATGCATCCGATAGTTAATAAAAGCAGGTTTGGTGCTGAGAGGTATGCAAAGTGCACTTCTCAGGCCCGCCAAATCCTCTCCAATTAAATCTAAACAATCATTCAACGGGAGAGTTAAGAATACAAGCAGGCCCGAGTGCCAGAGGGTCTTCTGCCGTCCCCCACCACCTGTCCTCACATGTCAGTGCCACCCGAAGGGCGCCAAATCCTCTCCTCCAAAACCCCCGCAGCTTCCCCTCCGAGCCGATGGCTACACAGCTGGCCCAAGCCATCAGCTTTATGGGAGCGAGCTGCCCCGATGCCAATTAGGATAACTGATAACCACAGCAGTGAGCGCTCCAGCCCGGCTCTATTTATAGAGCCCTTCCTTAGAGAAATACAGTTTTCCCTACTGTTTAGATCATAAATGCATATCTGCGAAACAGAAAGCACCTTGGGTTTAAACGTAAGGGTTGAGATGAGCCGATATGATTTAAGCCGGCGTTTTGCGGTCTACGGTGTGGCGTTGTAGATGGGATAAGGATATTTCTGGGGGTAAAGTGTAATCAGATTGGAGAAAGAGAGGAGAAAGATGGGGGCCAGCTGTCAAGTTACACGTGAACTGGGGGATGGGGGGGTGGATGTGCTCTTGGAGTTGGGCTTTTTTACCCAGCATTCTCTGCACAGATATAGTAAATAAACACAGCAAGGTCGAGGGCCAGGGCTCCTTCACCCTTAAAACAAAACACCCCCCCATCAAACACCCTGCTCCAGGAACAAAGAGAACAAACTAGCCGCTGGGCCTGGCTCTACTGACATACGAGCACTTCTGTCATCCACACTCACCACAAAGAGGAAAAAAAGCCTTCAAAAAGTGCCAACTGTAAGATTTAAACCCTCGAACAAGAAAGCGGCTTTTTACATTCTTCTGACAAAAAGAGAGGGTTTAAAAACATGTTCAATTCAAATTACAGCTGCATTTGGGTTTAAATTATAATCCGGTCAATTCAGGCGGCGCTTGCCAAGTTAAATAAAGCTATGAGATCATACGCCAAGCCTGAGAATCACAGTTTGGCCAATTTCCCAAATTGTTTATTTTCAAAGATCAAATATAGCTTATAAAAGTTTATCTGAAATAATAAATACAATGAAGAAAGGGTAAACCAGTGTTTGTTTGACGTTTCTGCCCTTTTGAAATTGACGTTATTTTAAATTGTGAAATATATGTGAACATTTCTCATATAAAGTCAGTCACAAAATAATAACATGCACTAATATTATCAAAACAATTTTAATACATTTATATGTAAAAAAAAATATATATGTATATATATATATATTTATATAATTTATATTGTATATACAGTAGTCCTATTCCTAACTTTGCCAAAGGAAAACATATATGCAAAGTTACTATATTAAGGTTTTTTGATATAATATCATTTATAAATTTGCTTACACACACACAAACACAGATTGTGGTTGCCTGCTTTCCTATTTGCAATGTACAGACTCTCATGATAGTGTGTAAGCTATTTGCTTGAAGTTTTATTGCATAATAACTTGACAATTTTAATTACAACATCAAAAAGGGATAGCGGACCACAACACTTAATGAAACGTCATAGTTTGGTGAAGGACAAAAAAAATCCTTAGGAAGTGTCAATAGACATTCTAGATACAACTGGTTTGTAATCCAGGCCTGCACAGCTCAGAAACAGCTGAGGCCGGAATGCCGGCGATGTTCTTATTAAAAAAAGAAACAATTACTGCGAACTCAGTTCCTCGAAGCTCGATAGTGAACCCAAACAGTCTCTTTCTGTGTATTTTCCTAAACTTTGTCACGATATTTTCCTGTGCTGGCAGTTAAAATAGATCACTCACCCTTCCAAATCGGTTGGCGTAAGATCCCGTGAGCAAGGAATGGAAAACGATGATCGTTTCATCCAAGTCCCAAATGAACACGCGCTGAGAAGAGAAAGAGCAAAAATCAATGTCTCACTCAGCATGCAAGATGATCTGATAGTCAATAAGAGGGTGAACGTCCTCATGCGTCCCGGGACCGGTAGATGTGCAGCACTGATGGTCACCGCAGGACCCTGCGACCACCAGTGACCATCCATCTCCTGCCTGGTGCATTAACACAATCAATACCGACAAACTAATTACCTAGATTTGTTAACATGCCAGGATGTCATGAAGCCGAAGCCAAAAACGTGTTTCAAAGTAAAAAAAAAAACCAAGCTGTTTAAAGAGTGAATTTTCTTGTTTCTATGTTTTTAAATGCACAATTTAATTGAGCATTTTTGTATCATATATGTATACTACTTGTTTAGAGTAAGTAAAATACTGGTGTAAAAAACAATAAACGGGTGAACATTTTTGCTCAAAAGCAAAAGTAGCTCAAAAACTTTCTATACAAAACTAAGTATACAATTTCAATAAAAATTGATTCTTTAGTTTACAGTATGCAAAA
>SOMO01000045.1:668679-683383 GCA_028128575.1 Paedocypris carbunculus | reverse complement strand
GCCTGAATAAGGTACTGGTAAGGTAAAAATTCAATGATTGTTGGGCAGTGGAAATGGGAAATTGATGCTACAGGACCCCCGGGTCCCAGGGACACTTCCTGCTTCTCGTACCTGATCCTGAGAAACCGTCTAGAGAGCCGTCTGCTACAGAGGTGGTGATTTCACTGCTGCTCATTGGCTCTGTTTTAACTGCAAACAGAAGGAAAGCAGCACATTTGTGACACGGCACTCCCGCAGCCTGTTATTCCACTCACTCACACGTCCCTGACGGACAAACCTTTGCTCAAAAACCCACTTTATGTGTTTCAGCTCAGACAATGACCGCAGACCTGAAGGTTTTTGCGGATAATAGAGGTTTTCTTGATCTTAAAGTGATGGTCCAGATGTGTTTGGCCGTGTAGAGAGGATCATAAGATGGTCGTGTTAGACTATAACAAAGTGATGAAGTGGGGTCACCATAGTGAGATAATATAGTTTTCAGGTTTCCATGGCTCTACTGACCGGAGAAGCTAGCAATTAAAGATAATCTCTTCTACAAATAAGAAAAGGACACTTTGCTTCCAATACACACATCTGTTCTGTTGATTTAAGCGCAACAGTCAAACTATTTAAATGCACAAAGATCTCCAGCCGACTGCTGGACAAGTATGTTTTTAAAACAGAAACAACATAAATTATACATTAAGTATTGTGTGAGCGTATATATGCTATAGTTTTAACTATATGAATACATATATACTTGAGCAATGGACTTTATATGTACTTTATAAGGACTGTGTATATATAGTGTATACACACATACACACACACGCACACACACAAACACAGATAATAAAAGCATAAATACTATTACATGTACGAGATAAAACATTGGTTTAAGAACATATATTTGTATACTTGGAATGTATACAACTTATTTATACTTGAAATGTACTGTACAAGCACATTTGAATGTAGATGTTATTGTATTCATACAATATTACATAAATTTCGCACTATTGCACAATTTATCAAGTTTGGTTTTATCAAGTTCTATCAATTTGGTTTGTGTCTACAAAAAAAAATTATTTCACATTTTTATTTCTATAGTGTAACTAAAAATGTAAGCTCAAGATATACTAATTTAGAATTCCGCACATGTGGATACTTAATAGACTAATATAGTAGTAATATAGTATACAGTATAAAGTATAGTACTAACTTTAATCCCAATAAAAACTTTACTTGATGTCCAGCACTACACAAACAAACACTCAAAGCAATAATCAAATTATCATGATCTAATTATATTAATGTCTTAAAACTCGCCGCCTCTACATCTAGAAGTTTCTCTTGCAGCAGGGGGAAAGTCAAGCAAAAGGTGGAATTTAATGGAAGAAGTAATCTGTGGAATGCATGGACGTGCGATATAATTGATATGCCGGGGCGTTGTGCAGTGCAGAAAATGTGTTTGACCCGACCACTCGGAGCTAGAATGAGGGCGACCGGGAGACAATTTCACAGAGTTTAGACAGGCCCGGATCTTTGAAACGAATCCATCTCTGTCTCAGGAGGGGGTGGTGTGTGTGTGAGGGGGGGTTCTTCTGAAAACAAAATTCCCTATGTGGGTCATGCCCGCTGAAATCTCTCATGACCGAGGTAGCCATCCACTCGGCGCGTTCGACATGTATTGTCGAACATTCTCAGAGGAGCGTGTCTATGGAGAGCCGTTCAGGAGAGCACGACAAGGATACAAGAAAATAGTGGCCAAACGCATGCAGAAACTAGTGCCGTCAGGTCTTATCACATACCCACACATGGCCGGAAAACCATCCCGCGGAACATCAAATGAAAAGCTAAACGCATGTTGCACGTGCCCACAGCTTTACTGTGAACATTCACGGTCTGGAGTCAAAGCCAAAAGTGTCAAACCATGCGTCAGCTAACTCATAGCACATCACAGAAGATCAAACAACAGGCCAAATGAAAGGCACAATAGTTGAAGCAACGTCATCAGGTCGAATCGTGTTCTCACATGAGCCAATGCATGTGACCACAGTATGTGTGTTTGGTTTTAGATTCCACGCCAAGTATTGTCCTTTCATTAATTCACTGGAACTGCACAAACCTGCAGCGGACTGTGAACTAGAACTTAACAACCAGTCAGCTGTGGTAAGCATAGTGATGTTATCACCTGAAGAGAGAGAGAACGGGACAGGACACATGACAATCTATGCTGTCACAAGCTGAGGCTTATCACAACAAAACCCGTCCAGATTACACTATGTAAACGGCTCTATGGGTTGTAACGTCATCTCTTAAAATAAACTACTTCTTGGGTCATCGTTTTTATATATCTATAGGGAAAAATCTAAAAATTAAATTACTAAAAAAAAAATTACATACTTCATCTTTTCAGTTTACAAATTATTAGAATTAATAGTATCATATTATCGATTTGATTGTAATTTGAAACAATCTGATTACAGTAATAAAAAATTCAAATAATGTTTGCTAAAATACTCAAAACTGAGAGCACAGTGAGTGCTCAAAATTAAGAGTAAGAAAATTCTGAAAAGCAAAGTAATGTGATTATGGTGCTATAATTTGCAAATTATCCAAAAAAAAAAATAAAATTAGCAGACATACAATTTAGCAGACATACGTCTGTACACTACATACAAAATCTGACAGCGCACAGAATGCTCAAATTCTGCTTTAGCATAAACGCATGGGCAGATCTGCAATTCATATTAAAATGTAGAAGGTCATGATTTCTACATCCACAGTTATAAAGCAATCGCCCCAGAATGGGTCTGTGAAACGTACCTTCAGTGCCATTTGGTGTCATGGAATTGTTATTTATATGGGAGTTATCGATGCTGGGACCGTTGGGGGACTCGCTGCTTCCACTTACTCGGCTGTGTGGACTAGCTAGATCCTGCATTTCCATAGACCTGAGAGGAAGAGACACACAGGCGTTCACACACAAGCCTGCTGGTTTACTGCACGGATTCGGAACAGCAGGGAAAAACTGTAGGATGTCTCACATATATAGTCTAAAATAATAGTTTGGTTTATGTTAGAATGTAAAAAAGAATAGTACTGTACAAATAATTTAAAGGCATCAAAAGTAGAAAAGTCCACCACAAGTAGAAGGATATGTATAACAAAGTAATTTCCATACTTAAAACACAAAGTTTTTAAAGTCAAAAAATGCATTTTGTGTGCCACGTGTGTGTGTGTGTGTGGGTGTGTGTGTGTGTGTGTGTGTGTGTGAGAGAGAGAGAGAGAGAGAGAGAGAGAGAGAGTTAAATAAAGGAAAACTTTTTTTTTAATTACTTAATACTATTATTCTATAACAAAATGTATTAAAATATGACATGTTGTAAGTATTAGTATACAATTTAAATAAACATACCTACAACTGCCCCCTCCCACACACACACATACACACACACACACACACACACACACACACACACACTTATGCAGACTATTTAAAAAAGATAACAATATAAATTAGATATGATAAAAAATATTCATGAACACAGCTCAAGATGGTTTCAGAAAGTCATCGATAACAATCGCATCAATACTTGACGATTGACTGACACGTGACCACAAAAAATCAATCAAAAAACGCTGGTCCATTATTTCACAAGACAGGGTCCTGACAGCATCAGCACAAGATTTTGAGGCCTCGGAGTTGAATGAGAACAGAATGTTGAGTTCACTAAAGCTTTGCTGTTTGCTCTGGCGGCGGCGTAATTGTTTCTCTGTTTATACGCAGGGCCACGCCACCAAAAACATTATTCTATTGGCTCGGCTGCGCACTCACGGGATTTTATTATGCATAGCAAATGGAAGGTCGGGTTAGTGTGTTTGCGGTCGGACACAGATTACAGCTGTTTGTGTCTGTTGCGAGCGTAGCCGCAAAACTAAAACACACATCAGTCTCCGGGAAAGCATCATTGCACTAATTGCACCGACAACATGATGCCTCGCATGCCGCCATGTCGGAATCAATTAGCCAAGCCGGCGTTTCCACCATGAACAGACATTTTATTTCCCAATCAAAAAATAAGCGAATTATAAACCATCAAAGTAGATCACCATACCTCTTTATATCAGTCGCTCTTGGCCGGCAACAAAATATCCCTTACAGATGGTTGCCGTTAAAACGAGGTAATAATCCTTGCCATTTCCAACGGCTTTATTCTTCCATTCGAGGTCTTCCGCACGGTTTCGTAACGCAAGGGCGCAAAGTTTTTCAGACACTCCTGAAATCCGTTTTTTTCCGACACTTCTTTTCAGAGTCAAGCAAGACTCCTCCAAGCCAAAAAAACCTTTCAGTGATGCTACTGGCAACGAACCAGCTTCCCTCTTACCTGATCCTGGACAGGCCTCAAGCATCTGCGTCTATTTCCTTCTGATTCCCTCTATCTAACCTACCCCCCCACCTGCCAGGCCATTGAAAAACAATATGACTCCTTGTTATTTCAGCTCAGTGTATCTGTGCAGACCCATCCGTGACACAATAGACGTTGTCTGAGAAAACATTTTTGTTATTCTCGTGCAGAATGGGAAGAGAGGAGTCAGTGGAACAGAGAGGGACATTGTCCGTAGGCTCAACCCCTCCGCTGTTGTTTCCTCCTCCAGGTCTTCCCTCCTCCTTCGGAGAGCGAGAGAGCAGCCGAATGACGGAAAGGTGATTCATCATTGGTCTACGACAGCTGCAAACTGGATTAGTCCTCCCCCTATCAACATGCAAAGAGGCTTAGCCAAGGTAAGCAGGAAAGAAAGGGGTGGGTGCTGCCGGGGTTCCTGAGTTTTGGGTGAGTGGGCCGGGGGGCACTCGGTTGCAGCCGATGTAAGTGTGTCTAGGGGGATGGAGGTTGAGTGAGATGGGACTTTGTTGAACAGAAGCTAGTCAAGCATGACACCCCTAGCATCTTTCATCTGCAATTGACACTATCTGAAATTTATCTACACTCCCTCTCCAGCCCCACTGACAGCCCCTAATGATGGTCAGGGGTGAGATGATTGTGACTTTGCCCGAGGCTTTCTGAGACATCGGGCCATTACACACACCATTCGGTGCATCTCTTCCAACAAGGCAGAGAAAAAACAAGAACATATGGGTTCACATATGTTTCCTATGGTACTTCAAATACCTCTATTACTCTTTTCGGTTGACAATTACATTTCTCTGTCCACTTCTGCTGCCGCCACGTTGGGAAAGCTGTATGCCTGCTTTTTTTTTTTCAGGCTTATATTCAGGCCTGGAGATTTTTTTTCTCTCTCCTTGCCGACTGACCTAGGTCACAGCTATGCATCCTTTCCATCCGAAACGTTTGAAAAATCCTGCATGAATTTTTAACACCAAGCTGTTTTCATGAGATGCGTAACCCGAGATGTGTTTTTCGCCCCCTCTTTTCTACAATCGCTGGGCCGCAATGAATAATTGGCAGTTTTATCGTTTATCCCTCATCTTTTCGTCTTCGACCAACACACTTTCATATCTTAAGGCCTTACGTTACGAGTGCTGGGAGCGAAATCTGGCTACGAAGAGCACAAGGTAAATTCATTCATTACAGAGGCTGGAAACGAAGGTCCTCGGCTTTTCAATGGCTGCGTTTAGAGAATTAAGACGGGAAGGGTCATGCTCGCAGATCTCGCAAAATCCCTCATCCAGCAGGTGATTTTAACCAGGTGAACGGGAAAACAAGGGTTGAAAAGCCAAAACAAGCAATTTTCCCGCACCGCTAAATATTTATTGTTTAAACAAAAATGCTTTCAGTATCTTTGATGTCGGTTTTATTTCAACCTGGAGTTCTTTGAAGCTCCTGAACAAAGAGTCGCGTTGGAAGTGTCACCAGGAAAGCGAAACCGACTGCTTTTTGTCTCGGTGAGCTTGCGTAGCGTAGCATTTCCATTGACAAACATCGTTGAACTGTTAGTGTTGATCATTATTATAGAGGCGGGCAGATTGAGTCATCACAGCATGGAGGGAGTTTAAAGACAATAATCAAACTACGTGCCTTTATATTAAATAAGAACTGATGCATTTTTTTATTTTAAATCCCAAAGATGATTTTCCCTTTGTTTCTGTGTTATTTATTTTTTGCACGTTCCAAACTATTTATGGAAATTTAATTTAATAGCAATGACAATTTTACTTTTCATATTTTTTAATAGAATGTGCACAAAACATGTGTTGCACGTTACTAGTTTTGGAAAACAATGCTTTAATCAAAATACTTTAAAACAACTAATCCCAACTTAAGCTGGTCAGCTGAATCCACATGGTGGCCCAGGAAAAATAAATCCACTTGCAAAGAATGTCGATGTAGACAACAATTGAACACAGATGTGACTAGAATTAGGCACAGTTTACAATATGCTACACTTCACTTGACTCTCTAAAATGGTCAAAATCTGCCCGACTGAAAAAAATACTGATTTCAAGTATAAAATTACAAAAAATACATACTAAAAAAAAGAGAAAATGTGTAAAGAAAAAATGGATATAGGTAGGCTGCTTTTTTTTTTTTTTTTTTTGTTTTGGCAAAATGAAGAAGTGTGTGTGTACTGTACTTATACTGTATACAGTATTTCATTTTAAATTTAGATCTATTACCGATAAATATAAAAGGTATAATCTATCTATCTATCTATTTAATTTTCTAATTCGAAAATTGTTATTAGATAAAACAAAATAAAAATGTACATTTGAAATTTAGCGTAACTGGAATTCCAATTCATTATGCTATCATTTTGTACATCACGGCAACACTTAATCTGTAAACTCCGAACAGCAAGACGGTCTAAATGTTTTCCAGAAGCCGGATCACTTAGCGTGAAGATTTAAGCAACATGTCTGAAGGCGTCCTGTCACATCCGCAGCAAAGGCAAACAAATCTATTCAACGCTGGTACCCAAAACAAACCCAGACCATTTGTTTCACCCTTCTAAAACGCAAAGTCCACATTTAAAGCAAAACTCAACTCCAGTCGCGCTCGAAGCAGATTTAGCAAAAACTATTTTCCAAAACCCACTGAAATTCACCATCAACACGAAGAATAGAGATGAGCACTAGCTCATCCTCCGCTGCTGGGTTTAGCTAAACAAACTTCCTGATTACATGTAAACAAACAGAAGGAATTGTGAATCTGGAAAAGCCGTGATCAATTGAGCTTCCCGGACTGATTTTCTTCTCAGAGAAAAACAGTGGCACGTCATTCAGAGCTAAAACGACGGCATTTAATATCAAGCTAATTGTGAGATTTGCTGTGTGGTTTAGAGACAGAGACACGGCCGGTGGCTCATACCCGGGAAGCATCGGGCCTTCGGCAAACAACGGCACGGTGTGCGGCTGAGCGCAGGAGGACTTGTCAGGCAGACGAGAGCGCAGGAAAAACATATGCTTATTAAAACAAATACAGTGAGCAAACAATCCAAACCCATGGACATTACACCAGCACGGTTATTGTGCGAGAAGAATGGAATCCCTGACTGGAGAGAAAGCTACACGTAAACTCGGAACAGCTCACGTCCGCTTGGGATAAGTAAAAAAAAAACCGTCTTCACTATCACATCTTAAATTACGAGTCCAAATGAGCGACAAGGCCGTCTTTTTGATCAATAGAAAATTTACTAGCATATCACATATCCCGAGTCAAATGCGGAACGCTAAATTATTCAAGAAAATGACCTATAGATCTTCGAACTCTTCGAAAAATACACGATGCATCTGTCGCTATAGCGGCCGCCGTCTTGAAGAAGCGACGGCCTGTGTGTGGGAAGCATTCCTGCCTGCAGCAGATGGCATTGGATGTCAACTGCTAAAACTGAACTGGTTTTGTTTATTCCGCCAGCTGGGCAGAATCTCCCCAGTTTTGCTTGCTAAATGGAAAACATTCAGGTTTTGCACAGAGTCGTATCTGGTGCCATCACAGCCACTATTTTCCATGTGTGTGCTGTTTTGGGGCATGTGTGTGTTTTTGAATGGGAGACGTGATTCAGGCTTCATCTGCGTATGAGGAGCGAGAAACCGCATTGAATCAGGTGTGAGACTCAGAGAAAGTCACCAGGGTTTTAAATTTGAGCGGCAAAATGTGACAGTGCCGGGACGGTCTGCATACACTTCTGAACAGTTCAACGCGTTTGGGTCTGATGCGACATGCAGCAAAAACACGGGCTGAATGAGTTGCTTTTATTTTAGTGCCGGCTAAAATATTAAGATCAGGAGTTAAAAAGAGACGTTTTATTTTTACTTATGTTACTAAAACTGTTTTTTTTTTTTTTTTTTAAATAATTTGATAAAGTAATTTGATGTGTTTTAATAATTTGATCATTTACACCTTGACAAAATGAGATTTGGACTTTTTNTGTTACACACACTTGTTATTATACTACTACTTTATATATACACACATATATAACAAATATATGCATGTGTGTTTGAGGAAGTTTAAAGAAAAGTTTTAGTGTCATTATTAATAATATGATTTTGCTTTTAGTACTTGGCTAAATAACAGTTTTGAACTGAATTTATTTTTAGTGAGAATGACTTTTCAGGATGTTTTGCCTGGTCTCTCTGTGTAACCGCACTGCAGACACGCGTTTAACCATGTGCAAAGTTTACGACTGACAGAGAAAGTTAAAGCAGCAAGAAAAAACTCAGTACTCACTACAAATACGGCAGAATCCTTGCACTTTTCCTTTAATTCCTCCTTTTTCACAATCTTCTTCTCTGAGTATCTGTCCGTTCCACAGCAATAAACAACTTTTCTTTCTTTTTTGTAAATAACTTGCCGTTGGCAATTGGTGGAATACAAAAAAAAACACGGTTTAGATATTCAATACAAGTTTTTTCTTTTTCATTTTAAGGGTGAGAAGTCATAGAGCCCCGTGTTAGATCTCGAGAGACAGACTCCAAACAAGAACGAGAGTTTGTCCGATTACTGCTGCGGGCAGTGACTAGCTAGTGTCTGAGGAAGAAAAAAAAAAAGAGTGAAACAGGGAGAGAGACGGGAGAGAGGGTGGGTGAGCAAGCTAGAGAGAGAGAGAGAGCGGGAGAGAAAGACAGAGAGGGAGGGAGGAGAGTAAGGTAGAGAGAAAGAGTAAGAGAAAGAGAAAGAAAGAAAGAGAGAGAGAAAAAATAAAAGGGAGCAGAAAAGTGAGAGAAAGATAGAGAAAGAAAGAGGGAGAACGAGAAGGAGAAGAGAGAGATAGGAAGAAAAGAGATAGAAGGAGACAAGAAAGAAAAAGAGGGGAACAGAAAGAGACACAGCGACACAGACATACGGACAAAGAGACGAAACAGAGGGTAGACTGGGAGGGAAAAGAGACAGACAGAGGGAGAAAGGAGAGTGACAGTAATGGGAGAAAAAGAGACATAAAAGCGGGAATAAGAAGAGGGAGAGAGTGTAAGAAAGAATACTGTATAGCAAATAAAGAGTGTAAGACAGAGAATGAGAGCAGGAATACGGCAACAAGAGATGGAGGGAGGGATGAGAGAAAAAGAAAGAGCAAGACAGAAAGAAAAGAAGAAGGAGGTATACAGAGAGAGAGAAAAAGAGAAATAGAGCAAGAGAATGGGGGAGAGAGATAGAAAGATTGAGTAAGAGAAGGAATGAAAGAGAGAGAAAGAAAGAGATAGAACATAGTAGAAGAAGGAGGGAGAGAGAACGAGAGAGAAAGCCCCCCGTCCCTCCCTCCCTCCCTCTCTCACAGGAAGACTTTAGTTTGGAGGAGGCACAGGGGAGATTTTTTCACACCAGTCCTCCATATGTCATTCACTCGCAGCTTTAAGCAACACAGCCTTTCTCTAGATTGTATCAGTGATCCTAAGACAATGAAAAGGCCGATCCGGCAGCATCTCTGAGTCTGGGGCTCAGCACACACACAGCCTCAGGCTCAGAGTATATTTTTTCTATTTTCGTTCCTTCCCACAAACCGGTTCTTTTTTTTGTGGCTCAGTCTTTGTCCCAGACAAAGGATTTTGGTATTAAGTAAATATAGTCGCCAGTGGTTGGAATGATTTTATTGGAGCAAACGGGTTTGTCTGATGAGTGTTATAGTGGAAGTGCTCCATCAACAAGTAGAGCTGCTCACGGCTGTTTGTTAGGCAATGACGGCGTCTGTCTGCGGCAGGTTATTGCTTCATTTGCTTACCAAGTTTACCTTTCTACTCCATCACAATAGAACAATACCACATCTAATCCAACACTTTTATACTGTGTGTGTGTGTGTGTAAAGAGACTGTGGTACAGAGGGAGAAGACAGAGAGATACTGAGAGAAAGAGAGAGATGGAGAGTGAGAGAGAGAGAGATCCTGCATCAATTATTGTTTTTAATAATTTAATTTAATAAATTAAACTAACATCATCTTAACCGACGTTGACTCATTTATGAATTATAATTGCATAAAATATGTGTGTGTGTGTGTGTGTGTTTATAAACAATGCAACATCATTATCTTTGGTAAATAAAATGAAATGAGTGTGTCAATAAATAATTTCACACGGACGCACGCACACACACACACAGACAGACAGACACACACACACACACACACACACACAATTCTGTACAGATATAGAGAAACTAAAGTTGAAAGAAAAAAAAAATAAGTGTTCGATAAGCAAACTAGTTAAATACAAATACTTTTATGAAAACTTAATTAAATAATGTGTCACAAATGAATTTAATCTAGAAAAACCACACACACACACACACACACACACACACACACACAGATGGCAGCAGGTCGGCTGGAGTAAATCTCTTTTCTCCTCTCCTCATTAGAGACGGACCGCCACTGTATTAAAGCAGTTGTCATGCAAATGCGCAGGCATTTCTCAGCTCCAGATGTGCCTGCAGGTAAAACCCCGCGTTTCACATTTCAGCCTAAGAAAATTAAATATATTGCGTTTTGAAGAGGCTCTTGATAACTCGATAGACTAATACATGCAGAGGGGGTCTCAAGTAACTATTTGCCGTAGCTAAGGGGATTATACGCGATTAGGTTAGAACCCCCTCTGTCTCGTGTAAAATTAACTTTCAATGTAATCTTGCAGTTACTTTAAAATTGCTCTGCATAATTATTCCCGATTGTTTGCGTTTCCACGTGAACGCTTGCGTCTTCCCTCCGGCCTGCACAGCACAAACATATTGAAAGGTGTTTCACTTTACTGCACTGGACTATAAATAGAAGTCGATGAGGTGGAGGAGCCAAAAAAAGACAGACAAAATCAAATATAATTAATGACAAATATTCTACAGAATCATTAATGTGGGTGTCTACCAGGACTAGATTAGTGTTCAAGTGTGCCATTATACTAATTGGTGGAGAAACAACAAAATAATTTCACTTGTCTTTATTTCACTCTCACACACACACACACACACACACACACACAAGCACGCACACACCCCCTCTGACACACACTCAGCGTCACACATTCTGCCTCACTCACTCACTCATTCCCTGACAGACACACACATGCAGACATACACTCCATCTCTGACACACACACATAAATGTTTGTAATGTTATAAAAACAAACTTTGACTAAAATAATCGATAAGCAGATAATTTAATGGTGCTCAGACACTGTTTTTTATTTTAATCAATGAAAATTGTACACATTCAATATCCAATCACAACAACCACAAGCGTTCATTCTGCTGTGCTATTAGAAGCATCCGGTTGAATACTGTATTTGGAAAAAAAAAAAAAAACTCAAGAATTTCGACAATCAAACTTGAAAAAGTTATTTCCATTCTAGCCTGTGGGGAATTTAACAAAGATGCATTGATGGTCCAAGACTGACATCAGTGCTAAAACATTACTTGCCAAAACCTATATCAAGACGGAAACTCGAGAAGTGGGTAAGATTAAAAGTGAAGCCGTTCTTTATTAAGGATTATCTTGATGGGACCCTGCAGTCTTACAGGGAGGCGGCTGAGATGCCTACTTGAAATCTAGACCATGGAGGAGATCTGCCATGTCCTGCATTGCACTGTGGGGTTATCAAAAAATTATGTCACAAATGCATAATTATGCCATGATTCATTCCGAGCCCACAGCTGAGCCACTGAAACCGAGAGCCTGAAGTTACTCATTCGCTGTCGTGGTAATTCAGCTGCACGGAATAAACGGATGAGCTGATGGAACATCTTAATTCACTCTGCTTTTTCGTTTTCTAACCAGTCGTGTCTTCTCAAAACATGTAGCATTGTTGCATGCTACAATTAGCGTAGCGGTGCCCTCAGTGAGCAGACAGAAAGAGCCTAGCATGTCTCCAGATATGAAAAATCATGTGTTATTTTAATATAAACATACAGATTTCTGTATTAAACAAATATCCAATATAAAACATAAGAAACAGAGAGAGAGAGATAGAGAGAGAGAGAGAGAGAGAGAGCAAAAGACAAATATTGAGAAAGACTTGAGAT
Source organism: Paedocypris carbunculus (assembly GCA_028128575.1). Classification (NCBI taxonomy): domain Eukaryota; kingdom Metazoa; phylum Chordata; class Actinopteri; order Cypriniformes; genus Paedocypris; species Paedocypris carbunculus. The sequence continues at coordinate 670,936 of SOMO01000045.1, read as the reverse complement.
ATAAAATCAAATATTGAGATAGAGTGTTTGCGCATGTGTGTGTGTGTGCGTGTGTGTGTGTGTGTGTGTGTGATCCGGGATCAAGTTTATATTTTAATGGTAAATCAAAAAAGTGGTTTTTATATGAGAAAAAAAGGATTTTACACAATGTGTTTCACCTGTTGCTAAACACAAATGCTGAATAGATATCACTTAACATCAAGAATAATCAATAATGGACAAAAGAAACAAAACAGAACTCTCTCCTCCACAACTGAAGAACCGCAGGAGCTGTTCTCATTTATTTGCTATGGGAACGTTTTTTCCCGCTTACAGAGTTTTGCTAGCTCCTGTCGCTATTCCACTTGCCAATAGTCATTAATAAATTGTTATATTTATTTTATCTGAAATTTATCAGAAATGGATTCCTAATAAATCACCTTAAACTGCTTGAAACAACATGTCCGCACAATGTGAGCAGCGCTAGACAAGATTACACAATTTGCTCATTGTTGAACCAAAACATTTTCTGTGAATGAAAGCTAATTTTATTGTACAATGAATGGTCATAAACTGAAAAGTTCATGAACTACTCGCAAACTCAACATCCTTTGTAACGGAACAATCTCAGCACAGTAGCTCTTATCGCGCCAGCTTGTTTGCTAACTGCCATCAAATCGTTTATACAATGTCACACTTCAGCAAGATTGAGTTTGTTTTTCTGCCGGTCGTCCCAAAACACCAAACTCAAGCTCAGGCTTAAACCCCCTGAGAAGTGAAATCCTGATTGCCAAATGAAAACAACTGATTTTTCTTTTAACAAAACGCCCCATTTATTCATGTTATTGACGAGACGGTGAACATTTCAATTTTTGATTGTAAAAGACTGTGCAATCAACTTGAGTAATGCTAAAGCTAAGTGAGGAAACCAGTCTTCCATTGCTTGTACAGAAAAGTCAAGCAAAACAAGTCCTCAGACTAACATTATACCTTATCGTAGGCAAAGATGTACATTGTTTATGAGCTCTGAAGCGTTTGGTTTGTACCTGTAATGCTACTTGTGTTTTCCATACACGAGTATACACACAGATTTTGCAGAGTTCTGAGAAAAGTGAGAAAACAACCACAAAGCTGCATCCGTAAGTAGAGTTACAGGCACACTGGAATCGAGACTCAATGTTATATTCGTCATTTGATTTTCATCTGTGGGTGTTTATTTTTTCCCATCCTGCTTCATCTCACAAATTGCACCATCCATCTCCAAAACCCCATTTACCGATCCGACCTGCAGAGTTTAATCCCGCTAGAACACGGGAGAACCAATTCGAGAATAACACACACCATGTCTGAGATCCAACACCATCTTTCTTTGATGAGGATGATGTAGTTGTTGCTGGAATAAAAATATTGACAGCAACCAAAAAAATGCTTTTCTAAATTACTGGCGAGGAAAGAACATTCAAGTGATGGAGAAAAGCACTGAAATTATTTTTCTCTAAACTAACGTCAGCTCAATCTGTCCTGTCTTGTCAGGATAATGACAGTAAGTTCAAACTTATGTCTGCAATATTCTCTTCATTTTTAGCAGACATGAAAACAAAAAAGCGTAAACCTCAAACAAACGCTACATAATTCCAAATTTGCAATCAGAGGCAAAACAAACTGAGATGCTGAGGAGACGACACATCTGGCTCGGATTAAGCACATCACAGTTATTCTTTCACTGAACTCATGAGAATGAAGTTCTGATTAAACTCTGAGGAAAAAGAAAATGGTTGTTGTTAACAAATCACCAGCCGGGTTCTACGTAGGACTCCAAGCTGGACGAAGAGGATAAATACGAGGGAGAGCGCTACAGGTCATTCTTTATGAGAATTTGCGCACACCTGGTGAAGTTCTATGAGGAACCGGGTCCTCAGAAAGACAGTTTATGACTCTCCAGGGCTGGGAAATAACGGCCAAACAAGCAAACTACAGAGACCTCTTTCTCAAACGCAGACATCACTGGGAATCTTGGTCACACTACTGACTTTCAGTATTTACATGCTACGCTGAAGAAGTAGTTGAAAAGTTGAAGAACCGAATAAGTAAACTAAAAAACGTCCCCACATTGACAAAATGAACTCGCAAAAAAGGCAGAATTTCTTTTTTTTACAAAACCAGAGCAAAACGAAAATTATGGAATGTTTATAATAAGTTACGTACGTGCAACTAATAAAATGTTTGGCATGACGAGACACTGTATACCCAACTCAGATGCAAAGTAAAAGAAAAAAAA
>SOMO01000045.1:637283-665403 GCA_028128575.1 Paedocypris carbunculus | reverse complement strand
GTCCAGAAGGTCAGTCGCTCTCTGACCCCCCGCGTGTGTAATAATGGTTTGCTCCGGTGTGCTGTGTGGCCGGACCGGCACATTTGGTCCTCAGCGTGGGGGGCCGCGGCTCATCCGGCTGGTCCAGCGTCCCACCGACTCGCTCCTTCTCCGCCAGGTTTCCGCATCATCTCCTCATTTGCATGTGCTAATTAGATCCTGTTAGCAGCATTTTGTCCTCAACGCCTCTGACAAATGATTGTCCACTTGTGAAGAGCAAAAGCGTCTTACACTGAAGAACAACACGTTGGGTCCCTGAAGCCGAGGTGTGTCACACACGTCTCATTTCATTTGTCGTCCACACCTTCAGTCCAGAGAATCACCAGACAGGAGCATTTCCCATGATTCCTCTGGTCACGTTTCCCACAATGCACCGCGTCCTCTGAAGCGTCATTAACATTCATCTCCCGCGGATGAACACGCCTGATCTATTGTTTGTGTTAATAATGGAGTCTCGGGTGAATTCTAAGCTCTTGATCCTCACACACTTACAGCAGAAGCAATTAATCCTGTTTCTGCATCAGAACAGATTCTGCACTTAATCACGGAAGATCTGCCATCGCCGCTCAAACTGTTCCAGTGCTGCTCACTCGCTAACTCTCACTCAAATCACACTCACTCACTCTTACCCTCCGTCTCACTCAGTCTGTCTCTCTCAGTCTCACTAAGACTCAGACTTACTCACTGTCTATCTTCCTCTCTCGCCCAGTCTCAATCTCTCTCTCTCACTCAGACTTACTCACCGTTTTCTTCCACTCAGTCAGTCTCACTCTTTCACACTGAGACTCACTCACTGTCTCTCTACCTCAATCAGTCTCACACACTCTGATTTCTTCACTGTCTCTCTCTTTCCTTCCTTCCATCACTCATTCTCTGTAACTCTGTCTCCCATACTGTTTCTCTCCTTCCCACCCTCTCTATCACTCTAACTTACTGTCTCTCTCACACTCACTCTCTCTTTCTTCCTTCACTCACTCTAATCCTAACCCTCTCTTCATTCACTCTCATACAGACTTACTAACTGTCTAGCTCCCACTGTCAGTCTCAATCTCTCTTTCTCTCTCTCTCTCTCTCTCTCTCTCTCTCTCTCACACTCAGACTCACTCACTGTTTCTTTCACCTACTCAGTCTCACCCTTTCTCACCGAGACTCACTCACTGTCTCTCTCTCTCCTTCACTCACTCACTCACTCACTCACTGTCTCTCTCCCTCACTCACTCAATCTCTTACTCACTGTCTCACTCTCACTTACTGTGCCACTCTCTCTTTCTCTCTCTCAAAATCAATCCATCAATCAATCACATGTTACTCCCACTTTCACCATTTCACTACTTGATTATCTATCTTTCTCATTACCTCTGTCACTCTTTCTTTTTTCACATTCTCACTAACATCCATTTCTCACTAACACACACACGCAGTATAAAAACACATACACTCTCACTCTTTCACTCTTATTTCTATTCTCCCTTCATCAGGCCGTGATCGACCAGACACAAACTGGCGGAGCCCCAGCTACTTTTAGCAGAGAAATAAAGAAATAAATATATTTATAAATACAGTAAATTCAAAGGCGCGTGTGAGATGTGAGTGACGCTCTTTATCAGACGTGTGATGCAGAGAAACCGAGAGCAGATCTCTCTCTCTTAATGAACGGCGGCAGGACGTCTGAATGCTGGACTCTTTTCTTCCGCCGAGCCGGAGCGCCGCGGCTCTGAACAGAACATCTCTTATTAAAGCACATAAAGCCCAGACACAGAAAGTAATTTTGTCCCGTCTTTTCTCCGGGTGGCTCGGCCTCTCTCGCGCGCCGTGGCTTTTATGGAGCAGTAATTATGTGTGTGAGGGCTCTCCAGCACAAGACGCCGTCTTTGTGTCTTTTTGACATTTTGGGAGAAAATGGATGTCATATTAACATCCGTCTCCAGCTTTAAATGCACATGATTCGTCTGCTGCTCTTAATCTGGGATCGTGCGGTTTCATCTGGACTTTTGACCTTGGGGTCAGAGGTTAAAGGTCAGACTATTAAACCAGAGCAGGCTATTATACCGAATATCATAACATACAACAATGTATTTTGATAGCAGTATCATTAGTCTAGTTGTTATGATTAATAATCATATTGTCGTCAAACTATTTCCCTGCCTCTCTCTCTCTCTCTCTCTCTCTCTCTCTCTCGCTCGCTCGATTCTGCTTGGTTAGTTCTAATGTAATTTTAATTAAACTCTGGTGTCAAAGGGTTTCTCTCGCATGAGAATCGGTCCAGATTGCTGCGCGGTGGAAGCTCCAGACTCGCTTGAGATGAAGTTCACCCCCTGAGATCAGTGGGGGAGAGAGAGAGAAAAAAGGAAGAGAAAGTGAGGGAAAAAGAGCGGGAGATATACTCTATAGAGATAATGTCAACTTTATTTTCTAGAAAGATTTGCATCATTCTCTAGAGTGAGAATGATGCAAGTGGGTGATTTGGCGTGATTTCAGCTGATTTGGGGGATGTTTTTTTACGATGCGGACTGTGTGTGTGTGTGTGTGTGTTGGCAGCCGACGTGGCCTCCCTGGGTGCAGCCGGTTGGCGGGTCAGTGAAGTGGAGGTTAAACGGGTTTAACCGCTCTGACCCGCTGCTGCTTCTGAATGGTCAGTGAAATGATCTGATGGGCTTCTGACATGTCGTAAATATACTGTAAGCTTGCAGAACAGACGTGTGTGTGTGTGTGTGTGTGTGTGTGTGTGTGAGAGAGAGAGAGAGAGACGAAACACATCTCAGCATCTGAGAAGCTACTCCAGACATTCATTGTAGTTCAGTCTGAGAAGAATTAAGCGGCTTCGCATGTGAAGGGTGTGTGTGTGTGTGGGGCGAGTGGGTGTGTGAACGCTGATTTGTGTTTTGTGAAAGTGTGGACTGGTTGTTATGCACAAGGTGTGTGTGGTTTTTGAAGCAGCAGAAGGCGAGATGGTGTCAGGTGTGTGTGTGTTGTGGGACATGCAGCGACAGACCTGTGGTGTCGCGCAGGTGTGAGTGTGTGTGCCTGTGTGTGTGTGTGTGTGTGTGTGAGAGAGAGAGAGAGAGAGAGAAAGAAAGAGAGAGAGAGACAAAAAAGAGAGAGAAAAACACACAAAAAAATCCAGCTCTCGTTTTCACTACTTTATACACCACACGTTTTCACTTGTTTTTTCTGCAAAGTCAATTGTATTTTCATCAGCATCACCTCTTAAATATTGCTACCTTTCTAAAAGAAAGAAATCCAATAACATACCTTAATCACGCGATTCATTTTTTCCCCTTTAAACACTAGTCTAACTCAAAATTTCAATAGGTTTTCTTGAAGATACTTCAATTAGCTTGGAGTAAAAAAAAATATTCACAAGAAAACATTTTCGTTAAATAAAAGTAAAGAAATACTCGACAACTCGCATGGAACTACAACCACCGGAAGCCCGTCCGCCAGTGACGTATGCGGAAGTGGTGTCTCGTAATCAACAGTCTATTGGAGAGCAGGGTGACATTGTAGTTAGATACATGTTTTATAATGATTTATAGTGACAGATATTTTGATGATTAGGAGGAGGGCGAGAAATTCTGCAGAGTAAATGGACCCTACCGCAGCAGGTATTTAGCGCTTGATCTCACGTCACTGTGTTTATGTCACGTCAGTTACACCATGTGTGTACAAACGTTACACACATTTGATTGTGTATTTGTGTGCAAATGGTCCATGCGGCTTGTCTTCAGATGATCCGCNTTCTTTCTGTTCCTGTCTTTTTATTCTCTCACTCTTACACTTTTTCTGTCTCTCTCTTTCTCAGAGTTCAACCGCTGCTGTAAGGACTCGGGCTTCTTCATGGTGTTTAAGTGTCGAGAAGAAAACGCTGCTCTGAAGGAGTGTCTGACACGCCAGTAATGTCACACTACTGTCACTCTCTTACTCTCTCACTCTCTTACCCTCACTGACTCACTCTGTAACTCTTACCTTGATGAGTTACTCTGTCACTCTTTCTGTCACTCTTTTACTGACTCACTCTGTCACTCTATTTCTCAATGACTCACTCTGTCACTTACTTTCACTGACTCACTCTGTTACGCTCTTACTCTCACTGACTCACTGTCACTCTTACCTTGATGAGTTACTCTGTCACTCTTACTTTCACTGACTCACTCTGTCACTATTTCTCAATGACTCACTCTGTCACTTACTTTCACTGACTCACTCTGTTACGCTCTTACTCTCACTGACTCACTGTCACTCTTTTACTCTCACTGACTCACTCTGTCACTCTTTTACTCTCACTGACTCACTCTGTCACTCTATTTCTCAATGACTCACTCTCTCGCTCTCACTGACTCACTCTCGCTCTCACTGACTCACTCTGTCACTCTTACTTTCACGGACTCACTCTGTCACTCTTACTTTCACTGATTTACTCTGTCACTTTTACTTTCACTGATTTACTCTGTCACTCTTACTTTCACTGATTCACTCTGTCACTCTCTTACTCTCACTGACTCATTGTCACTCTTTCTTACTGTCACTGACTCACTCTACCCGTCATTCTGTCACTCATTCGATTACTTCTACATTCTTCTCTACTCGCTCTCATTCACAGTCATCATTCTCGTCCTCGTTATATTGCCCTTAATATTGTTTTATATTTAATTTACATTTGCACGTTATAATTGTAATCCAATTTTGACAAATTAGCAGTTTATAATAGGAATTCGATCTCCATGGCGAAAGGCTGCCCACTGCTCTCTGTGTGTGTTATGATTAAAGTTATTATTTGTTTACATATTAATTACACATATTGAATTGCATTTAAATACATTTTATTTCTGTTACATGTTAAAAATATTTAGTATCAGTATTAATACTTTAATAACAGTATTATCACTAGTATCAATATCTACTGTTTATTTTAGAAACATTGTCTAAAGGAGTATGTGTAATGACTTTTTCCGTGTGTGTGTGTGTGTTTGTATCAGCTATCAAGACCCAGACTTCTACCAGCAGTGTAAGCAGCAGTACATCAGAGAGAAGCGGGAGTATGAACAGACCGGACTTCCTGCCAAGAACAGGAAGCAGAAGCTGCCCAGCAGCATGTAGATGATGAAGGCAAGACTGGCGTGTGTGTGCGTGCGTGTGTGTGATCAGTAAATGCAATGATGTAAATGATTTGTTTCTCTGATCTAAATTCATGGAGCTGAAACTCTGGGGAATCAGAGTCTGAATAAAGAGTGAAATCTTTCACTGTCTGTGAATCTCCGTCCATGTCATTTACACTTCATTACAGCAGCGCGCGCACACACACACACGTTTGCGTGCGCGCGCCTGTGTTCAGCCGCATTTTGCTGGTTTATTGATCGCGAAGATTCAGAAAGTGTCGCGATCGCAAACCTTTGTAGCTTCTAAAGAAACAAAACGTCAAAATCTGAGGAATTAATTTAACTGCAAAGTTTCGTTTAAATGCAAAGTGTTTTTTTCATTTGATTTACAGCGCTGTTAAATGCACGGATCACATTTCTACTGTAAAACGGTTTCCCTTTCCTGTACAATCAAACCCACGACAGTCACGTCTGCAAATCTTGATTTACCATTCAGAAACAGGAAAACTAGAACAAAACATGTCAGATTAAATAAATACACAACTGAATCTCACACGTCGGCAGAATATTACAAAATACAACTGGATCAAAACGTCGGTTAGAAAATCAGAAGCGTCGGCGCGTTACCTTCCTGCACGCCACATCATCCTTCACATGATACAGTGGGAACTGTGTGTCAGAAATGCATTTAAAAGAAGAATAAAAATGATTCAATAGTGTTTTTTGTCTGTTGAATGTCTCAAATAAAGAAGAGCCAGCAGAGAACTGCTCTTCATCATCCTCACACACTGCTGCAGGAAAGTGTGTGTGTGTGTGTGTGAACAGAACGTGCCCTCAGACAGACGCTCATCCACATCACAAGCCATCATCCTCAGATCTCCAGCAGAGGGGCTCCAGGACCCCCAGGATGTTATGGAGGAGGAGCCCGGGAGGACGAGGACAGTGTGGTGGTAAGGCAGGTGAGGGGCTCAGTACGGTGGGACCCAGTCAGAAGCTGCACTCTTAGAGTCGTCCCAGAACAGGGCATCGCTGGGTCTCGGGGGTCCGGGGAAAGACCAGGAGCTGTCGTCCAGCGAGACGGTGCGCTGCGGCGGGGTCAAGCGGAGCATGGGGGTCTCAGGCGGGGCCGGACGGGGAAGCGCCCACAGCTCTTTGGAGCGGCTCTCCTGCAGACTCTCTGGAAGGTCTGAGCCCGGGCCGCAGGGCAGTGGAGGGGCGCTGGGGGGGCGTGACGAGGGTCCTGGGAGGCTGTTGTTTCTCTCCACATCATCCAGACACTGGACCGGAACCGCTGAGGCTGTGGAGAGAGGGTCCGGTTACACACACACACACACACACACTAGAGTTCACATTGAGATATTTTCTAGTGTTCAGATGGTGTGGGATTATAGTATTGGTATCACGATATTGGGAGAAAAAAATTTACATTACATTTTAGCAGTACTACATCATTTTTTTAATATTTTATTTATTTTTAAAAAATGTATTTAAAGTAAGAGACTGTAACTTGAAGAAGTATCTGCCATTTTTGATAATAGTGTAAATCTCTTTACGAAATGAATTGTTGACGACAGCAGTTTCGTAAAATAAATGCATGTAAATCCGATAATCTGTCTCGATTAAAAAAAATGTTTTTATAATATGATAAAATATTGTAATAACTGTACCAAACTAGAGTTAGTTAGTTAGTTAGTTTTGGTGCGTAAACATAATGAGGCGGCACAGACACTGCTCTGAACGTATCCTCTGAAATGCTGTAAAATAACACGACGACTGGTTGCATTTCGTGAACACTATTTCCCCGTGTCAAACAACTCAACCTGCATTGCTTTTCTCCGCCACTGGGTGTCGAAGTTTCACAATAAAATCGGCACAGCTTCGTAAACTAAAGTCAGCTCGTCCTGTGAGAGGGGTCGACGGTTCCGGAAGTAAGATGTCTGTAACCATGTTATTTCTGTAAAAATGTTTTTCTTTTTGTTTACTGAAATGCTTGAAGAATAAAAAAACGTGTTTTACACGATGAATATGTCGCTACAACATTTGGCATATTGTATGGTGCAATCATTTCGTAAAAAGAGATTATATTGTCTCTACGATGAACTTCGTAAAAGGTCGTTTGTAAGTGGAGATATCACCCTCTTTCAGCCAACAGAAAGACCCGCCTTCCTCACTTGACAGTTAAAAAGACTGATCAAACAAACGATCACGTAGAGTATTAACCATTAAAAATAAAATACTTTTTTAATTTTTTGACCCATTTTTTAACCAGTTCTTCTCTGACTCCTTCAACCATACTTTCAGCGTGTTCACTCATCTTGATCGCGTTTCCTATGCTTGTAATGTAATTCAAATTATTTTACGGTCGTCGCATTCGTGTGATTATAAAACGATTAAAAACAAAGCCCACGCGCTAAATCGTGATCACATGAATTTCGATTATTAGCAATGATGGTTAAACTGAGCAGAACAATCTGGTCACCACCACAAGACACATCAGCGCCTGTGATTGGCTGTCAGACCCACACGCACGCGGCCATCAGCGCAGGTGAGCGAGATTCTGTGTGGAATATGTTTTTCCGTGAGTCCGTCGGGACGCGGGTCTTTCAGGCTCCGCGCGGGTTTCTCATCTAAAGGAAGTGGGAGCGGCGCGTCTGATTACGGCTGATTACACGCCAATCTCGTAGGAATACGCCGAATCTTCAAGAAAAAGAATCCGTCTCCTGCGCGGCGGATCGACTCACATAAACATGAAGCGCCGCCTCAGTTCCTCTCGCACGCCAATTTACACCTTTTACATTTTCTCTGTGGAGATGATTTCTCCTGGGAATATTAACACCCCCCTCTCTCTCTCTCACCCCTGCGCAGGGCGAGCGGCGCGGCTCTCTCTCTAATCCTCCTCATCAGCTCAGACTGGCAGCGCACGAGCGAGTGCAGGCGGGTGGCTTCAGTCAGGACGTCCTGGTACGACGTCAGGATGAGTCTGTGGACCACAAGCCAATCAGCATTAGCCACCACAAGCCGTCCGACTGACCACCACAGAGACACAGACCATACCTGAAATCTGTGAGCCGGCTGTCCTGCACACCGTTCTCTGACACGCCCTGAGAGAGAGAGAAACGGTCGAGAAAAGTAAAAAAGAGCTAAACGGTCAAAGACAGAGAGAGAGAGAGAGAGAGAGAGAGAGTGGTGGGATGATCATGATGATGATGATGAAGACTAACCTCTACAGCTCTGAGCACAGGGTCACTGTCCAGCTGCAGATATTCTGTTCGTTCTTCAAGCTGCCACTGACCAACAGCCGCGCTCAGACTCTTCATCACTGACACACACACACACACACACACACACACACACACACAATCTTGATTCATCATGTGGTGAAGGAATAGTGAGAGAAAGAGTTGAGAGAGAAGACGAGGCTTCACCTTGACTGGTCTCCAGCTCCGACTTCAGCTGCAGAATCTCCAACTCTTTGGCCTGAAGCTGCTCCATCAAAACCTTCTCCAGCTCAGACTTCTCTCTCTTCTATAACACAGGGCGACATATACAACACTCTCTCTCTCTCTTCTATAACACAGGGCGACATATACAACTCTCTCTCTCTTCTATAACACAGGGCGACATATACAACTCTCTCTCTTCTATAACACAGGGCGACATATACAACACTCTCTCTCTCTCTTCTATAACAAGGCGACATATACAACACTCTCTCTTTCTCTTCTATAACACAGGGCGACATATACAACACTCTCTCTCTCTTCTATAACACAGGGCGACATATACAACACTCTCTTTCTCTTCTATAACACAGGGCGACATATACAACACTCTCTCTTCTATAACACAGGGCGACATATACAACACTCTCTCTCTCTTCTATAACACAGGGCGACATATACAACTCTCTCTCTCTCTCTTCTATACCACAGGGCGACATATGCAACACTCTCTCTCTTCTATNCACACACACACACACACACACACACACACACACCACACACACTCTCTCTCTCCACTAGAGGGCGAGATATAACACTTGCACTCTCCTCTATAACACAGGACGAGATATAAACACACAATCTCTTTTCCAAAGCACAAGGCGAGATTTAACACAAACTCTCTCGCTCCACTCGGAGGCGATTTGATGTAACTCTCTCTCTCTTTCTATTAGACACACTCTCTTTTCTATAGGGTGTGATATATATCATGCAGTCTCTGTTCCGCAGCACTAGATGAGCTATTTGACAAAATAACAAAATGAGATTGCGGCGCACCACTCTGTTGAGCTCTAGCTGAAGGTCTTCTTTCTGGATGTAGATACCACGGTAAGCGCTGAAAGCTTTGTTCATGTATTGCGGTCCTTCGGAGGGAGGAGCTTCAGGCCGGACATGCTGAAATAGACAGAGAGCGAGAGAACGTGAGTGATGGGGTGAGAGTGAGTCAGAGGGTGAGAGTGTGAGTTAGTAGGTGAGTGAGTAATTAGATGTGTGATTGTGTGAATAGATAAAGTCAAGTTCTTTTTTTTGTGACCAAAGTGACCAAAAAACAACTGAGTAAGTTAATAAATGTATGTGTATGAGTGTGTGATTTTAAGTAAGTTATTATGCGAGTGCGTGAGTTAATAAATGTGTGAACTGAGTGACTGTGTGTGTGATTGTGTGAGTGAGTGAGTGATAGTGTGAGCTACTGAATGTGTGTGTGTGAGTGAATGAGTGATTGGGTGAGCGAGCAGGCCATTAATGTGGTATGACCTTGTCCTCCAGCAGTCGGACACGTCGTCTCAGCAAGCTGTTCTCTCTCTCACTGTCTCTCAGTCTCTTCTTGATGTCCTCATACGCCGTGACCAAAGCGAAGTGAGATGCCACCGACTCGTCCCCCGCACACACGGACAGCGGCCCCTCCGCCGGCCCCGACTCCAGATTCAAGATGCAGATGTCATCATCGGCCGGAGACTCCATCCTTACACACACACACAGATGATTGTATTTCACTTTAAAAGATTGCTAGTCAAATAAGCATTACTGCTTATTTTTATTCACTCCAAAGTACAATTGCACTTTATCAAAAAATAATACTTATGTAGAAATAAAAGCATCATTATTTATTATAGTATGTCATTTGTGCATCCATTTTCTAAGCAACTGTTTAATAGATTATTATCATTTCAACCAGAAACATAACACGCTAATGAGTAAAGCATTCATTCAATATTAGTAACATTAAGCCTCGCTTGTTTTCTAAATCAGACGCCTGATGAAAGAAACAGATAGATGAATTAAAACGCCATGATCGTGCGTGTACAGAATAGAATGTCAACGACACAGAGCCTCGTCACTGCAGCAAAGCGAAACAGAAAGAAAAACAATCAAATGTCAAATGACACCCCGCGAAATGTTTGGCTAAGACGCGTAGCTTCAGTCTTCAAACTCACCGGACAGCGGTCAGTCTCCGCGAATCACCGTGACATCACAACAACACGGACCCTGACACGGACACACAACTGACACGCGAGGAAAACACAACACAACCTGAAAGATTCCCCCTGACTACTTCCGCCGGATGACGACGTCATTGGTCGGCGATGGCGCGCTGTAGTTACAAGAATCTGTCGAACAGAGGCGCTAAACACACGCACAACGTCAGCGTCATCTCATTTTTAAATGAAAGAAATGGGACTTTATATCTCAGGATTTTCACGTTTATCTCGCGTTTTCTATTTATTAAATCCCATTTGGGACATTGAGCTTGTCATTTTGATTCTAAAAAACAGTAATTTCAAAATTTGAATCGCGCCATTTTATCTGAGAATTTTGTCTTAATATCCACGACGATCTATAACACGATGGTAAATTTAATAAAGTCAGAATCGCGACTTAATATCTAAAAAATTGGATTGCTAAAAACTAAATTGCAATTTCTCACTTGCTGTTTCAACGTTAAATTTCAACTATATTGGGTACACAAATTGATGATGAATGAATTGTTAAACGGTTAAATTGGATTATTTTACTTTTGTGTATTTTTATTATCAACTTATTTGCATATGAATTTACATGTATACATACACACATAAAAGTATATGTATTCACCGTATACGTATATGTGCATTATAAATAAATCATTTATACTGTATATGTATAATACTGCGTAATGTCTGCATATAATAATCGATAAATTATATGCTGATATAAATAGTATAATTACATTTATATATTACTGTGAAGCTAAAGTCAGCACTCAAGTGGAACGTTGAGACATTCCTCACCGTTTCAGAGTTTAATCCATGCAATAATTAAAGTTGAATGAAGGATTACCCTGTTATTTAACGCTGGAATAAACCGCTCACACGTCTGGAACAATCTGCTTTTATTAAACAAATCATAGAAAATGTGCTCAGACAGTCACAGCAGCGCCTGCACTGCACGACTGGAACAGCAGAACCCACGGAACCTCCAGAAACGGAGATCAGGAAACTTCTCGTCAGTTCCATTAAGAAACGCATCATGGACTTTGGATTGAGGCAGGATTTGTGCGAGTGATGTAACCGGAAAGTGTGACGTGAATCCTGCAGCAGATCCAGAAGAGGATGATGATGTCGCTCTCTCAGATGAAGGTCCAGACTTCAAGCTCCTGGATAGTGAAGTCATGCCGGAGACTCAGTGGTGAGTTACAGAAGGTTCTGCAGGGGAAGCTGGAGCCATGATGAAGATCTGCATCCAGCCACAGGCCGAAATGACTGCGACACACAACACATTGTGTGATTGAGTGTGTGTGTGTGTGTGTGTGTGTGTGTGAAAGAGAGAACTGGATCTCTCACCCGCCGCCTCCACCCATCTGCAACGAGTCCAGGAATCCTCTGATGAAGTAGGAGTTGTGTCCGCTCCAGGGAAACACCTGTGGACACAGCAGAGTCACTCTCGGGTCGGGTCAGGAGGTGACCTGTCCTACCTGGAAGCTGGGACTGAAGCTGTAGAGGAATGTTTCTCCCGTGCCATAGCAGGACCGGCTCACTCTGAACGGGTCGGACGAGAAAGCACCAAACACCTGGAGTCAGAAGGACAGGGTCAGAAGAGCAGAACCGAACCAGACTGGACTTGAGGTGAGGAGTCTGACCTGCTGCTCACTGTCTTTGATGACCATTAGAACCGGCCGGTCTGTCTGACCCGAGCACCGGTACAGCGTCTTCAGACTAGTGCCGTGCTGCTCCGTGCTGTAAAGCAGTTTCCAGGAAGACGCTTGAGCACGTTCTGGGATGTGAAAGTTCAGCTGACACACACACACACACGCAACATCAGCTACATTGAGTGAATACCGAGTGAAAGTGTGTGTGAATGATGTAGTTGGTGGTTGGTCTGGTACCTCCTGTAGATGCTGTGGCTCCAGAATCAGACTGTGGTCCAGCAGAACCGGCAGCAGATCTTCAGATTCCGAGTCGGTGGAACTGCAGGTGCTCGGCCGCCGCTTCACACCCACAAACTGCAGTGAACGCAAGAATCAGAACCAGCTCAGATGAGTCAGAACATGCCGCCATCATCTCACCTCCACAGACGGCTCATCAGTGTTGAGGAACACAACCCTGATGTTACTCGCTCTCATCTTTACCTGCTCTAACGATGCCACTAGAACTTTCCCACATTCATACCAGTTTCATTTCACTGAAACGGAAGTCCTGTCAAAGGAGGTCAGACCACATGGCTGACAGAGGGAGGAAGTGCTTCTCCAACCGTCTGTGGGGATTTTAAATTCAAGTCCTGGCTAGATCCCGACACGTTTCCTTCTCATTATTACCCACACTGCATGTGATCACTAAAATACCATTGTGTGGAGATCATCCCTTCTTTCTCAGAACGCCACCGGTTCAATTCAGTGTTTATTTCTGATTCATAAAGTCTGGGGAAAACACTTGGTTGTGGGTGAGAAACGGATGTAGTCGTTAGATTCATACATGTAGAGGTTTGTAACAGAAACCAGATTTAAAGAAATCCAGAAATTACAAATAATAGATTCAATTAAAATAATAAATATAGTTGATACATTTAGGTGTTTTTATTGAACTATTAACAATACAAGACACGGTCTTACAATAAAATAGATTAATCAAACAAAACCCTACAAAATACAACGCACAAATGTTCTCGGGGCAGTTTGACCGGGGAAATGTTTATTCATCAAGCTAAAGCCATTTAACAGTATCTAAAATCCTTTTGACAAAATGTATTTAATTTAAACACCCAGTATTTTAAAACACTTTTGGTCGTTTTTTTTTTTTTGTCCTACAAACAAAAAGTGAGTGAGATTGTCAATAGGGCCACTAGGGGCAGTCTCTAAAAACCATCCAGTGAAGTGACACACACACAAACCCGGAGCAGTGGGCAGCCTTAAGCCGTTAAGTGTCTTACTCAATGATGCTAGGCTGCAGAACCAGTAGCTGAACAAGATAAAGACCACTACTGGACCACCACCATCTCATACTAATACAATAGAAGATACACACTTTCAGTTGTTTCATGTTTCATATTGTTCAAATGTTGAGACAGGAATAACAGGAAATGTGAGAAAAGTGCATGTGATGAAGTGCCTAAACCACCACCTCTAGATAGTACACCACATCCTGCTGACTACATAGTGCAGAGCTGAGACGGTCTCACCTGGTGGTCTCTGTGGGGTGTGCGGGGCAGACGAACCCTCAGAACCTTCTGCTTGTGCTTGTGTGGCTTGGAGCTGTAGATGTCTTCTGGTGACCACTGGACGAAGAAGGTGTAGAGATGGTCCACCCTGCAAGAGCAGAATATTGAAGTCATCATCATCATCATCATCATCAGGTCTCCACAGGCCAAACTAGTTTTACAATCTTAAATTCTTTGATTCTCTTGGAATCAAATTTGTGTCCTAAACCAGTCTGATCACCTACTGATTAAGCTACAACTACCGGTAGTTTAGTTAGTTAAGTATGAATCACTTACTCTCCCACACTATAAGCGACACCCATCTTGATCGTACAGACTGGTCCTGCTGAAGCTGAACAGTGAGGATCTTCTGCAGCTGATGGAGAGCAATGTTCTTCTGAAGCTGATGGAGAGTGAAGTTCTTCTAAAGCTGATGGAGAGTGAGGTTCTTCTGAAGCAGTTGGAGAGTCTGGAACTTCTTTTTGAGTGAGGATCTTTTGGACTTGTAGGAGCAGATGGCGAATGAGTCTCTTCTGAAGCTGCGTCAGAGTGAGTTTCTTCTGGACCTATTGAAGCTGATGGAGAGTGACTTTCTTCTCAAGCTGCTGGAGAATGAGGATCATACGGACTTGTGAGTTTCTTCCGGAGATGGTGAAGCTGATGGAGAGTGAGTTTCTTCTGGACCTGAAGCAGGGGTTTCTGGGCCGGTTACATCTGGTGGAGGTTGAGATTCTTTCGGACCCGCCGGAGCTGAGTGAGGTAAGGAGCGCGTGTGGAGGGTTTTATACTTCGGTCTACGCTGAGCTAAGCTGCTTTACAAGTGGGTCAGATGAGCAGCAGATCACACATTAACTCTCCATCTGAACCCGACTCACACCTATGACATCACCACACCTGTGACATCATAAATGTAGCATTCACATATGAACAGAGATGTAAAGAGTACCTGAAAGCCATATTTGAGTAAAAGTAGGGACACCTTACTGTAAATTTTACTCCATTACTAGTCACCAATTCCATGAAGACTTAAAAACTTAAGTAAAAATTGTTAAAGCATACAATTCTAAAAGAACTTGAGTATTTTCCTTAAATTTAGGCTAAACAAACACCAAGAAATGTGATAAGAAACTATTTATGAGGATTTCTTTCTTAATATAGAAATTAAATTTAACACCTCCATTTTTCAAAATGGCNAGGGAGACGGTACAACATAGACAACAGTAATGAAGGGTAAATAGCAAAACTTAAAAAAAATGTATAGTAACAAAAATGTGCAAAGGAAAATAAAGATACAATAAATAAAGGGTGCAAGTAACAAAGTACAGATTACTTTACACCACTGCATATGAATCTGATAGACATAAAAGACTTATGTTATGTAAAAGAAAGAAACAATACGTGAGGGAGGTAAAAAGAGTAGTGAAAAATGAAAAATTCTTGGCTGAAACCAAAAACCGAAAAGAGGAAAGCCTGGCCGAAAACCGAAACACCGAAAGAATTTCATTTATTGCTATGGAGGTGTAGTACTAACTTTACTAAAACCAAGGGATTGCAATAGCATTTCAACCCAGTTCAAGTTGAACTCTGACACGTCCAGCAGAATCTAATGTTAAAGCCTCTTGATGGTGACCAAACTTGATCCATGAGCAGTTTCTTCTGCAAACAGTTGGAATCATGAGGTATGATTAGAAAATCCACCAAACCTATATTCACATGCATAACATTAATTAACAATGTCTGTGTCAGTATGTCTGTGTATGTGAGTTTGAGAGAAAGATCAGCAAAATCTGAGATATGCTGCTTCAGGATTTAATGTGAGTGATGAAACTCGTACAGTAAAACTGCTGCGTCTCGGTCACTGACCTGGTTCTTTTAACTAGTCACCCAATCTCTCATCTTTCCTCGTCAGCACAGACACTGAAGGAGTGTATCTGGGGTCAGAGGTCAAAATCTTCTCGTCTACAGACTGACTACACGCTTCAATCATTTATAGACTTTACGTGTTACATAACTGTGGTCCCGCGCATGAGAACTGACTGACACGATCTTCTGCTGGTCGAGCTGCAGAAGGAAGACGGAGGTCAGAGGTCAGTATAAAAGAATTAATTGTAGCAATGAACTTGAAAAGAAACTGGTGAAAATAAAGAATTACACAGTTAATAACGCAATTTATTATACTATATATTAATGAAAATAAAATAATAGTTATAAATTAGCAAGATTAAAAACAGGCAAACTGATAGATAGATAGATAGATAGACAGACAGACAGACTGACGGATAGATAGATAGATTAGAGAGGATAGACAGACTGACTAGTGTACAATTTTGTTTTTAGCACAAAATTGGGCCCAGAAAGCTAGTTATTAGCACAAAGTGGGGTCCCGTTGTGTAATTGTGGGGTCTTTGTCTAGGGACCGACAACTTTGAACATCTTTTTGAGGTTCAAGACGTAATTTAAAAGCAGAGGTTACAACTGAGATTTTGTTAGGGTTGTAGTAAAGGGGGTGTGGAAGGGGAATATTTTGATGCTTCGGGTTACGGAGAGAATGTATTCTTATTGTTATTGTTTTATTAAGTCAATGGTGGGGCCCCACTATAATTTAAATGCAAGTGCGTGCGTGCGTGCGTGTAAGACAATGGTGGGCCCCCACTATGATATAAATGCAAGTGCGTGCGCTTGAGTGTGTCTATCTGTCTCCACCTGCTGTTGTAGTGAACTTACTGCAGTCGTACTCTCTCACACCCACACACACACACACACACACACACACACACACACACACACACACACAATGGACCGGATCCATGACCCGTCAGACCGATCAGAGAGAAACTGTGAGCGGCGGCTGTAATGAGACGCCTCCCGCAGTTCACTTGGCGGTGTGCAAACTGACCTTTCACCTCCAGCTGAGTGTGACCTCTGCCCCGTGGAATGTGGCTGATCTGGCGCATGTGACGGGGCCCTGCGGGAGCGCGCGGCGCGGGTATATAGCGGCGGAGGGGCCCTGAGTGGTCTCTTCTGCGGAGATGATGAGCCCGAGTAACCTCGCCGTGGCCGTGACTGTGCTGTGCTTAGCGCGCGCGTCGTGCAGCGGCTACGACAATCTGACGCGTTACGTCAGCGAGCATCAGGATGACTTCGTACAGGTAAGACACGTCACGTGACGCACGACAGTGACTTAGTTACAGATGACACGTCACGTGACGCGACGCACGAAAACGACTTTGTATAGGTTGGCGTGACGTGACCACTTTTTCTTTTTTTACCTGGAGCATTAAGAATTTGTTTTTATCACACGATTTATTAGAAGTTAACTCATTGAAATATTTCATATTAGGTTAAAAACGTATATGTCAATGAACAAAAGTTGTCTATTACTAAACTGAACATTGAAACAATTTCCAACCCATTGATTAAAAGTGTGTATCTGTGTGTGAGAGACTCTGAGGGAGTGGGTGGCGGTGGAGAGTGACTCCAGTGATGTCACAAAAAGGGCGGAGCTGCATCAGATGATGGAAGTGACAGCGGAGAAGCTGCGGCGGGTCGGGGGGACGGTGCAGATGCTGGACGTGGGCGTTCAGATGGTCAGACCTTCTGATCCCAAACAAATGATTCATAGCATCTAAACCAAGTGTTCTGCATGTACTTCAGCTGGCAAACGGAAGCAGCTTGGATCTGCCCAAAGTGGTGACAGCACAGTTCGGAGAAGACCCCCAGAAACTCACCTTGTGTGTGTACGGACATGTGGACGTGCAGCCAGCACGGAGATCGGATGGATGGAGTACTGACCCCTACCAGCTGACGGAGATCAAAGGTGATGCTCACACACTTGCTACCAAAGTCTGTCAAAGATGGGTCCGACCACTGACATACAAAAGCAATAGCAGCCCCCCACCAAATTTAAATTCAAATTTTAAATGTCATATACACAATATCAAAAAGAACTTCCCTCGGGGATTAATAAAGTATATACCTGCATATGGTACAACATGAAACAAAATGTATTATCATTGTCCATCATTTAAACATGGGGAGGGAGTGCATGTGAAGAGAGATACAACAAAAAGATAAGAGATAAAAATACAATAAAATACAAAATAAGTAGATAGGATACAAAGGTGAATAAAAACAAGGAAAAACTATGAAAATGAATAAAAGATAAAAATACAGTAAGAAGCAAAATACAAAAAAGTGACTCAAGTGATCCAGGTCAAGTGAAGATGTGTGTGTGATCAAGTGAAGTGGTGTAAAGTGTCCAATAATTAGCTTAAAGTGACCCATTTTGAACGGTACCGTAACTAAAGTGCTAGTGTAAACCAAAATACCATCCAAATATGCCCCTTCCCTTTCCCTTTACAAAACTAAATTGTTACTGCCGCTCTACAATCCCCTCACCCTCAAACAGGCTTCAAAGTTGTGGGGCCAAGACAAAGGTCCCCATATGTTACCACTTTATCAAAACATACGAGCATTTGGGCCACACTTTGACCTAAATGCTTGTACACACACACACGCAAACACACGCAAACACTCCAGCTCTGTCATATTTAAGACGCCATTCATTATTAGCAATTTAAACACCACAGTCATGACTTGGTGTAAATTTCCAATGGTCCTCGGCATCTTGCATCTCAGGAAACCTGTACGGACGAGGAGCATCAGACAACAAGGCGCCGGTTCTGGCCTGGATTCACGCGGTGGAGGCTCACCGGGCCTTGAACATAGTGAGAACTCTCTGGTGAGTCGCGTGATGCGGCTGCATGACACTATGTCACCGCAGGAGCTGCCAGTGAACGTGAAGTTCCTTATCGAGGGGATGGAAGAGACCGGCTCGGACGGCCTGGACCAGCTGATCGTGGAACAGAAGGACAGCTTCCTGGCCGACGTGGATTATTTCATCATCTCAGACTGCGGGTGGCTCAGCAGACGCCCAGCGCTCACTTACGGCACCAGGGGAAACTGCTACTTCTTTGCTGAGGTACAGAACCAGCAACACACCAGTCAAAATCTTAGATTAGACCATCACCAGAGACCCCTGACCCATTCAGTCAAGAAAAAATAACACCAGTTAGAACATTCCTCTGAGAGGATTGTCTTATCATTTTTAATAGTCTAGACACTCTAGACACAATAAAATACAAATTTTAATAATAGCAATTTTGAAAAATATAAAGATGTATTTTGATGTATGTATGTATTAAGTGTATATTTTTAAACATGTGTTTATACAATACTATATTAGGATATAAATATCGAATCTAAACTAAAATGATAACCTAAATTAAAAATTAATAAAAAAAATTAAAAAATCAGTGACTCGTTTCATCCGTTCAGAGAATCAACTGACAAACAAAATCTTTTTTCTTTAGGAAAAAGAAGCTTTAAGAACTAATTTGTTACAAGTAAACATTGATCATAATTCTTTTTATTTTTATTAATTAACCGGCGTAAACTTCAACTTCAAAAAGTTTTTTATTAATAATTAATAATTAATATTAAGTAATATTTGCACATCAAAATACAATATAAAAATTATTATATTTTTCAAACATCTCCTCATCTTTAAAATGTAACAAGACCAATCAAAACTACATAAAATCCAAAGAATCAAATGATTGATTTTAAGTAATCAACTCTGCTCGGAGAATGAAACTGGTGCTGATGCGGGTGTCGTTTGTGAGGACAGGTGCAGGGGCCGCGGAAGGACCTGCACTCGGGGGTCTATGGTGGAACCGTCATCGAACCCATGACAGACCTGATCGGCATCCTGGGTGCAGTTCTGACCCCTGACCTCTGACCTGAGGTCAGTGTACTCTGACCTGATATTCTCCTCCTGTGCTCAGACAAGCTAATCGACCCGAGCGGACAGATCCTCATCCCGGGCATCAAAGAGGCCGTCGCGCAACTGACCGACGACGAATGGAAGATGTACCAGGACATCCAGTTCGATGTGGACAAATACAAGCAGGACATCGGCGTCAGTAAGCTCATGCACAGCAACAAGGCAAGAAACACTCTTTTTGGAACTTTGTGATGCAGCAGTGAGAAATCAATAATAAAGAGAGCGAATCAAATCATGTGTCAAATGACGTTCACAGGTGGATTTACTCGCCCATCGCTGGCGTCACCCCACTGTCTCCATCCACGGCATTGAAGGGGCGTTTTCTGCCCCCGGGACCAAGACGGTCATTCCAGCCAAAGTGACAGGCAAGTTCTCCATCCGTCAGGTGCCCGACATGATCCCGGCGGAGGTGGAGAAGCAGGTAAACGGGCGAGAGGAACACGGGGAGTGACCTGGACACGGTTACTCAGCTTCTTCTCGCCGCAGGTCACAGAATACTTACACTCGGTCTTCTCCAAGAGAAAAAGCCCCAACACGCTCAACGTCACCATGGTTATCGGCGCCAAACCCTGGTTAGCCGACACCAAGCATCCGCTGTACGAAGCTGGGAAAGCCGCAGTCAAGAAAGGTGCAATTACCTCGCGTCACAATGACATATACCTATGTACTTTCATCTTAACAAAAATAAACAATCTTTAACAAAAATTACAACAATAAAAAACATAGTAATCATTTTAACTACATATGTGTATACAATCCAGTATTACATAAGAAATACACAGTATGTGTGTGTGTGTGTGTGTGTGTGTGTGTGTGTGTGTGTGTACAAATAAATGTATGGTATGTAAATACCATTTGGTCATTTCCATAGTCTTAATATCCATGAACAATGGACACATTTGTAAAGGACTTTGTTTTCCCGCACAGCAGCTTTGTGTAGGTCTGGGACTTAGAAAAGCGCAAAATAGAATCAAGAGCACTTTTAAAATATTGACTATACACACACACACACACACACACACACACACACACACACTGTATACATTATATATAAACAGTATACTGTATATACATAAGCATACATTATATGTATATTTATACTGCAATATATGCATATATTACATTTTTCTATTACTTTATTAGATTTGATTTATTTTAAATTAGACGCACAGTCAATTTTGAAACATTTTTGGACTTAAGCCTGATAAATACGGAATCACCTTATAGCCTGATAAATACGGAATATACTGTATGTTTGCAGTATTTGATGTGGATCCGGATCTGATCCGTGAGGGAGGAACGATTCCCATTGCTAGAAGCTTCCAGGACGTGACAGGCAAGAGCATCATCATGCTGCCGATCGGCGGCTTCGATGACGGACTGCACTCACAGAACGAGAAGATCAGCAGGTCCGTCTCTCTTCCTCTCTCTCTCTCTCTCTCTCTCACACACACACACACGCTCACTCATTGGTTCCTCTGTTGTTGCAGGTATAACTACATTCATGGCACTCAACTATTCATTGCATATCTGCACGAAGTGGCAAAGACCCAGAAGGACTGAACAGACGCTGCAGATTCTCCACGTCGTCCTGACTAACAGCTTTTCTTTCCACTCACACTCTTCTCTCTTTAAAACAGCTTTGCTACTAAATAAAGAACATGTCTGAGATTTATTTGGTTCCGGTGTCACATGAACACAAGCAGCAGCCTGGAGAGACCCAACATTCCTTCTGCCCTCGTCCTTAGAGCATCTGCAGTTCAGTGAATCAATACAAGAGAGAGAGAGAAAGTGAAAGAAAAAAAAGGAACATAATGGGGGGGGGGGGNGTGTAGAGAAAGGGGAAGAAAAAAAAAGAGGAATATAGCAAAAGGCAGGGAGGGAATTAGAGAAAGAAACAAAGACAGGGAAACACAAGAAAGAAAGAGTAAGACAGAAACAAATAGAGAGAGGAATAGAGACAGAGAGAGAGACACACAAAGGAAGAGAGAATGAAAGACGAGAGAAAAGAGCAAAAGAAAGAAACCGCAAGCGAAAAAAAAAATGTAGAGGGTGTAGAGAAAGGGAGTGAGAGAAAAATAAAGAGGAAAAGTGAGACAGGGAAATAGATAGGAAAGAAAAAGAGTAAGAGAGAGAAGAGAGGAACAGCGAAAGAAACAAAAAAAAAAAGACACAGAGCAAAACAGTAAAAGAAAAAAAACAGAGAGAGAGAGAGAGAGAGAGAGAGAGAGAGAGAGAAGAGAAATGAAAGTGTAAAGAGAAAGGGAGTAAGAAAGAGAAAGAAAGACTGGCAAACAGACAAGAAAAGAGAGAGAGAAACAGAGAGATTTAGGGGGAGGCACATCTTCCACAACACTCCAGCTTCTATTTCAGATCTATTGTCAAACCAGACAAACTAGTTCAGAGACCTGAGGGAAAGAGAGAGGGAGGGGACGAACGACAAGTTCTTCTGAGAAACATACCACATAACACAGAGAGAGGGAGAGCGAGCGAGCGGGCGAAGGAGGGAAAGATGTGTGCAAAAGACGTGAGAGAAAAAAAAACGAAGAGAGAAAAAAAAAAAAAGAGAAAGTGAGAGAGGAGGGTTTCATGTCTCGATCGCCCGGCGGCGTTTCACTCACCACAGATAAAGCGAGATCCTCGTTTATTTTACTAAAAAAAGAGTGTTTAAAAAAAAAAAAAAAGCATTTACAAAGCATTTAAAACTGGCAATGTGGAAATACAACGGTCCAAAAACACAAGTCCACAAGCAGAAGCTGCACAGTCTGTCCTTCAGATGGTCCAGCCGCCATGACATCAGCGCAGCAGCGGCGCTCCGGACGAGTCTGTGGCCGAGCTGGAGTAATAATCTGCCACACAGACGTCCACACCTCAATACTCACACACACACACACACACACACACTCGCAAGACAGCAAGAACGGAGGACTCACTTTTCGAGCTGTTTCCTCTCAACCTGCGGGCGAGATTGTCTGATGGCGTCTCCTCTGACATCTGCACATTGGGCTCGTCTACGAAGAGACGACATCATCATCATCATCATCACCATCATAATCATCCTCATCATCATCAGCAGCAGAAATGAAGGCTCTCACCATCAGTGAAGGTGAAGGTCATGGTTTCGTTCCCGCTGTCGGGCAGCGTTCCATCCCTCCGGCCGTTGGTCTGCTGCACGGCATCCTGGGACTTGTGGTCTCGGCTCTTGGCGCTCTTGGAGGGTTTGTAGCGGGTGCTGATGCGGATGACGCCGTGCACCAGCCGACACTCGGCCTCCTGCTCCTCCAGGTTGTAGTTCTGCGCGATGCTGTTGATGAGGTCGCTGATCTCGTTGGTTTTGCGCGAGAAGGACACGTCGGACGTGCACTTGGCCAGCTGCTCGATCTGGTGCATCTGGTACAGTTCCAAGAGCTTTTTGGTGATGAGGGAGTCGATGTCCGTGCCGGCGTCGTCCAGGTCGTCCAGGTCCAGGTCGTCTCTGGAGTAGACGCTGGTGTTGCTGACGGGGCGCTGGCTCTCTCCCTTCACCACCGTCTTGGGGCGTCTCTGCGGACCCTCGGAGTTCATGGGATAGTCCACCTTCTTCCCGGCGAAATACACGTCCCTGTAGCGGAAGCTGCCTGAGTTGGGCAGCGCTCTGGACTTGCTGGGCTCCAGGCTCAGGCCGCACGTGGGGTTGGAGACGGACACGCCGTTGGACTTGCGCGGCTCCGGGTCGGTCTTGGGCGGATTGTCTGTGGAGGTCTCGGTGGGCGGCAGGCAGGGCTTGCGTGAGCCGTACAGGCCGCAGGTGAGCAGGCAGCAGAGCAGAGCCTTGCAGCCGCTCCAGCCCAGAGACGTGCAGGAGCCGCAGGCCTGAGGAGAGTCTGCTGAGCCCGGGACGAAGCCCAGCGTCTCCGAGCTGCGGCCGTTGGTGTAGTGCGAGTGGGATTTGCGGAGGTGGGCTTCAGTGCTGCACGGCTGCTCCAGGCAGGGCTCCTGGACGCCATCTGGACCGGCTGCGCAGATGTTTCTGGTCTGCCTGCTGCCGTCGCTCCGGGTTCGTCCGGCGCCGTGGGGCTTGTGCTGGACTCCTGCGCTGTGGCCCGGCATCGCTCAGCACCGTCAGCGCCTGGAAGAGAGCGAAACCCGGGTTGGAATCAGTCCAACGTCAATTTGAATTCACCGGTCCGATCAGAATGAGATCTTTGGTGTCGGTTGCCTCACATGACTATGAGTGACATCATCGTGTTGTATACAATTGATTAATATAAACAGGTGTATGACATTTAATTTCTCACTTCTCTCTCACTGTTTATCTGTCTGTCATTCAGTGTGTTCATTTATGGTTTCACGGTCGGTCTTTGATGAACACATGGTTTCTTTCACATCACTGCACACACTTGTACTCACGACGAAAACAGACGGTAAACTCAACTGTTGTTGCACGGTATATTCCCACACAAACCACAACCCCGTTCTGCTTGGGCTGACTAGACGAGCCGCTGAGATTACGGTGACCTCACACGCTTCTGGTGGTCTGGATGTTCTGGTGTCCACAGACGGAGATGACTTTGGGATCTGGGCCAAGATGGTGTGAAACCCTCCGCCTGCCTTCAGCTGTCAGTCATTCCGACTGTTTCGAGCTGTTTTCCCTGAACATGCTTCACGTTTCTTGGAAGCCAAACGCCTCAAAGCCCATTAAGGTCCAGTCCGGACCTTTATTGAGCAAAGATCTGACCGGAACGTCAGCATAACACCTGAGGCCTAAACAGGTTGAGCGGAGACCAGACCGTGTTCTCACATGTTTCACGTCACTAGTTCGTGTTTACTTTGTGAACGCTGTGTATTTCCTCCATCGTCTGTTGTTTTATCGATTGACTTTCATCTGGCGCGTGGAAGAGCGACATTCATCGAATGAACCGAGACGTTCGAGGTCCAAAAAAAAGCCCTGAAAACGCATCTACATCCAGCGCGATCTCCCGAAGAACACTTACCGCATAGACTCGGCGAGACCTCGGGCAGTTTGAGGCTCCGGATCGCGGAAGTGGAGGAATGCGATATTTTTCCCTCCCGGACGCGTTATATCGTCCTCTTTACCGACTTTTGCTCAGATACCGCATGAAATGGGTCGAACTCGTTAGGTCGGTGTCATGCTAACGCGGCGTTCGGTCAGATTCTTCTCTCCACCCGCCCGCCGTGTTTAACCTGCGGCTACAGGTGAGAATCCGCCGCCCACACCGACGCGGTGACGTCACACGCCCGCTTCCGCTCCTGTAGGTACGAGAACCGTGACGGAATCCGTGCGCCATGTTGTTGATTGTTGTTTTAAATTACATGTCTCATATGTGACGCATCAAGTGTTTCGATTTCATGATAGAATAGCTTACTCTGTGGCTTAATAGTACAAACAATCAAAGAAGTAAACCTGACGTACTCAAATGCATTAGTAAAAACGTTTTTTTATCAGACAAGTACACTTGTGATTTATGTTCTATTAACGTTTACAAAATGAAAAATGTATGTTACACTCCTACAATGCAATGATATAATGCAAAACATGCATTCATCTATTGTCTAAATTCGTTAATCGCTTCATAACACACAACAACATAATATGTACTACTCGCGCGCGCGCACACACACACACACACACACACACGCACACACACACACACACACACACACAAGAAGTCAGTATATTGCCAGAAGTGCAGACATAGATGAATCTAGAGTGTCTGTCGCTGAATAATTGCAGTCATTAGTTTTGTGCGTCAGCAAAAACATGTGCCACAACTTTCCTGCAGGAATCCTTCATTCTGCCCCAGTTTCCTGCAGCTCTTCATCTTCTGAGAGACGGGCCGGAGATCCAGGACACCAGAGAGTTCATCAGCCCACCGCTAGCCACTCTTCTGGACCCCCAAAGCTTGATCACTCTCTTCAGGGAGTGTTCATCCCTAACACTCGTTCACTCTATTCAGTACATCTCTAACACATTTGTTACTTTAGAACTTTACACCGTTTTACCAGTATGTACCTCACTATCACTTGTTTCAGTGCATCACTAACACTCGTTCCCTCTCTTCAGAATCACTACCACGTTTCTCTCTCTTCACTACATCACTAACACTCATTCTCTTTTCATTTTGTCTCTAACACTCATTCGCTTCATTGCATCACTAACACTCGTTCACTCTCTTCAGCATCACTAATGCTTACTGATTTTCATCACACTTTCTATTGAAAACATTAGATCTGTCCCAGCTCAGTAAATTGTGCATTCTGAATTTGAATGTTAAAACAAATTCATAAAATTTTCGTGACACGCGTCATCAAACCGTGTTAAAACCTCAATTAACAAAAGCATTTTTTCTCTGTGACTGAAAGCCACTTTTTACAATAAACTTACATGTTTACACTAACTTTCATTGAGTCAGTTACAGGTCAAAAGTCAAATGTGAAAAAACTATGCTTTGCACAGATCAATCCAGTCAAGTGGTCCCAGCCCGGGGGGCTCGCGTGGCTCCGGGGCCCGGCTGGGGGTCCACCTCAGGAGGAGCGTGAGACTGCAGCCGCCCCAGACGTGGATCCGAGTCGATCTCGTAGCGGTAATGATACCCCTCCAGCACATCCAGGCAGGCCTCGTGAATCTCCGTCATCCACTTCTTGATGCCATTTCGGTTGAGGAAGACCACGAGGAGGAAGACCATCCCCACCAGCCCCAGCACCAGCCCCAGCAGCACATATGAGGTCTGGAGGGAAAGGTCAGTGACCCCTTCACCCGGGTCACCGCTACAGTTCCGGAGCGTTCGCAGCGGCGTTCCACGGAGCGGGATGGGAAGCTCGCAGCGCAGGTGGTCAGCATCAGCCAGGCTTATCATTGACCTGTTGAGCCAGTGAGCAAAACCTCGAGTCTCGCACGAGCAGGTGAAGGGATTGTGGGCCAGGAACACCCGGACCCGCCCAAGCCGCTCCAGCTCCCGCACCCCTTCATCCTCAAACGTCCGAAACATGTTCCAGGTCAGGTCCAGCTCCACCAGACGCTCCGCGCCAGAGAAGGTGCCGTTATACACCGCCACCAGGGAGTTGTTACCCAGGAGGAGGCGCTGCAGGTTGGGCAGAGGGGCGAACATGCCCGGCGGCAGGAGGATGAGGCGGTTGGCAGAGAGGTCGAGGGTCAGGAGGTGAGTGAGCTGACCCCAGCGCAGCGCCGTGATGAGGTCAGTGAGCGAGGTGTGGTTGTGGAGGGCCGAGTGGAGGTCTAGCTCCTGCAGGGGGCTCCCAGGCACAGAGAAGGCTTCTGGGTGGATCAGAACCAGCCTGTTCCGGTCCAGGATGAGACAGCGCAGAGCTAGCAGAGAGGAGAACACTCGCGGTCCCAATTCCATAATGCTGAAAGAAAGATAGAAGAAAGGATGATGGATAGGAGAGAGACAGACAGACAGACAGAGATAGATAGATAGATAGATAGATAGATAGATAGATAGATAGATAGATAGATAGATAGATAGATAGATAGATAGATAGATAGATAGATAGATAAAGATAGAAAAAATAAGGATGGATGGTAAGACAGATAGATGGAATAAAAGGAAGACAAAAGGAAGGATGGATATAAGATAAATAGATAGATAGATGGAAGGAAGGAAATAATGAATAAGGAAAGAATGTGGGAAAGAATAAAGGAAGAAGCAAGGAAGGAAGGAAGGTAGGAAGAAAGGAAGGATAAAATGCACATCTTCTTGTGAAACACGGATGACGGAGACAAACATGTGGACTGATGACAGACTTACTCATTTCGGCTGAGATTGAGCAGCGTGACGTTGAAGAGCGAGTCAAACGCGCCGCGGTCGAGCCTGTGGAGGCTGTTCCCGGTGACGCTCAGCTCGGCCGTGTCTCTCGGTACCTCGGCGGGGATCCGGTGAAGCCCGGCGGACTCGCACCTCACCGCGCGCTGCACAGGCGAACACTCACAACGCGACGGGCACGACGCGACGCACGTGACGACGCTCAGCACCGCGCAGAGCAGCGTCACACACACGGTCATTATCCGCGCTGAGACCCGATGCGCTCGAGCGCCGCGACCCTCCTCCGCTCTTCACTCCTTTACGCGCGGTTTTTATATGAATGTGGGCGGAGCTGCAAGACTGTCACTCGTAGCATAAGGGTACCCTTTATTAAGTGACGTCACCAATTCGCGGCCAATTACAGTTCACGTCAAAACGCGCTGACGTGTCTCTCAGACAATAAAACAAGAACATTGTGGAATTACTTTAATATTTTAATGTAAAAAAAAAACATAAGCATGAACATGGAAAAAAAATCACTCGTATTTACAGGCTCCATGATAAAATCTGATTTCTCTCCATGTGGGTTGGGTTGGGTTGGTGTCACCGCAGGTTCAGGGCCAGAGAGACGGTGCCGATCAGACCACAGATCATCAGAAACGGCAGCCAGGTCTTCAGAAATCCCACGAAACTGACACACACAATAGC
>SOMO01000045.1:602572-612755 GCA_028128575.1 Paedocypris carbunculus | reverse complement strand
CTTTCACTTTGCAAAGAATCTGTAAAATATGAATTCATGTCCGGTTCAAAAGTTTTCCGAGCTGACATTTGTTAAGCTGAGAAGCATCCAGAAGTGTTGTGTTGTGTAAAGTGGGTGGAAATCACTTGACTTTTGTAGATGGTAAAGGCTACAAGAGCTTGGGGCGAAAAGTGAGTTGGCATTGTTGGTCTGTTTCTTTCAAAGGAAAGTGGTAGTGGCATAGGTGTTCAGTGTGTCTCTCGTCTCCGGAGGTGAGAGGTGGTGTATCCGCTCAGTACGGCTAACAGGAACGCCAAGTGACCTTTTCAAAAAGGGTGATGAACAGCTTCAGGCGAGAGACTGACCTTTCAGCCCCGGCAACTTCCATACACCTTCTGAGATATCAACCTACAGCTTTATATGCACAACTCACAAACACCAACACACACTGTGCTCCTGCTCTCACCTGGGTCTTGACCCGTCTACCTGCCATTGGTTCGTTTCATCAAGCAAGTCGTGACTTTCCTTAGCAGCCATTGGCCATCAGCATGGCGCCTCCCAGATTCTGTCGAATAAAGATGTTTGAACCTATTCAGTGAAGTATGATCTTCGGAAAGACAACACTCCAACAATGGGGACTTGGACTTGTGTCCGAGAGGTTGCCGATTCGAATCCCTCTTGTTGGTTGTGCAACAGTCCAAGTGAGTTTCCGTTAGCTAGACACTAACACCCATTTTTCACTTCACACCACAGCCTAAGGCTGCCCACTGCTCCGGGTGTGTGTGTGTCACTGCAATGGATGGTGCAGAGTGCAATGCGTGTAGAGTACAATTTCGATACAGCCCCTAGTGGCCATATAGACCAACTTCTGTCTTCCTTTCTTTCTTTCTCTTTCTTTTAGCTTGTTAGAGTGTTTGACTTGACCAAACGAAAAGTGAGATATGTTTGTCAAAAAGTTGCAGGTTCAAGTCCTGTTACAATTTCAATATAGTCCCTAGTTACCATATAGAGCAACTCTTTCTTTCTCTTTCTTTTAGCTTGTTAGAGTGTTTGACGTGTGACCAAAAGAAGAGTGAAAAAATGTGCAGGTTCAAGTCCTGGACCGACAATGGAGTTCTTGACCGAGACATTGAACGTGATCTGTTCATTTTCTAAGTCTCTTTGGATAAAAGCATCGACCAAATAGGTGTAAAAATAAAGTAAAACAACTACCATGACACATCCGCAAACATATTAAATCATTCGCACAGGATGTACTTTGCGTTTTACTGGAAGCTGTCCAGAGTTAGACTCGAGTGAAGGACAACATCATTAAGCTCAATATGATTCCTAGCAAACTCCACCAGCCCGTCCAAAGACATCAGCGTGATTCATCGGCTCTCTGTGTTGATAGGTCCATTTAATTGTACTGAGCCTCCCATCTCAGAGGTCGTCTGTCATGCCGTAGCGGAGGGAGGAGGACAGCGAGTGAAAACTTTCCAACGGATTTAGACCAATCTACACAAGCTTGGGGACCTTCTCCATGAGCAAAGGCGGTTTTTAGACTCGATGCAGCCACTTTATTCTTCAGTTGATAGAGATGCCATTTTGTTCTTTGCAGATGTGATTCAATATATCACCAATGAGACAATATTGATGAAAATGTTTATTTTAACAAATGCGTTTTTGCATGGCTTTGAATCCCAGTTTGAGTTTCACACTGTCATTGAGCAAGACACTCACATGCCACGGCTTAAAACTGCCCACTGCTCCGGGTCTGTGTGTGTAACTTGACTGGATGGTAAATGCTGGGCACAGAAATCTGATACAGCCCCTAGTGGCCATATTGACAAACTCACTTACTCACTGATTGTTAATGGCGATTTATTCACATTTAGTCAAACTAAACTAAATGTTTGCGTAAATGTGACATTCACAAAACAAAAATGTATTTCTGTACCATAATACAGTTCAGGAAAAAAATGAGTTCATCTAAAAAAAAAAAAAAACACATAAGTAAAGTTTTTTTATTTTTACATCAAAATAAAAAGAATTTTTAGTTTAAATAATTAAAATAAAACATAACTATACACTTCATTCCTGACTGTCTAAACAACAATAAGTGGGTCCTACCCCTTACAATTGCTTTAATTTTGAAAGTATGAATTTAAAATAACTAAGAAAAAACACACTTTAGTTTTTTACAACAAAACCAATTTATTTTGAATTTCTAACCATGTCACCCTCTCGTTCCATTCTAGTTGTCTTGCACCTTTTTAACCACGTATTTCCCAGCTGAGCTGTGAATTCTCTGAAATAGACCCGTGAAATGAATAGAACATCCAGATGTTGCATCTGGCAGAGATAAATATTAAAAAAATATGAGGAAAAACAGCACGACATTGTCTGGGTGACACTTTATAATTATTGAAGGACATTTTCCAACTCTTTCACCTTGAAAATGTATTCTAGGTTTAGTTTAGTTTCTATGGTAACCAATTCGTTGTAACCCAACGCTGCTTCTATACACACTGCACTTTTATTTGTTTTCTACATAGATTAAGACAAATCTAAATAAAAATAGCAATTAAATAGCTTACAGTCTTCAGTAATATGGTATAACTCACAACATTGTTGCACATGCAAAACAACAACACAATCGAGAAGCAAGTGTTAATTGTTCTGTCACTTATTAACATTTAAAAAAAAAAAATAAATACAAAAATGAGCTCAAATGTATTTAATTTAAAAACAATTAATATAATGTTTAATTAAAAAAAAAATTATACTTCGGTATTACTTAGGAGGCTTAAACACAGCAATCCATTTTATACTTCGATGAGATTCGATTCCGTCCTCATTTCCATGAGCAACTCTGAAGACTCTTAGCATGACTAGAATAGTATTGGATTTTTTTTATTCCTTATTAAACAAACATGGGATGTGAAAGTGAAAAATGATGAATAAAATCGCTCTATTCCTCTATGGATTGACCCACTCTGCCTGTGTGTGTGTGTGTGTGTGTGTGTGTGTGTGTGTGTGTGTGCGCGTGTGTTTTAGCATCAGGGTGATGCATCTTTTCCAAAATATCCCTCTATATTCCAGCAATAAGAAAGATGAAGACTTAATGCGAGTTAAATAGCCTAATGGGATTTTCTTTTTTTTTTTTCCCAAGCTATCCAAGATGTCTCGACTTACTACTTATTACACTTACAAATATTGAATTCATAAATAATTTAACCTACCGCCCACACCCAAATGGTGCAATTGACTTCATTATTTATTTTCCAGCACTTCAATAATTAATGCAGTGTGTAGGAGCTTCTGGTTCTGCCTGGCTCGCTCATAATTAAAGCCGCCGCCTGTGCCGAGGCAAACTCTATCATTAAAAGCATTAGTGGGATTAGAAAGTTTGATAGTTTCTCTGTGCTCGCCTTCACTCTCATCTATCTTTCTCTCCTTCATACCTTTCCCTTTTAATCGCGCGTTTTCTTGCTCTCCCTCGCCCACACACACATTGGATGTTTTATGTGCTACAGGCTTTTAGGTCAAAATGAGGCCCAAAATGCCAGGCTTTTCTATCTCTATCTCTATGGTCACTTGTGGGGACATTTGGATGGTTCTCATAACTCCTGAAGCCTGTTTGAGGGTCAAGATCTGATTTTTGGACAATTGAGGTTATGGTTAAGGTATGAGTAAAGGGAGTGTTGTTAGAGTTAGTGTTAGTGTGTGTGTGTGTGTGTGTGTGTGTGTGTGTGTNTGTATATTTGAGTTTGTGATTGTGTGACTAATTTAAAGTATGTGTCTAGTACATACTGTATGTGTGTGTTAGAGTATAGTTAAGTAAGTATGTGTCTGTGTGAATGTGATGTAGTTAGTGTGAGTGAGTGCTTAAGTGTGTGTGCTTGTACGCATCAGAAAAATCTGTCCGTCAACAAAATCTTTCCCTTGTCGTCTCATGACTGGAGTGTTTGTCCCTGTATCCAGAAAAGACATGAGTGTGTGTATCCGAAGCACTGCTAGTTAATTAAACTAGTCACTTGACTGAGCACTTTACAACAGCAGTACTGCAGTAAAACATCATGTCCGTGATTTACTGTTGACAGCTGATCGTCTCTTACCAGAACAGGCAGATTCTTCACAACGAGTCCAGCGAGATGCGATTCAACACCGTCGCTGTGTGACACTCACAGGTGCAGCGTCGCATTCTTCATTGCAGTGCACACACACACACACACACACGGTGGTTCTGACAGGTTAGACCCTCATGGCACTGCAACAGGAACGGTGACCTCTTGGCCCTTGGAGCGACCTCTGAACACACACACACACACACACACGCATCCCACAATAAAATGTTTCATTAATAATGCAAGTGCAATTATTCATATGAGATTTTGTGTCTCTTATATCATAATATCATAAAAAAGAGCAGTTAGTATGATGTTGGCAAATGGTGCAAGTATCTATCTACTTACCACAGTGAATGATCAGATATGACCTTAGTATTGCTAGCTGTGATTTTAAATCAGCCCATTTATACAGTTTTGAAAAATTATGATGTTGTTATGAAGTTAAACGACCTTGAGAACTGTTTTTAAACAAATGAGAGAAAACATCGTCATGTCTGGTTTGTAAAGCAAACTTTCTAAAGTTTCTCGACAGTAACTGACAGCAGTGTCCCCGTCAGCCCCTCACTCAACACCGCGACCACTATCATGCTGAACGTGTCAGTAATCTTAACCTAAATGCGAACATGTCGTAGTGTTATTTGATTGTTCCGAGTGGATATTGGATGAATCGATCGTACCTGATCTCCCGCCTCAGCCCTGCTCGCGCTCCGAGTCACGAGGTGAAGAGTAGAACAAACCGATTAAAATACTCTGCGCCGAGGACTTCCAGTCAGCAAACGTTACAACGCGAGGAATTTAAACCTCCGTTCTGTTTATCTGTGAGCGCGTGTGCGTGAGAGAGAGAACGAGCGAGAAAAAGAAAGCGACTGCGGCCGCGTTTCAATCGCCGCTGTGGCGCAAGTGTACTCAGCGCTCACTCGCGTGCACGAGCAGCTGTGTCGCGCCCTACACAGGGAACACACTAGAGTTTGAAACGCGGCTAGTGTCGCTCGCGCTGAACGATCTATCAACAGGTGAATAAAGCACCGGAAAAGGAACAGTGACTTGGGTCCCAATACAACAAATTAAATACTGTAGACTAACGACCTTATTGTTACCACAAGCAAGTAACTCTAGAAAAATCCATAAAAAGTAAAAGATTGCATCGTTAAAGACGTCCTTAGATCTTTCTGAAAATAAAAGGATTGATTCAAAACACAAAACAAAGATTTGTGCGGCCATTGCACACAGCAGATCAAAGAGACAAAACCACTAGTGTTATTCAAATCCACATTTGAAGAAAAACCAGCTCAAACATCAAGTATTGGATTGAGAAAAGACTTCAATGACGCTTTGAGCTGCAACTCGGTAACAATTACAACTTCAAAGGAAAACACTGTACTGTAATTGTACTATTAGAAATATGGATTGAATTGTCTTTGAAAAACAGTCCAAAATGCCAATAGCATCAATGCATTAAAGTTATCCTTCTTCATGTGTTTATACATTCAATAAAATTAAAAAAATATGGAGAGAACACCAGATGAATATGTGTCTCTCTCCCTGTCTGCCTGTCTCTTCTTGTCTGTCTGCTTAATATTTCACTTGCAAATCGCAGATGTGAGTAAGAGAAGTGGTTTTACCAGCGCTTTAATAAAAACACACTCAGCATCACAGCACAGATAAAGAGCTTCATTATTGAGATGATATAATAAAATCGTGGTTTTCAGAAGAGTTGAGGCTGGAAATTGAGGCTTGGCAATTTGAGAACAGCTCTGAATTTCTCCTTCAGATGTCGTGAAGGCCACACACCAGGTTTGCAGGCACTGAAATATCTGAAAAAAGCACACACACAAAACTCTAAACTCCAAAAGTTTGCACATCAAATAGAAAAGTGTATTTTGAACGTTTGATGCAGGAAACAAATAGGTTAAATGGATGTGTCTCTTACCAATCTTCTTGGGTTTGGGGAGGTTGAGGTTGTTCATGATGTTGATGAACTCGTTTTTTGTCTTGGTGAGACGAGGATTAAACTTCTTCTCCTCCTGAACGGTGGAGACAGTCTGACCTGAACACACACACACACACACACACACACACACACACACACACACACACAAACACATGCTGAACCCACTCTGACGGTAACTCAAGTTGAGGTGTCGTACCCTTGTAGTCGTGCGCGGGGAAGATGAGACAGTTTTCCGGAAGTGTGAAGATCTTTTTATGGATGGACTCGTACAGTCTGTCAGCAGAACCTGAGTGAAAACATCCTGTAGCTTTAGTATCACGCCCTCTTGTTGACAAACACACAAAGCGCAACAAACACACACAGATCAGCAAGACTAAAATAACAAAAAAAGCCACAGCATCTTTTAGAAAATGTAAATTTTCCAAAAACGTTATTTATTGTGAATATTTTATTCGGGCCAAAGAGCTGCAGAACACACTGACCCTGTTGGAAGTCTGTGCGTCCACAGCCGCGGATCAGCAGCGCGTCCCCGGTGAAGGCCATGGACTCGTCTGCGGTCACGAACGTCACGCATCCGTCTGTGTGACCCGGTGTTTCTCTCACAATCAGACACTGAAACACACCCAGATCATCAGGATCCCAGTGAAGAACCAGCACAGATGAACACAGAGACAAACATGACCATACGTGTTTCCCGAAGGAGATCCGGTCACCCTCGGATAAGAGTATGTCAGCACTGGCGCCACTGTGTCTGGAGATGGCGCTCTTCAGTCCAAACAGCTGCTTTTTCAGCAATCCAGTGCCGGTGATGTGATCGGCGTGACAGTGTGTGTTCACTGCACACACGCACACACACACAATAGTAAACAAATTGTGAAAACAATAAATAGTAGCACAAGCCACAGCTGTAAAAATGGGCGAGTCTGCCCATTTTATCTAAAAGTTTCCACAGACATAATGTCTGAGCCCTAGATGTTCCCCGGTGTGTGTAAATATGAGTGTGTGACTTCCTGAAGTCTAGAACAAGGTTTTTTGTTCTAGGTCCAGGTGGATCAGTTTGTTATTTTCACACCAGCTCACAAAATAAGAGATGATCCTGTACCCTGATATACTGTACAACCAACAATGGCAGTGTCATCTGAAATTTTCTTGTTGTTTTTAATGTCTGATGAGCGTAAGTGTAAACAAGTGTAAAATTATTTTGTGTAAACATAAAAAGGGAGAGCACTGTTAACTGCATCCCACACAGTCCCACAACCTCACAAACTGGCAAATTTTTGAAATTGGGGAACCCCCCAAATTTATGAGCCGTTAAAACTGTAAAAAAAAATACAGGTGCTTAAATTCGCATAAATACATTAATAAAAGCTAAATTAATTAAATGTGTGTTTGCTGTCATTGGTGGATCAGAATGTGACGTGTTTTACCGGCCACTCGGAGTGTCAGGTTGAGTTCAGAGATGAGCTGCAGGTCGCGCTGCACCGTCTCCAGCACCGGGTCGATCAGAACTGCCTCACGCGACTCCCTGTCCGCCAGCAGGTAGGTGTACGTGCAGCTCTCCGACTCGAACAGCTGCAGAAACATCATCACCTTCATCATCCTCAGGAGAGACGCAGTCAGAGTGAGTCAGCTGAACGTGTTGCGTGTGGCGTAACAACATTCCTTTAGTGTCACGCTCACAACAAACCTGGACCGTTTACTCACATCTCCACAGAGTTCACTCATATTGTTCCTCGGTTTGTTAGTATTTTTCTTCACACGATCACCAAGGGACAATTCAATAAAAAAAGACAGGGAGAGGAAGAGTGACAGAAAGAGAGAGAGAGAGAGAGAGAGAGAGAGAAAGAGAGAGATGAGGAGTGGGGAGATGGGGAGAAACTGACTGACAGAGTGGGAAAGAGAGACAAACAATGAGAGAGATAGAGAGAAATAGATGGAGACTGAGAGAGAAGCAGAAACAAATAATTAGAGAGCAATAGACAAAGAGAGGAGAGACTGACAGAAAGAGAAAGATATGAGAAAAAATGCACAAACTAGTCTGACATCTAATTTTTGATGGAATAATTTTTTTACATTTTAATAGTCAAGTTCAAGAACTAACCAGGACGAGCATTAACTAATTAGAAAAACGACTGACTAACCAATAAGAGCGTCTTGAGGGTTTTCTATTAGGTACGTTAATCTTTGTAGTTCTGTGATATCTAGTGATTGATAAAAAGCGCCATAAAAACGAACTTTGTCTCTCTCCTATTGCATAACTCTGCATCACAGCATCAAAATCAAAGTTTTATGCAAATGTTTTATACAAAATGCAACACAATCAACTCAACTTCTCACAACCAAGAAACGTTACAAGTTTAATTTCTGGGGATTAAAAGTTGCTGACCTGTCTGAAGAGCGGGGCCCGGGGCTCCATAACCCCGCTGTAGAGCCTCACTGGGGGGGCGGCTGTCTGCGGGACGGTGACCGGTCTGGAGCTCCAGGAGCGCAGGGCAGCGCTCACCACGGGCTTCACTTTGTTAAGTGTCGCTTTCATTTCACTTCTGCGCAAACGAGCCTGACAGGAGACCTCAGATCAGATCAGATCAGCGTGACGACACACCCGCGAGTCACCTTCCGTGTGAAACGGTTACGCGCTTGAACGCTTACCTGTGCTGCTGTGCGCGTGAACGCCGCTCGTGCACGGAGGAGCCACGCGGGCTGTGTTTACTGCGTGTAGACCGATACGCAAGAACGACCGCTAGATCTCGCGCGACCGTCATGGGCGGACAAACATGTCTGCGCATGCGCCGGTTTCTGCCGCCTACTGGTCGAAAAAAACCTTACTGGACGTGGCGTGTTTGTGCTCGTGTGTGTAATTGCATTATGTTATGCAATCATTTCTAAAATGTTCTGTTTTTACACTGATAACAAGATACTTCAAATATTTTTAGTACTTGCTATAGTTAAGTAATGTCAAAACGTTATATACTTAAGTACGTTATATACTTTTTTGTGGCAGTTGTGACCAAAAATATCAAACGTATAAGAAACGAGAGAAAATGAGATATGTTTTAGTTTAGTATTTTATTTTTCACTTGTAATCTTCACATTTTTGTTAGAAACGTTATTTTCCGTTTGAGATTTATTTCGTGCGTTTCAGTTGTTTTCGATTTTGGCACTTTCTGTGTGTGTGTGTGTGTGTGTGTGTGTGTGTGTGTTTAGGTGCGTGCGTGCGTGTGTGTGTGTGTGTGTGTGTGATTATACCCAATTCCTAATTTCTAAAACGTTTTTGATGCCTGGTCACATTTCCACACTGTAAAATGGGTTACATTACCAACATTTTTAGTATTTATTTATTTATTTTTATTATTATTATTATTTTTGTTGTTGTTGTTGTTGTTGTTGTTGTACATTCCATTGCACTTTGGCATTCACTCTTCTGATGTTCCGTTCTGTGTCGCCAGTGATGCCACATTCAGTCCAGAAAGACAATCAGACTGTCCTGCTGAGATAAAGGCTGTGTCAGCGTGTTTGTGTGTGTGTGTGTCAGTATGAGTGTGTGTTTGTGGACCTGCAGTGCAGCTTGTGGTGTGTTGTTGTTGCACTACACTGATGTGAAGCTCCATCCACTCCATCAGCTCCGACACTCTGCTGTAGACGCCCGGCTTGTTCTCTCTGCCACACCCCTCTCCCCAGCTCACCACCCCAGCCAAACGCCACAAGCCCCCCGGGGTCTGACACACCAGCGGACCTCCACTGTCCCCCTGAAACAACACACACACACACAGTGTCATTTATTCAGATCATCTGCACGTTTCTTTGACAGACCAATCACCTGACACGAGTCGACTCCGCCCTGCAAAAACCCGGCACAAAGCATTCTGGGAGTGAGCTGGGAGCCGTAGAACCGCGGCTGTGAGCAGACGTTCTGATCAATCACCTGGACCGAAGCCTGTCTCAGGTGCGACGACACCTGGCCTGTGGGAGAGAGACCTCAGCACCGCCCTCATCATGTGACCACGAGACCTCCTGACTCACCTCCCTCCTGAGTGTAACCCCACCCCGTGACCCAACACCACGCGCCGGGGGAGAAAGACTCCTTCACTCCCGGCAAACACACTGCTCTCACTCCATCTGAGAGCGAGAGAGAGAGAGAGGG
>SOMO01000045.1:566807-579540 GCA_028128575.1 Paedocypris carbunculus | reverse complement strand
AAAAAAAAAAAAAAAAAGGGACACATTAGCCACTTCTCAGCAAACATTTCATTTTCAATAACAGAAACAAGTTGATAAAAATCACATTGAACAATGTAAAAACATTACGCAATTTACAGCTTTGATTTACCTCTTCTCATCTAAAGCAAAAGCCCACCCTGCACTCATAGCAGTCTGAGCAGTTACATATAGACTTAACCGTTGCCTCCACAAAGGCTCTACCAGCACAGGGGAAAACACGCCTGGCATGACGAGTCTTCTTTAGGGAAGGAGACCCAGCGGACAGATGGGCGCTTAATCTACCCCAGCTGGATCTCCTCAAGGTGGAGGAGAATGCACTAGGAAGTCATGGTCCAGTAGGAGGCAGTTGGACCTGCCACCTAGCTTTGCTTTCATCTCAACTTCAGAACAGACGGTCGTTTTCACAGTTCTTCCACCGTTATTCAGTGAACAAGACTCTTAGCTACATCTGTTTTGGAGGAGAGGTCTTATCTCAGAAGTTAGTTTACACATGTATTTGAATTAAGGAAAAGAAACAGAGAATGTCAACATGGTAAACTAGGGTCCATATCAAAACGGGCTCGGCTTTTAACCCATCCAAGTGAAGGGCACATACACACAGTGAAGAGAACACACAAAAACAAGGAGCAGTGGGCAGCCTAAACCGTGGCACCCATGGGGCATATGGCGTTCAGTGTCTTGTCTAAGATTGCAAATTGTAATTTCTCGATATAAAAAAAAAAAAAAAAAAAAAAAAAAGTTAATGTTATTGTGGGTTCTAAAGAGCTAAGGCGATTTCAAAAAATGGTTTGAAGTTGTGAAAGGAAGGAAATTTTGGCAGTTTACAACCTTTAACTGCGCCAATCAAGAGCATGTTCTACAATAATTATACTGTACAAGTAAACTGTCATGTTTAAATTCGTTTGACTCATTTAATAACACTTATTTCACTCACCTTGGTATATCGATAAGCAGATGATGCTACAGAGTCCTTCACAGTGTCCACCATGTTTTCACCATTTTGGTCCTCCATGACTCCAATATCAGACACGCAGGGTACCTGTTTATAAATAAAAAAGGTGATGGGGTGTTGAGGTTTGGTCAAAATAATACCAAGACCTTTTCAAACAGTGAACTGTACGTTGTGTACACACAAATAAGCCTGGGATTCGAACCTGTGATGTGTGCCACAAGTCCAACTCCTAGGCCACAACTGCTCAGATTGTAATGAGATTGAGCATTAGTTCACAAGGTACTACATATTGTGTCCATTCTATATTTGTGAACTTTCCAATACACTTTATAGGTCATTAACAGGTTTTATATTAAGCAAGAACATATGCAGAAAAGGGGCTACCAGAATGAGACCTTGTCGGAGCTAGGCTTAAATGGCCAAAATAAATGATGAAAATCACATATATAAAAAACATATATACCAATGTTACGCTAAAGCAGGAATATAAACGACTATCTCACCTGATATTTGAAATGGTGTCAAAACACCTGGCTTCTCCACGCCGGGATACCTGTTAGCTGACGGCTACCTATCCTACAACAAACTACATGAGACGCCGAAATTAGTCCAGATTAGGCATACAACGGAGATAAACTTTACCGACGAAAACCACGATTATCTGAGGTTTCTCTTCACAAAATGTCTGTTCTTTTCGTTTCGGATTTAATCGACACCGACAAGTGGTCAGCTCTTCATTAGCAAATAGGCTAAACCAAACAAGCCGACGTCGAGGAATTACTTCGCCAAAGACTTCATCTACACAGATTGCTTTTTAACAAAATGAACGGCTATGTCCGTATCTTGTTTGGGATTCACTACCAAGCGCGTCTGCCAACAAAATTACCAGATTTGCATTCAAGTACACCAATGAGTCGCGCTAACGGGCTAAGAAACTCATCCTTCACTCAGAAAGCTACACAGTGAGCTAACTGCATCGACGCCCGCTTAAATTTGAACCAATTTCTACACATTATCGAATTCTACGTTAACACGATTGTACCATTCAGAATACGCCATGTACCTCGGGGTACTTTCTCTGTGCTCTCTCTTTCGTCTCTGTTCACTCGCAGAGCGGCGAATTTCTTCAGATCTCTGACTGGTTCTGATCGAAGCCCCAGTCGGGATTATATAGAGCCAAAAATCGCCTTCACTAAAATTTATTCCAAACAACAGACCGTTCAATCCGCATTTTTAAAAGTAATACTCGGGACACTTTGTTTATGTTGGGAAGTTGTTATATTGTATGGAGAAGTGGACACCAGCCACGAACATTTGAAGCATTTTAAAAAACGATTCGGGCAGTTGCCAAGGGCAGCCATAGCAAATTGGTGTCACGTGACAGGATTAAGAAAAGTTCAGTGGCTCAATCATCAAAATTGAAATCCAGTATAATTAATCAAATGAACGGTGTGCGTATTTCTGCACATGCTGGTACTTACCCGAAGCAACTAGCGTTGAATCACAATTACACATTACATTTTCATTATTTCGATATACAGTTTACAAAAATGGTCAGAATTCAAGGGAATTGTTATTAAGTAAAATCATAGCTTTGTCTTTGCAATCCTTCCAATACATTTATCTCGGCTTCAAATTATATTTTGACATTTAAGACAGTAATTGTACCCGCTATTTCATTCAAAGCACAGTTATTGATATAAAAGATAACATAGTTATAAACGATTTTCATCAAATCTATTATTATATACTCTATATAAGGTTCTTTGTTTTCTGGCTATTCTTATTATTGTAATGTTTGACATGAAAGTAGGCACACATTAAACCATTTGTTTTTGTTGACTTTTATTATAGCTGGATGCCAACCGCCGTTAAACACGAAAGAAGAAGAAGACTTTTATTATGAAACATACCGGAAAATATCCGCGGAGACGAAGTTGCCTGAAAACATCTTGCGTATAGCTGAAAAAAATGTATGTTTCCTGCTTGTATTCTGAGGATTTAAGCTGTCTTTAATATTTATTATTTATTTTCTTAATACATATGTATGTGAAATACTTAATATTTTCTAAGTTGTTAATGTTACAAGTTGTTGTTGTTGTTTTGCATCTGTGTTGTTACTGTAGTACGTGCCCATGGGGTGTTCAGGGAGAGAACGTAAGACAGACAAAAAGGATGAGATTCTGGCTAATGAGAAGGCGAGCAGATTTTACAACAGAAAACTCGCCAGAAAAGCATTATTTTGTCTTCTCTGCAATGTTTGGCAAAATAAAACGTGTCAGGTGCTTTTTAAATCTTTTTTTTACATTTCATTTTAAAATGCTTCTTTATTAATGATTCTGCAAATGTGTTTATGTTTCTGCGTATTAGCTAATGAACGAAAGAAGCAAGGCATTTTACAGAATAAGAAAGTGCCAGAGTTTTTTCGTTCGCTGGAGAATGCAGGTAAGTTTTGAATTGTCCTGAAATTACTACATAATGTTTAGGCAAATTCTGTTCAAATTAAGGTATTGTGCTTTTAGAATGACTAGTTGTGATTCAGATGAAATGTAGAGAGATCCAATCGGCAACATGAGACTTTGGCATTTGAAAGGCTGCAGACCATAACACAGTCCAATATAATCAACCACAATCTGATGTTGTACATATACTTGTACATACAGAGCAATAGAACTTAGGCGTCTTGGGTAATCCGCCACAATGACGCCTCTGAAAAATATTGTGTAGGCTTGTGGGAGATGGGAAGAGTCCTCCAGCTTGGCACCATTGCCCCG
This sequence comes from Paedocypris carbunculus, assembly GCA_028128575.1. Taxonomy (NCBI): domain Eukaryota; kingdom Metazoa; phylum Chordata; class Actinopteri; order Cypriniformes; genus Paedocypris; species Paedocypris carbunculus. The sequence goes on along the minus strand of SOMO01000045.1, from coordinate 575,793 downwards.
ATTTCCTGCTGCTTGTTATAAACTTAAGCCAAGGTTTCTCAAACCATTCCACAAAACACCTTCTTCATTTTAATCATTTATTAATCTTGAATGGAACCATTGAAATTTGGGCTTTTGATAGACCACACCAACCCCTTCAGAAGATGGACTCAATCAAATAGACCAATCACAAATCACGGTACTTTTTGAGTTTTCTTTGAAGGTGGAGATGCTTTATACAAAAGTGCTGCGTTTCTAGCAATTTCCTCTATATTTTATTATTGCGCAAACCTCTGGTGTGTCATGACCGGCCCAAAACATTGACTTATAGTTTGACTTGCAAGATTTGTGTATTGTGGATTGACGTGTATTGATGCCGTCCAGCTGCTGAACAGGAGAAGAGAGGTAGAACTAACAGACACTGCACTTTGGCACTGGTCATTAATTCTGCAAGCGAAGGTAAACCTCGTTCATGTTTGATCTCACTGTATGGCTTTGTCTAGTTTAGCAAGTCATTTCTTTGTGCTTTTATTCAGGTCTTGCGTGCCTGGCGGCTCTGGGTGACTGAATGTCGGCAGAATCGGGAGCACTTGACTGAGGAAGCTCACCGAGAGAAGCTTCCTGAGAATTTCATGGCACAGTCGTGCGATTTCTCATCTACTCTTGCACAGAACACTTATGAACAGGTGATACATGCGTATATGGTCTTTAGTTCCATAAGTAGCATAATAATTGACGCTTGAAAAGATGTGGATTGTTGATATTAACATATGCATATCACTCACAGCGTTCCCAGACGCTACCGGATGTGGTACGGCGATATGCCCTGTACTGGAAGCAGAGAGCTCTGTGTAAACCTGTCCGAACGCTGCGCTTCAAAGACAGACACCATAAGAAGTGTGTGTCTTTCTCTCTTCCTGAAGATCTCACGGCCTTTCCCACATCCTGTTTCAATAAAAGCCAAGCTTCGGAACAGATGCAGGAAGATTCTATTGTCAGTCATAGGTCAGTGAAATACATTTTTGTTAAGTGAAAAGATTTTTATTTCAATGTTATAAAATGTTTTTTTTTTATTATATTTATACTTTAATTATTTTTAAATCAGTGTACAATAAATTAAAGAAATATATGAAATAATGATTTCAATAATAAATACATTTAATTTATATTTTATTTGCAGTGGTATTTGTCTTCACCTGTTTCGATAATTTTTATATAGTCAGCCAAATATTTCGGGTGTCAGCAGGTTCTCTGATCCACCATATAGACTGCAACTAAGACCCGATGACCGACTGCAGTCCCCAGCGAAGCATCTGCCACAGACCACCTGGATCAGCAGGTAAACACAAACATAATCCCTTTAACCTCAACTTCTTAATGACTAAAAATCATTTGAATTCTTTTCCAAAATGGTCCCTCAGTAATCAGCTGCCTCACGTGAAAGACACAGAATTTGTGTCGCCCAGCTATTCTCCTTCATCTTTACTTTCTCTGGATGCAAGTCCACTGGAGTCATGTGCAGTGAAGCTAAAACCCAAGATCATCCTCAGAAATGATTATGTCACTAATACCGGTCCTGACATACTCATGATTCCATCTTCTTTTACTTCAGTTTCTTGTGATAAGGTATATGTTTCAAAACGACTTTTGAAGTTTTATTGGATTGTTTTTTGTAGATAACAAGTACAGTATCATTTTTTAAAATTATTTTCATGATGATGTAGATAAAACTGTAAAGAATTAGTTTGTAATGAAGAAAGTTCTCCTTCCTTCAACTATTCCCTTCTCGTTACGTCTGTTTTTATCGGAATCTGTGTTTTTTTATTAGCAAAAGTGCACAGAAGACAAGGAGCTTTCAATGGTTTCCACTACAGTGAATGTGGATGATCAAGAGGATGATGCTTTTGAAACTGACAATCTTTCCATCGAACTTCTAGATATTAGACAGGAAATGCAGCAGTATCAGCATGACAGAAAGCAGCTAAAGTAAGTCGTGGTTTTTAAGAAATTTTTGGGAGTGTCAAACACTAGGAAATAATCGTTGTTTCTGTGTAAATGTAGGATGTTGCGTGAGCAGCGAAAAATCCTGCATAACTGGCTTCAAACAACAGGTATTGAGGAAGAAAATGAGGAGAGAGAAGGAATCCTAAAAGAGTTAAATGAGGTATTTTATTTTCACACATATGCTTGTATACACATGCAAACCTAATGTATAATATTTTACAATAATGTGGGAACCTTTTATCAAAATATAAAACCTGGTTCCTCTGTAAGCACTATTATACAAAAATAACAACTGGTGTTTAGATTTACAATACAGAGAGACGATTTACTGTTTTTTGAGGAGTGAACGTCACTGAACGAGTGAACATAAATCTGACCTGTTCAAAACCAGCTGCGAGAGTCGCATTGATACATGGTCCAGGTTATACACGTATAACCGATTTTACTAACGTTTCTAAACAAGCCACATGAATATGAAAAAAATGTGTATTTAGTTTCCTTACATCAGGTCATCATTACACTCAAGGAGTTAGATCTGTCTGTTTAATATTGTTGATAGTACTTACCAGGAAAATGATTCATGGAACTTGATTCTAATCTGCTTTGCAGCTTGAAGGTCGTATTTCTTGTCTCTCTTTGAGAAAAAACAAGCAAAAACCCACCATGATTCTCTACGCTGCCAGAATCAACATCATCCAGACTCAACTCCCCACCAAGGAAGAAACAAAGAAATCCACCTATATCCATTATACTTCAGTTAATAAATGTGATACAAAGTAACGACTTTTTTTTGCTTTATATGTCCTTTTTTCTGAGTTAGTTGTCAACCAATTTGCAGTCTGCATTTGTAATGGGTTTTATAACTATATAAACATGGATGACAGGGTCTGTTCTTCTTCTGGTCATCTGAAATAATGTTTCAGTTTATTTGTGACATTGTGTTTGTATTGAAATTATGAATAATAAAGTAATAAACATGATTATAATGTTGATTTTATTCCATTATGTGTCTGTAAATGACCAAAACACACCAGCCGGAGAGAGTGCATGTCTGCACAAGAACGCCCCACGTGACAGAAGAGTTGCAATGTAATATTTTCCATATGCGCTCATTTGTTTTACCGACTATTCAGACTTTAAAAACAGCCGCTTTCTCCGAACAGACGTCTCAGCCACACAGCAAGATTATTACCACAATCGCCGTGTGAGACTAAATTACTTATATTCAAGGATCATGAAGGGGGGTGTGTGTGTTGTTTTCATCTTGTGCGTCTTCACCACCATTTGTGGTAAGTAGAATCTTAATGCACAAATTACACAACATTTTTTTAAACATTATTTCNTTGTTTAGATTTTTTACATTATATTTAAGTAAAAATTGTTATGTAATGTATGCATGTATAGTTTTATATATATACACACACACACACGTATACACTAAATATACATGTGTGTGTGTCCAAGAGATCCTATGTATGCAAAGAGTATGTATCTGTAGATGTAAGTGATGATGTGTGTAAATGGTCTTACGTTCAGGTAAGAAGATGCGCTGGTGTACCGTATCTGAGCCTGAACACAGGAAGTGCGCTGAGCTGACCAAAGCACTGGCTGCAGTTCTTCCACCTGCTATACACAACGCCTATGGCAGACTGTCCTGCGTGAGATCTTACGGCACCGCTGACTGCATAAATAAGATACGAGTGTGTTATATTCTATTATTGTCAATATGGAGCCTGTCGTCAGACATGATTATCTACACTACCATTCAAAAGTTTTTTTTTGTGTTTTCCATGAAAAATTACACTTTATTTACCACCATGAGTACATTAATAAATAGAAAATATGACAGTACTCTATTTCTGGCGTTTGATTGACCCCACAAATGTGACGCTCCAGATTCTCCACCTGCTCAAAGGAAGGTCAGTTTATAGCTTCTAACCAGCTAAACTGTGTCCAGTTGGACTAACATGACTGCACAAGGGTTTTCCAATCATCCATTATCCTTCTAACACCATCTAACACATTGTACCATTAAAACACTGGAGTGACTTACTGGAAATGGGCCTCTTTACACTTATGTAGATATTGCACCAAAAACCAGAGATTTACAGCTAAAATAGTTACGCACCACATTAGCAATGTATAGAGTGTATTTCTGATTAGTCTTTCAAAAATTAGGACATTTTAAAGTGACCCCAAACTTTCGAACGGTATAGTACATATACACATCTGAGCAAAATAAACTGTATGTTTTAATAATAATAATAATTATTATTATTATTTTTTTTTATTTTTCACTTTCTGTCAGGATAATAAAGCTGATCTAGTGACCCTGGATGCTGGAGAGGTGTATTCAGCCATTAAACAGTTTGGTCTCACAGTAGTTGCCAAGGAAATCTACAAAGATGGTAGATGGTATTCTGCAATAGCTTCTTTTTACAAACTCTTCAGTGTTTTCTGTTTAGTTTGGCTTTTCAAATGTGGGTAAAGGCTTGTTTTGCTGGCTCAGGGGGCTGTATCCTGGCAGTTGCAGTGGTGAGGAACAATAGCTCTTTAGATATAAGCTCCCTGAAGGGTAGCCGGAGTTGTCACAGTGGAGCTCGCTGGACCGCTGGCTGGAGTCTTCCTTTAGGACATCTCCTGTCTCGTAATCTGCTGCCCTGGTTGGAGGACGAGCCTCTGAGTCAGGGTAAGTCAGTCAGTGATGCCCAACGTCCGGCCCGAGAAGGTGTTTTATCTTGACATTGATACTTATTTAGTGATTTGAGTTCAATGGGAATACGTTTATTATCATTACTTTCAATCTGAGACGACCTTCCGATTATGAAGGAATAATTTTATGCTGTCTCCAAGGAACTTTCCAAATGTACACAAAGAAGAACCTAAAATGACCACAGCATTAAAAAAGCGACAGATGTTAGGTTGCCAATTATTGATGTCTTTATTTCATCTCTCACGTTTTTTTTTATTTTTATTATTCATATAAGTTGTGGCTAGCAAACATTCACACCCAAGTCAAGTTTGGCCCCGAAAGTCATCAATTAGTTAATAGTTTAAATAAAGTTTATAGTGTCTGTGAACGTTCTCACTCTTCATGTTCTTATTTTAATTGTAGCGGTCGGTGCTTTCTTCAATGCCAGCTGTGTGCCCGGAGCAATTACAATGCCAGCCAGTCTTTGTTCCTTGTGCCAAGGTCAAAAGTCATATGTCCGGCATAAAAATTTCCATTGTGAGACATCACACAGTGAACCTTTTTACCACAATCACGGGGCTCTCAGGTGAAACACGTGTGATTTGAGTGTGTAGATGAGTTCCTTTACATGCATGTTCATAGTTGTTTGGACTCTTCTTAGATGTCTGCAGTCCGGGGCCGGAGACGTTGCCTTTGTGGATCACACAGCTCTGGACAGCATAGATGGTGGATTTGTGTTATGCGTTCGGAGATGTTTATGGGATGAGATGTTGAGATCCATTTCTGTGTTTTTTTGTTAAACAGACAATGAAAAGGATGAGCTGAAACTGCTCTGTGCTGATGGAACTCTGGCTCCTTTGAGCAGTTTCAGAAAATGCAATTTTGGACGAGGACCTGGAGCTGGTGTGATCACACGAATGAGTTTGCGTAAAATTGCTCGAAAGTTTTTAATGACGGCACAAGTACGTATGTCCTCAGTCTCCATCCGAGTCTACGTGTTTCTCAACACAACTAAAACTGTTAGTTTGCTATGACTATCTTGCTAGAACTGCTAGTTTGCTAAAACTGAAAGTTTTCCAAGATTAGTTAGATTAGGCCTTGGAGAAACTTGGAGGACCAAAGGGTTGCAGGTTCAAATCCCGGACCATAGGGCACCATGACTAAAGTGTCCTTGATCAAGACACTAAACCAAACCAAAACTGCTCACTTTGTAATAGCTATTGATAGAATCATTGGCCAAATAAAGATTAACTTAAGACTGATAGTTTGCTAAAATCAGCTAGTTTGATTAGACTTGTTTGACTAGCTTGTTTAGATTTATCTAGTTTGCTAAAACTAGATTGCTTAGACTGATAGTTTGCCAAGGCTAGATTGCTAAGGTTGCTAGTTTGCTAAAACTACCATGAATAAAAATGTGTTGGCTAAGAGCAGCTAGAGAGGGTTGGTAGTCTGCTAGAAACTAGCTTGTTAGGATTGTTAAAATCAAATAGATACGATTGCTAGTTTGATAAGGCTTGTTTGCAATGGCTGCAGGTTTGCTAAGAGTCTTAGCCTAAGACTAGCTTGTTACAAATTGTAGTCTGCTCATTGACAAGACTAGCTCGCTAAGATTGCTTGTTTTTTAGACCAGCTTGTTATAACTTTCAGTTTGCTAAGACACAGATGGCTTATATTTTTTATGTTTTAACTACAACAACAAAAAAAACAACAACAATAAACAAAAAACATTGTGAGAATACTAATCCCAGCACTCGAAAAGAAGCGTTTAAAATACTGTCTCTATAAAGTACAAGCAAAACTACATTTTCTTTACTTTGTAGATGTCGTTTGGCTGGAAGGGAAGGGAACGTCAGCGCTTTCAGCTGTTTGAGTCCTCGGCCTACGGAGGGAGTGATCTTCTGTTCAAGGACACCACTGAGAAACTCTCCGTGTTGATAGAAGACATGGACATAAGTCAGGTTCTAGGACTGGACTATGTGGCTTTGCTTAAGGGCCTTGGACATGAAGGTAAAAGGCTGATGATTTTCCTCTTGTAATCTTAGTTTGATAAGATGTCGAACAAGATAAGTGTGTGTGTGTGTGTGTGTGTGTGTGTGTGTGTGTGTGTGTGTGTGTGTGTGTGTGTGTGTAGGTAGTTCCCTAGAGGACAGCGTGGTGAGATGGTGCTGCATAAGTCATGCTGAACAGAAGAAATGTGAACGATGGGCTCTTAGTATAAAATCAGCTCCTCTGGTGTGTGTGAAGGCCTCATCTATGAGCGACTGCATTGAGAAGATCAAGGTCCAGTAAGACGGTTTTTAAGTGATTATGTGGTCATTATTAGATTGGATTAGATTAGATTAAACTTTATTAAGGGGAACTTTTCATGTTTAACAGAAGCAAACTAAAGCTAAAATGTACAACAAAGACAATAAATGCCATTAAAATACACCAACAGAAACAAATAAACAACAACAACAGTAATAAAATTGTGCAAAAAAAAAAAAAAAAAAGAAGTGACAATAAATAAACGGTGCAAAAATACAAAAGCATGTAGTGCAATCGACAGTAGTGACAAATGTGTGTCACTGCATTGTTGTATTATAAAGTAGTCATCAAATTATAACACACTCAGCCTGCATTAAAAAATCCACTTTCCACTATTGATGAGTTTAGGCAGATATGCGTTTATTAATGATATATCTGTTGTTTATGAGAAAGTTGTTTATGTTACAGAAAGATGAAGTTGATGCCGTATCTCTGGATGCGACTCATGCCTTCATAGCTGGAAAATGTGGCCTTGTCCCTGTCGTAACGGAATATTATGGTTTGTAACGGAACAAATACCCATTTTTAAACAAATTAACTTATTGAACTCTTCATGGTCTTTCCTGGTTGATTTAATGTTTAGGAGAGAAATGTGAGATTCCTGAAGGAGTCGGGAGCCATTATGAAAGTGATGGTAAGAAGAATGTTTCCTTATTAAATTACTTTGTCTTGATTTCTAATCACCCTGAATGTGTTTATAGAACTACCTTCAGTATATGGAGTGGCAGTTGTGCGTCGGATTAATAGAAACTTGAATTTTGGAAGCCTGGGTGGCAGACGCTCCTGCCATGGCCACATGTACAGTCCAGCTGGCTGGATTTTACCTGTAAGACACACGATGAGCACAGAGCACAACAACAGCGCCCCCTGTGAGCCAAATAACGGTACTGCTATTAAACTGAACTATTTAATAACTATTTAACTAATTAAATTGTGTCTTTTACCAATTAGAATACGATATATTATTTGAACTGACCTTGATATTATTGCCCTTTTATTCAGTCTTTGCTGAGGTGTTTTGGAAAGGCTGTTTGCCAGGTGGCCATGGCAACATGTGCAAGGTGTGTATGGGCGGAACAGAGGAAGCAGCTACTAAACGGTGTGCCGACAACCACAATGAGCGTTACTACGGTAACATGGGGGCATTAAGGTGGGAATTTAAAAACAGAAGCCACATCCAATATTTTTTTTGCAATTAAGCATCAATAATGATGATTAAAAATGTTTAATTTGTAGATGTTTGGTGGGAGACCCCAGTGGAAAAAGCTTTGGAGATGTAGCTTTCATGGAACACCACAATCTGGAGGACAACATTAAACGTGTGTGTGTGTATGTATGTGTGTGTATGTGTGTGTGTGTGTGTGTGTGTGTGTGCGTGCGTGCGTGCGCGCTTGTGTGCCATATTTATGCATTTTGAAATGCACTTGATGTTCACTAACAAGTTTCTAGTCTTTCTGTAAGATACATCTTCATTAATTTATAATGCATTTCATTTGTATTCTTGACTTGTGAAATATTTTATGAACAGGTCTAAACTCTAGTGGCTGGGCAGATGGTTGGCTCTCCTGGGACTTTGAGCTCCTCTGTGTGGATGGAACTCGGGCTCCTCTGTCAGAATGGAAGACCTGTAACCTCGGGCCAATCCCTCCAAATATTGTCATGACGCGTCCTGTTCTCACGGCTCGTATTTATGACCTTCTAATGAAATCTCAGGTTCACTGTCCCATCATGCATAACGCATATATGTTTATTAGTACTGCATATTATATCACACCAGAATTTTGCTTCTGATTGGCTCTCTGTAGGAAACCAAAGCATTTCATCAACCTTCTGGATTTGACCTGTTTGAGTCTCAGCAATACGGAGAGAGTGACTTGCTCTTTAAAGATTCCACACAATGCCTGGTTCACAGCAGTCACAAGGATTACCGCACCATACTGGGACCAGAGTTCATCTCGCAGGCGGAGAGCATTTTTAACTGCACATACTCAAGTAAAAATAAAA